>VXBU01012053.1:583433-849495 GCA_013400315.1 Bombycilla garrulus
AATCTGCCTGAGCTTCCTTGCTTCCTCTTCTCTAGCAGTTTAATGGAGTTTTGTTGGAGTACTTGTTGTGTTTACTTGAGCAGCACCTTTGGACTTGCAGGCATCCAGTGCGTCCCTCCCTGCCAGAGCTCGTTCTCTCTTGGTCAAACCTCTGGTCTATGTGAAAAGTATTTTTCTTTTTTTTTCTTTTTTTTTTTTTTCTGCTACTAACACCAAGATCCTGTCTTTGTGGTTTGTGGTAGGGGAAAATTTTTTGACCTCATGAACTTTGCTGCTCTGTCCATGTGTGGTGGGTTTTAACAGCCAATACACTCTGGGAAAGCTGAGGTCTCAAAGAGCCGATGACCTTCTGCAGCAAAGCACAAAAATCACAGTTCTTCCCCTGGCTGAGCTACTGCTTTGCTCACAGTTTGGGTTTTAAATTTGTTCTTTAGACAGTAATTTGGAAACTTTAGAAACTTGTAGTGATTTATGTCTGAGTCAGTAGTTAATTTAAGATGCAAAAGTCAGGTGGTGAACTCATACAATGAACTTTGATGTTTTTATATAAACCCGTGGCTTGGTGGATTCTTCCCATCCAAGTGCAAAGAGGACTGACTTCTCAGATAGCCCTCCTGAGTGAGTAAATAAATAAATAAAAGAATGAATAAATAAATAAATCCTTTAGTAGAAAACAAAAGCACATAGAGAAGAAAGTAATAAAGTTAAGTAACAGTAGTAAACACTCAGCAGTATTGGTTGTAATACATATTAAACCATGTGATTCTGGCTTACTTATTGCTCTAAGTTACATTGCATGGTCCTGATTCAGAATGCTGAATTCAGAATGCTCTCAGGCTGACAATTTTATATGCAAAATAACATATATCTATTTATCTGTATTAACCTGCTGAAAGCTCAGAGGAAAAAACTTAAAGGATGACTCCTTTGCTCATAACGCTCTTTAGATTTCTTTTAAAATTGGTATTTTAGTGTACTTATGTTTACTTTCAGTATATTTTTCAATATACCTTTTCTCCATGGCTGGGCTCAGACACTGTAGTTCTTGGCATTGATATTTTGTAAGTGCCTCCTTTGTTTATTTTACATGAGGGCAAGTACTGCACCATTCCCTTACCTTTCTGGTGTTTCTACTGTGTCTTTATTACTATATATAATACGTGAAAGCACAGTTACATTAAATTTTATCCAGCTGAACAGTAAGGAAGATATGTGGAGAAAAATTATCTTGTGTTGTGTAATTTTCAACTTCTTCCAGTATGCTCTGTGGCAATGGAGTTAATTTGTTTTCTTGGGTTGTGTTCAGTTACAGTGATAAGTGTTTTAATACTCAAGTGCATTTTTTTTACACTGACATCTTAGTGAGATGCTCAGCTTTACAGAATGCTGGTAGATCAGTTATAAAACTGAAATAGTAAATCTTAATGTACTAAACTGAATTTATTATACTTTATGTCTATTTCCAGGGAAAAATAATTTAGATTACTTTCAATGCTTTACGCATTTATTGGGTGTAAACCTGGTTTACCATGTCCAGAGCAAAATTCTTCTGGATGCAAGAGAGCCATACCATCTCTGATTTTTGTCAAAAACCAGTCTGGTTTTTGACTTCTGGTTAACCATTGGAATGTAGTTTATAGCTGAGCATGTTAATTTCTGCTTGTAGCAAAGCTTGTACAACTGCTTCAGTACAGATCTTCCAGAACGAATAGAGTTTATAACTTTGGTTTTCTCTTTACGCTGAAAGAAATTTTTCAAATTTTGTCATATTTTGTAAGTGCCTCCTTTGTTTATTTTACATGAGGGCAAGTACTGCACCATTCCCTTACCCTTCTGGTATTTTTACTGTGTCTTTATTATTACATATAATAAGTGAAAGCACAGCTACGTTAAATTTTGTCATGAATAATAATTTATTACAGATCAAATCAAAGATGTCTCAAATTTAAGAAAAATGCAATTGCTTGCATTGTTTGACCAGTATTAGTTGTGTAAAGGAAGGGACAGAGTTTTTGGTCTGATAAACAACAAAAATATTGGTGTGATAATACTGGCCACCCAGGAAAATCATAAATCCCAAGCGTCTTTGCTGGGGAACGTGGTTGGCACAGTCCTGAGGTCATGTACCTTCATCCAGTCAAGGTTTAGCTCATTATGAACATGTCAGAGAGCAAGGATGGCACTGATGGCATCCCCAGTTCAAGAAGAAAGTAGAAATTTTTTGTTTGTGCACAACCAAAAAGTGCAAAAATATTTTCCTAAAGATTTTAGTATAGTCTGTATGCCAGTATATATAGAAGAAAAAAAAAAAAAACCAGACCCCACTTTGTCTCTCTTTGAATCTTACTTTCACTTATTTATAACTTACAGGCTGTGTGGGTGGGTTCAGAATTTGTAATAGTTTGCAGGTGTTTCTCACTGTTTTTCTTTCCTTTACTGTCTTTTTGTTTGTTTAAAGGAAATCACAGTGGTATGAGTTGAGCTGGAGCTTGCAAATGTAACAGAGTGGTTTATCCTGGCAAGGTAGGAAGGAAGGACGAGGGAAGAGAAACAAGATGAAAATGGAATATAGGTTCAATTAATTAAGGATAGCAAGTAATTTTAATCTGAACTCAGTTATGCAATTCTAGGGAGAATAGTGTTGAAAACTTACATATGGGAAAATATTTTCATAGGTAAGACTGAAGTTTTTGTTCCAAGATAAACCCATTTTTGACCTTAGTTTTGTGTGAAAATCTATTTTCTCCATCACATTTATTTTAGAGAAATGTGTCCAGTTGAGTTTGCCCAAATTTTATGCATATAAGTCAGTATGATTTTGATGTGTGGGATTTATTATTTTTTAAAGATTGTCTAGCCAAGATTCACTGAGCTGACAAAGATTATTTTTATGATGTTTTTGTTTCTGTTAACTCTGAGCTTTCTGAATTCTAGTGATTATTTCCTATGAGTCTATATGTAAGTCAATCAGTATATGTGTTCTTTGCATCTTAGAAATATTTCCAGAATTTTTATTTAGTTCCAGGCCTCCAGCAATGTTAAGCCAGGCCCCCTGTGGGACTGAGTTTCTCCAGCTCCAGCTTGGGGAGCAGAATTACTTTGCAGCAGCCTTCCACCAGTTCTGTGTTGCAGTGTCTCTACTTACAGATGTTTTTTATTCAGTTTCATTTTCAGTAGGTGATTTTTTTCATCCAGGTGTCAGTGCATCATTGTGACACTGCAGGGATAGGTTGGCTTTGGAAAAAACCCCACCACTGAAGTGGGTACCCAAGTGAGGCTCTCTAACCTTTCTTGTATTTTCTCATTCTTTCTCCTTTTTTATTTCTGTTAACTTTTTGTGCTCCAGAACACAACTGGGTGGCCTGGATTTGACTGTTGCTGTGCAGTCTTGGCTCCCAGTAAGTCCCAGCTGTGCTGCTCCTTGATCTAACAGGAGGGTTCACTTTTGAGCAGGGCAAAGTATTTTTCCCATTCTGCAACCCAATGAGTCAAATACATCCATGTTTCAAGCTTTATCATGTTACATAAATAATCTTATCTATCTCTGCAGTGTTTCTGTTAGCTACATCATTGCTAGATTTTGTAACAATATGCCCTTTGCAGTAAAATGTCACCAAAAAGTTATATACTGTAATAATTTTCATCTGTTTCATAAAGACAGACAATTTTTAAGATTCATGTTCATTTCATCATTGAAATCCGAGTCTTCGTACATTAATTTATAATGAAACCTCATGCTCCCTTCCACATTGATCACTAATTTTCTGTCTCCTTGATATGTGTTAAAATAAACTATAGATATAAAGGGCACGTTATATGCCTGACACTGTTGAGTTAAATAGAACACACTTCTCTAACTCATCCCTGTGGTCTGGCCTTTGTTTCACAGGGAAAATCCTCAAACCCAATTGTAAAAGATGGGCTGCTTTCACCATGCAGATGATCTGATGTGTTTCTTGTCTCTGTTTCCAGATAACCTGAATAATGAATTTTCAAAGGGTGGCCTGCAGCCCATTCTGAATGCAAGCTGCAAAAAAACCACTTTTTGAAGTTGCATATAAAAACATTGCGCTGCAGCTGAATATTTTTTGCGTGCCCTCCAGATCAAAATCAATGTTGAAAAAGAAAGGATGATACAGGTTAAGAACATAACATGAAAACCGATGCAAGGGATGTGAACTGAGGTGTACCTCGTTTATTATCCTACCTGACAACACTGAGCACCAGCTGCATTTACAAACAGCAGAGCTCCATCAGAGACTCACGGGGAGATAATCTGTCCTGGAGCACTGGCTTGCATCTCTAATATAGTTACAGACTGATTTAAGTCACCAAACAAGATGTTCAGTGTATTTCCAATTGTTTTCGTTAACAATGATAAACCTATTGAGCTGACTGCTGCGGTTCAGTTTTACTGGGAAAATGTCACTGTTGTGAACCTTCCAAAGAGTGGGTGACATTTTCTGCTCCGTGGCAGTCTGGGGGAGGACGGCCCTGATACACTTGGAATAGAAGGAATTACATCTGAATGTCGCCCACTGCAAATAGCTGTGGGGAGGAAGGTAAAGCTTCAGATGTCCCCTGGTAAATTAATTTTCCCTAATTACATTTCATGGCAGAAAACACAGATATTAGAAGTGCCTGTTGAAATAATACAGTATTTAAATTCTGATTAATCCATAGGTCAGGCAAGAGCTGTTCAATACATGTCTCCAGAAGGAGAGCTCTGCTTTGCAAGAAAAAGGGACAAACATCCACACAAGCAGACAGATTGAGTAATTTCAAATGCTAGTTAAAATTTGGTGGCAGAAAATAGGTAAGTTAAGCCAAGAGCTTTAAAATTACCAAAAGTGTAAAACATCATCACTAACACATCTTCCAGATATCTGAGGCAGAATGATTTATTAACTTGGTTTTCTTCCCTCCTCTGTCTTAGGAAAGCTGATTTTTTTTTTTCCCCCAGAAATCTTTTGGTAAAAGCGTATTTGCAATTCACCAGGAAAAATAATTATTGGTAACATGGGTACCATGAAAATATTTATGTTCTGGTGAGGTGATAATTCAGGCTAAAACAAGACTCGTTAGAAACCTCTTATTCTATTTAAATTTTGCCAATATAATTATTTGTCAAGCATTTTAATTTCACTGTGCTTCCCTTTCTTAAGCCATGTTTCCTTTTGCTTTTCAACAACCCTTCCACCTCCTACAAGGAGTCCCAGGAATGCTGAGATACCCAATTAGTCATTCAATTTCTGCCTAAGTAATATTTTATGATCTTTGCTGTTGGACTGTAGTGCAGAGGTCTGGGGGTTGCCGTGGATCAGCCTGCTGGGGAAGGGATGTGCAGTCCCAATGTGTAACGAGGAGGAGTTACAGCCTCTGGATTATACAGAAGAACTCCCTCAATTTACCCACTAGTTCCTCATTCAATTTCCCCCAATCCACACTCTTGTTTTCCAGATGTACAGTAAGGAGACATCCCCGAGACAAGTCCCAAAAATGTCTAAAAATACTTTCCAAGCCTTTGAAGTAAACACCCAAGTGCTTGATGTCACCAAAGGAGGGTTTCTTTGTTTGCTGCGCTCTTTGTCTGGGGTGTTCACACACACTACCCTTGTTACAGGGAAGAAAGCAAGTTCTTGGAGTTCTGAACTGTGCAGTTTTATTTGCAGCTGAATTGGGTTTCCAGTTCTCTGTTCACATTAATTTAGAGTAACATACAGCAGCAATTGTATTGTAAAAAGGGATAATTATGAATCTTTCAAGACTAGCTGCTTCTGGAAAACATGCCTTAGTCATATGTGAGTGATTGCCCCGGATACAGAACAAACTGGATAAAATTCAGTCATCTGTGTTATATAGCTTAAGTTTAGAAAATTGAATGCTCCCTTTCAGTCTCGTAATCTGGTGAGAGGGCATTTTATTTTCCATGAGCCAATATAGGTTTTTAGCAGCACTGATTTTGTGCAGAATTCTTCTAAAGCCACATTTCAAACTGCAAATCATTTTCGAGCCAGAGTTCTGCAGCAAACACTTGAGTTTACAGTGCCTGATGTGGCTTTTTTAAAGATGTAAGCAATGGATAAAGCAAAAGGATGAAGCAAAGGAAGCTAAATAGTTTTCTGTGACCTCTGGGTGACTCCAGTGATGTAAGTAAGTTTCTTGGGATTTACATCATTACAGATGAGAGCAGAGCTTCCCCTTGGGATATGGGGAAGGAGCTCTGTGGGTTGTTCTTGGACTGCAGCAGGCCAAGGTTGGAGGTGAACAGCTACTGCTCTGAGGAAAAACTATGCATGGAGGAATTTCAGTGATACGTAGATATGCAGATAATTTTTCTGGTAGGAATGGTAGAAGTATTTTACTGGTTTCAGAGCTGAGAAGGAATTTTAGTCTGAAGTTTAAGCATATGGGGTTTAGAAAAATGTATCTCAACAGCTTTCACAGATGCTGATTAATGACCTAATTAAAGAGACATAGTTGATGTACTTAAACGTTGCCTCCCTGCCCCCATCCAATAGAGAAAATGCTCTGAAATTATAAAAGCTTTTTCCTTTTTTTGTTACAACACACTGTTACACAAATCAGCACCTTCTACAAGGGGGAAACACTTTGTAAAAAAATACTTTGCAGCACCCAAATCCCCTCACTCAAGCACTTGTTGTGGAATCCACATGGAAAGGGTGAGAAAGGCTTTGTTTTCCCATTGAGGCTGGTGAACTCTTGGAAAACTCTTGGAAATAGTCATAAAAGATGCTTTTTGAAAAAGACAGTGTCATTTTACTGATATGTACTTGGCATTGTAGATCAGCTGCACTCTGCTGCCTTGACTTTATAAGTTCACTGTTAATGAAACCTACAATAGGAAGAATATAGAGCAGGAAAAATACAGTTTATCCCTGTGTTTTAATTTAGTTCTGTGTATTTGTGTATTTTTAGTCCAGGAGTTGAATTTCCTCACAGAATCACATCAGCAAATATATCTTTGTTCATATTGCACAGGTTGGAATACGTAAACAGGGAAACCTCTTTGACCTATATAAACTAGGAATTATATTTCAAAGATATTTCAATAATATCTCAAACTGCCATCCATCTGCCCTTATTAATGAATGAACAGCCCAGAAATGATTTTCACTTCTGAGTATTTGAATAAATTGCTAAGCAGTTAAGATTACCTCCCATGTTAAATACAGTGGCTTATGTTCCTTATGGTAATAAATGAAGGTGATTTAATCATAATCAGTAAATGACCTGCAAAATTTCATTTTGCAGTGAAGCTTTTTTTAACCTATTGAAATGTGAAAGTATGTTTAAAGTGGGTAAACCTTCCTCCTCACTGAAGGCTGCTTGGATGGGCTGAAATCTGAGTCTCAGTTTAGAGATCTATTGACATCCTAGTTCTAAAACGACTTTAAAATGTGGGTTTTACTGTAAACACACCAAAAAAAAGCCTTCAAAGTAGAAGTGTACACACACTTACTTCTTAATCTGATGATCCCAAAGCTGACACCCTGGGGGCACACTTCAGAGAGCATAATTCCAGGAAAACCTCTGATTTTTGCTGCAACATGAACTCGCTTGTTACAGGCTGGGAATTGCTTGTGCTGAATAACTCTGGAG
This sequence comes from Bombycilla garrulus, assembly GCA_013400315.1. NCBI lineage: Eukaryota > Metazoa > Chordata > Aves > Passeriformes > Bombycillidae > Bombycilla > Bombycilla garrulus. Next base: position 591,057 of record VXBU01012053.1, read on the forward strand.
GGAAGAGGCTGAGGAAGGAGAAGTGTGGCTCTTGCACAAGTACCTGCTCTCAGAAGTGGGTGCTCGTACCTGGCCATTTGATCTAATCTTCAATTTCTGGCTGTGGTGAAATGTCCAGACAGAGGCAACGTGCTGTCAACTGCCAGAGTGAGAATTGTCTGTCAAATTCTACCCCAGCTAGGTGGCAATTTTGGATGGCAAAGGTGGTTTCTGCTCTGCCCTGGTGCAATAGCAGCTGCACGCAGCCCTCGGAGCTGCAGGCTTGCTAACCACAAACATTTGTTTTCCTTATTTTAGTGGGTTTTATGGTTCATAAGGGAGACATGAAGCTGGCCAGTGACCTCCAAATATTTGCTGTCCAGTTCTCCAGCTCTGTCAATATATTTGAGCTTTATTTTTTCAGCCTTTCTGATAGTGCAGCTCTGTTTCTTTCAGTCTGTTATTCCCCAAGGACCCTGAGGGCATGAGTAGAAAATACATTCAAATAAAGATGGACAGTTACATTCTGGTGTTTGAACTGCAAATGCTACGTGTAAGAGTTCAGAGATATTAAATTAATTGTTCTTGTTTTCTGGCACCATAGTACTCTCCCTCAGCCCAGCCCAGCGTGTGTAGTTATTTTAATAAAACATGATTGCAGCTTTTCAGCCTTTTGACTAACATGAAGTGTCATATTGGCTTAACAGCTGATGCATCTTCAGTCTGAAAAACATATCACCAGGAGGAATTGATTCAGATTTTAATGGGGCTTTTGCATCTCTGAGTTCTGTTCTCTTGCAATCTTATTTAACACTTTTATTTGGGTAGATTCTTTCAGTTCAGTAATTTAATCACCTAGTATCTCTTAATTAAGGCATCTTAACCAATTTGGTAGTTTATGAATTGTAGATCAGGAATGCCTAGGCAGACAGCGTTTTTGTTATCTTTATCAATAATACCACAGTTAAGCTTTTGTGGCAATAACACGACGTGCAGAGCTTTTCATTCCCCTCTGTCTCCTGTTAGCGCTCCATATGGTAACATTTAAGTGTGTTTCTCAGGCAAAGACTGTTGTTGCTCACCAGACTGGTCCCTTCAGGTGCTGGTCTCCATCTGTGGATTAATTCACTTCCATCATTCTTACCACTGATACTGGAAACAGCTGTTGCCTTTTCCTCAGTGGCGCGGGGGTCAGGAGATGACCTTAATGAACGAGCCAGCAGGAACCTCCATCTACCAGTTTGTCTGTCTGCCTGGATAAACTGGCCTATTCTTCCTCACACTCTTTCATCTAGATTTTTATGTCTTTTATCTTCATAGTTTGCTTTTTTTTTTCCTTCCAATTTTAATGCTTTAATGCAAATAATAAAAGAACACCACCAAGGGAAAGTTATTTGTGTTTGTGACTATAAGTTAGTGATAACCTTTGTGTTCAAACTCTTATCTTTAATTATGATGTTCAAATTAATTTTTTGTTTTGGTGAACCGACATTGTACAATCACTCTTGGTCACTTAAGTTACAGCTTCAATTATTTTTTAGCTAGGAAAAAAATCAAAACAATCTTAAGCGTGAATACTTCACTTTAAAATATATTTAAGATACTGCTGGATGGAATATATCCTTTTGTTGCTGCCCTACAAATTCTAAGGTCAAATACTGAATTTATCACTCTGTTCTTGCTTGGGAGAAAGTGCTGTGAAATGGAAATTCTGACTGTTTAAGGATCTGATCCTCCTTGTGCTTTATGGCATGAGAGGTTGGTTCGTAACCTGCTCTCCTTGCCACGAGGAAGCCGTGGCCCTGATTTCCTGACAAATGCTGCAATATTCAACAGGATGTCAGAGTCTGAACTTGGTTTGTACCTGGGAAATGTTGGAGGGTTCTCGCTCAGTAAAGCTGTCTGAAAAACCTGACCTGGGAAAATGTCTCACTGAATATTTGCAGAGACAGGCGATGGTATTCTTCAGAATCACATTTATGAGGGGTTTGGTTTTTTTCATCTTTGTTTTTGGTGCAGTTTAGCTAAAATGTTATTGGTAAGTAGTAAAATTAAAGGGTACCCGCCACCCAATGATACTTTACTGTTGTCAGTCATTCTACTTAATTTCCTTTTAATCTGGACTAATTGTTCTAAAACCAGTCAGGCTTTGATGAGTTGTTCTACAGCACTGAATCTTGATGGAGGAACTTGGGCTAGAATAAAATCCAAAGAATGGGTGTTGAAGTTGCACAAATTCAACTTGAAATTAGGATGGATTTTTATAATGGAAAGGGTAGTACCTCTTGGAAAAAAATGTGTGGGTATGTGTTACATTTTTCATTGCTTGAATCTCTAACATTTCTGTATGAAATGAAATAAAACCAGTCCCCATTAGCTAATAAAAAATTCTGAATTTTATGCAGGAATGATTATCTGGAATCCAGTGTGATTGGATGATTGTGGGTAACTACTTTTTCTGAAAAACAGATCCATCATTAATTTGACTTCTTGGATTTTAAAATCTAAAGATAAAGTAGTATACATTTAATAGAGTGTAGATTTCTGTCTGTCTCTCTCCTTCATCATTGGTTTCTTTTTTTTCTTTTCTGGATAGCCCAGGCAAACAGCACACATCACTGACTGCAGGGGTGTTTTTAAACAGACTAATTGAAATTTAGATGTACTGCGATGTAGATTGCAGTCCATAAAAAAAATCAAATCCTAGTTCTTTGTTGATTCATGAACTGCATTTTTTCCCCTTTAAAGGGGACTGAGCTTGCCTACCTGAGCTGTAGGTAAATAATGTAAGGGCAGTTTGCTGGGGGAGAAGGAGGATGTGAAAACAGAGCCACAGAGCTGCTGCCTGTGATGGCACTGGAAAAAAAAAAAGAAATAAATTATGATTAAGGTGTAGTGTTATGTTCTGTAAGATTTAGAGCCCAAATAAAGTGATTTTCTCTGATTACAGCAGCGTGATCACTCGTGAGATTCTTTGTACAATTAAAGCACATTTTTAAGAGGGATATCCCTTTTGCAGCTCTGCTGCAGAATCTGGCACTGTAAGCTTATCTTTAAATTTATATAGATTGAGAGATATATATTTAAATTTCTGTTCCTCTTAAGGGTAAATAAATATATTAAAATAAGCTATGGCTTGTATAGTACAGTATAACAATGATAAATGATGTTGTGTGTAATTTTTCTACTATTAACATAAAGTAATATAAACTGAAGGACACTAGTCTATTGAGAGAGTTAGTAGCTAATGTTCCATATCAGATGTGGACAATGTCAGGACTGAATACAGATTAGGCAGTGTCCTTTTCTCCCCAGGGGAATTAAACTTTGAGACACCACTGGCTGCCAATGGTTTTACTGCATTTTGTTGGTGCCTGTGGTGCCTTTCTTGGTCTATTAATTCAGAAGCTGTAAATGACAATGTGCGCAAAAAAAGCTTTTCCAGTGGGATGCATTTCATTTATGTATTCTTGGATCTACAATACCTTTTCAATCCGTTTTGTCACAATAACTGTTTAAAAAAATGGGTAGATTATCTGTGCTTTTGCATGAACCTTACCAGGGTATTTTTCTTCTCTATTTCTTTTTTCTTATTCAGAGAAAAACAAATTGATATGTTAGGGAGACAGAATAACCTGGGAACTTTAAATATTGAAATGGATTTTCCCTGCCTTCTAATTTTAATTATTTAAAAATATGATGTATTGTGTAACACCAAGGAAACTCTGAAAATATACACACTATCTCAAATACACAGCGTGTTTAATTAGGAAGTTTTCAATTTAAAATCTGTTAGAATTTAGTAAATTTTAAGAGTTTTCATGCATGTGTTTTAGTTAGTGCATGTTTAAATGAGTTTACAATCAATAATATGATGTGAAAAAAAGATTTGGTTTTAAGGACTTTCTAATTGAAAGCCATTTACTTTCTGAGAATATTATCTCTAACAGGCTAATGCACGAGGCTGTCAGCAGCTGTAGTGAAGGTGTGGGGGGCGTGTAGATATTTGCTCAGGTAAAAATAGGAACATTGGAAACAGGTTTGGATATTGGTCTTGTGCAGCAAGAGCTAGAAGGTAATTAGATATCACATTTATTATACAAAGAGCACGAGGGTTAAATCAGTAAAATCTGCACATGAATTAGGTTTTTTAAAATTCTAAATTTAATTAAAACTAAAGTTGTCAATGCAGCATGTTTGCAAAAAAAATTGTCTTTTACAACACTGTGTTTCCATATGCTTAGGAAAAAAAAATTGATATTGTTGCTATTTCACAGTTACCAAGAGAATACTATTTTAGGTATTTATCACCTCCCAGTCCTAAGTTCCTATGAAGCAGAAGCTGAGGTTTCTTCTATTGACGTGCACATTGTTATTCTTCGGGTGATCTTTGATATGATACGTTTGTCATGGTTCATAAATTTTATTGTTGCACTAAAAACAGAGTTAGAATATCCTCAATGCAATTATAAAAATGTATTAAAACTGAGAAGGATAAAAATATGGTGCAAGATGGGCTTTTAATGATTGTATAAATGTTCAGTGTTCCATGGGAAAAAATTGAGCTTTTTCAACATAGGCATAACAGTGAAATGTGAGGTGTAGGGCCACATTTTTTGCTCCTACAACAATGTGGGTTTTCAGCATAGAAACAGTGGAAGACAGAGATATTTTTCTGCTTGGAAAGCTGGAAATGTCAAAGCTTTGAGCAGCAGAAGAAAAACTCATGGCTCCCTCTTTGGTTTGCAGAGATATGAGGATATCCCCCTTTTCACTCTTTGAGAGGCTGGAAGCCATCTGGAATAATATGCTGCACTTTGCTTGTTCCTGAGCTTGGTGTCGGTGGGGAATGAGTGTTCCTGCAGAATGCACCACCCAAACTGATGTCCTTGGGGAGGGGCAGCAGTGGGCAGACCCTGCTGGAATGATTTTCTGCTCTGTGCTCTCTGCTAAATGGTGTGCACGGGTACCCAGAGCCTACTGGCAGCACCTGGAGAGAGGGGAAGGGAAACAAAACAGGAAAAATTGAAATGCTTGGTCTGACCTGACTATGACAATTTTGGGAAGTGTTTTATGTGGTGATAGAATTGCAGAGATCTACCCTCACTAATACATGGTGCAAGAGACTCTTCTATTATACCTGGTGACACACACAACGCTGTAGTACATTATTCATTCGAGGCCCTTTTTGAAAAGGTCTTATGTCCTATATAAAACAGGCTATTATGTGATGCATACGCAAAAGAGGATGGATGTGACATTCCTCTCAAACTGTACAAACCCTTTTATCTGGTACCACCAAGTACATGTTAAGCATTATTTTTGCCAGTAAGAATTCAAATCTAAAATTCAAAGTACGCGAAGCATGTGGTTTCTTAAAAGATCAAAATCTAGATTTATTTGGAACATAAAGACTGAGATATTTGGAAAGATTTAATAACATCATAAAATACTTTTCCTTCAATTAAGTTTTCATTTTTTGCCAACCTTTCTCTATTTGCTGCTGCATATTCTATCCACTTGTGCCGTGTTCTGTGTAGAGCACTCTCTCTGTAGTTGCTGCTGATACAGAGTTCTCATTTATTTACATTTAAACTTCAATTACCTGAATATAATGCTTGTCAATAATACTGAATACAGAGGAGTTGAATATACCCCCAGTAAATCACACTAAATCATGTGATTTTCCACCATTTTTTGCTGTCTTCATACAATTATTCCTTCTGATTTTGTGCAATATTGAATGACGTGCAAAGTTTTCTTTTCCTCTTAATATTGTTTTCTTCTTAGAAAACATTTCAGTCTCTCCCTCCCTCTGAATATGGACAATACAATGTCTGGGAGTTCAAGAACTTAAGTTTGCCTATTTTCTTGGCACTTGACTCAAAAAGGATGTGTAAATATTTTTTTTCAATACATACATGACTATAATTTCTATAATAGATAAAAACCTAAAAAAATCATTATAGGTAAAAACTTTCCAGTAAATGTAGTGAACACATTTTTTGTGATGTCAGAAGAGTGGAATGCAGTAATGTTGATGAAAGTTGAGTGATTTGGAGGTGTTTTTTTATAGGCATTAAACAAAATGACATCAAGCCAAACAAAGCCTTGCATTTTTAATTGCTAACTTTTCCTTATTCCCTGCGTAAGTAGTGATGCATGAAAAAGTAGCATAAAATATGACAGAAGCAGAGTTCTTTATGGGTATGTAGCTGTAAGAACAAAAGGAAGCCGTGTGAAGTGTGTGTAAGTACAACGTGGAGTATTTGTGGTAAATCAAAGGCCTGGTTGGGGAAAGGCTGAGGTAACAGACATTGCAATGTGTAAAACCCTAAATGCCTGTTTAGTTCATCCAGAATAAGAATTAATAAATCACTAATACTTTTGATCTCATCCTCTGTTCTGTGTTGTTCTTGCATGCATTCCTTTCTGGGGCTACTCCTTCAGTGTTTAAAAATCTGTTGTTCTTCACCCCCCTAACTATGAAGCCTGGCTTCCTGACAAGAACTCAATTGCAGGCTTCCAGGAAGAAGACAGAATTGTAGTTATAAATACACAGATTCTCTGTTGAGAAGTCTTTCCTGGGTTTGGAGCCCTAGTAGTAGCTTTCTTGCTTGTTTTTGAAAGAGTAAGAGCAGCTAAGTCAGTTTAAAGCTGTAATTTTCAGAGATCTAGTGAAGATGAAGCAATGGGATTCATGATCTGCAAGAGCGTTAGTAGGGAATAAAAAACCCCATGAATTGAAATGTAAAGTATAAAAGTGAAAGCACATAGCAGGGGTTAGTGAAATATATCCAAGTGTACCCAAAGAGACAGAAGTGTGAAAATTTCCTCACGAGCAGCGGGTGAAGTGTGACAGTCTCACAGACATCGGCACTGTGCCACCGAGGGGCAGGAACCCTTCTTGTGCAGCCCATAAAAACCATCATTAAGGACTCACAGAATTATCAGTGGCTCCATATCAGTGCTAAGCAACCTTAACCCCCAGTTTCCTCCTGACTTTAAGGTATTTAGCAAAGTATTAATCACTTTTCTGGAGCAGGACTTAAAACTTGAGCATTAAGTGGCTGCCAAATAAAGTTTCTGCAACATACTTTAGTAGCAATCTCATTGTGCAGTTAATTGAGCTGCATTGCATTGATTTTTGAGTGTTTATCTGTGTTGTCAAGGTATTTACATAAGTAATGCAGACTATGTTAAAGGCTTAATGCAAAACTGCCAGAATTCTCAGCCCCTCCTCTATGTGTTTGCTACTGAACGTGTTGCTCCCTCAATAATAAATTCTGAGGGCTGACAGTGTCTAAGTCTGCTGCTCCTTTGCCCTCAATTTCAGTGAGATGGGCCATTGAAAACTCATTACAAGCTGTTTAGACTCTGACTTTGACTTTTGCTCAGCAGTGAACAAAATTAACAGCTCTTGGAGGTAGCAAAAGAGGCACTGAGCCAAAAAAAAAAAAAGATGAGAGAAGACATTCAATATTATCTCTATTAGTCATGCAAACAAGCTTAAGTCCAAAGTACATGTGTTCTGCACATGGCTGTAATTGTGCAGCCTTTGGTGTTTTCATCCTTTCTCCTACCTTTTAATACTGTGCAAAGAGCTTCACCTGCATGGCACATAGACACTCTGGAATTTGCTTGCATGCCAAGCAGCAAGCCTCTGAGTGCAGCAGAATTGCTTCATAAATTTAACTATCACTTTCCAAATTCTTTTTTTTTTTTTAATTTAGTGCTTGATAGTTTTTATGTGATAATTTTAAAATGCTGTTTATAGCAAAAGTTACCTTGATAGGTAGAATATTCAGGAAAAAAGGTCTGTGTATATCAGTGTATCTATCAGTAAGTAGTCAATAATAAAATTGCTTTTAAAAGAAAGTTATTAGTTTGCACTTAAACTATTTGACTCTTTTCTGATGATGAAAATTAAATACCTTTAGAATGAGAATGACAGAAATATTTATCTCCCCTATAATGTCAATCCACTTCTAAGCAAGTGACAGAGAATTATTTTGTGTAGTATAGACTCTGGTGAGTTATTTTTGGTCCCTATCACATTAATTACTAAACGTTTATGGCACATTATTCTAATAGAAGTGATGTTTCCTCCTAATCCCACTTTTTTTCTTTTCTTTATGTTATTTTGTGAGAATTATGTTGGCAACCAAGTAACATTTGAAATAGATGCAGTAAAAACTTTAGGAAAGAATTGAGTCGAACGATTCAGGAGACAAAGTTCTCTTTAGCTGGTGCACTGTGGTTCCAAGCTGATGAGCAGTTGAGAGAAAGGCATTATATATACTAGAAAATAGTGAAAATTAATGGGTACTTTATGTACCAAGTTAAGCTTCACTCACATGCTACATTTGCTTTAAATACACTTGCTTTCTTCTCCCAGTTTTCCAGGATGTGCAACTAAAGTAAAACCTGACCAAGCACCTTTTCAGTGTAGTCACAAAGTCAGTTCTAAGAAAGAGGTTGGAATTTGAAACCTTCAAAGTTTCCAGTTGTGTTTTTCTGATCCTTAAACCACAGAAAATTTGACCTTCATATCAGATAAGGTTAAAAATAAAATAATGGGTTTTTTTTCAGTTTATCTGTCATTATTTCTTTTTTTTGGTATGCCATTGCTGTATCCAGTGATAACTGCACATACTTTAATTCCTGTGTAATCACAACGCCTGGCACCCATTATGATAGCATTGCTAGATATTGCTTTTTTTTTTTTTTTTTTTGGCTTTTTTTTTCTTTTTTTTTGGGGTTTTTTTTTTAAATAGTAGTGATTACTTCATTTCGCTGGCCTTCCAGAAATGTACTCTGCATACTTGATCTTGCTTCCAAACTGCAGCATTTTTGTTGTGCAAAGTCCCTGCCTCACGAGTCCTCTAACCCTTTGCATTACACTTTACATCCATTAGTGCAGAGAGAAAAAAGTTGCTATTGGGAAAAAAAAGAGATACAGAAAAACCTTCTGTGAAAGAAATATTGTAAAGTAAAGCCTAAATATTCCAAGTATTATTCTGGTTTTATCAGTCAGTGTTTGTGCCTACAGACACAGGCTCTGTGTTTTATGTATCTCTGTCATTACTTTGTTTTCGTTTTTCTGGGAATCGCAAGGTGTGGAGCTGGTGAAGGTCAGGCAGGAAACAGATTAGCAGCATCTTGTACCACAATGTCACAATACTTAAAAGTGTTTACAGTGCCCACTGACACACAATGAATTTAAGACTGGCAGACTGAAGCAGAAATAAAACTGTTCTTATTCTTCCAAACCTGAACAGGGGCCTCGGTGGTTTATGGTTGTTTTAAGGTCCATTAATCCTTGAATCATGAGGCCATGTAAAAAGTGACAGCTTTAACATTCAGTCCCTGGGTTTATTTAAAATGTTTTTACTTCGACACTGTTTCTAATTAATAACAGTGACTATATGACCTGATTTAAATGTATCAAATACCAGGGATGTGGATTTACATTCCTTCCTAGGACATTTTATCATTTATGGCAGCAATGTGCAGCCTGAATTGAACAGTGCCAATGCTTCCCAGGGAAGAGCTTATTCTAACAGAGAGAGAATCAGATACTGGACTTGAATGTCTTTTACTCCTTCTATTTATGGATTTATTTGGGAAATAAATAGAAGGAGTATGGCTTAGGAGCCAAATGACAGAGCAGTAATGGAAGTGAGCATGTGTGTGTGCTTAGACAGAATATGTTCATGCTCAAGTTTTCTTCCAGGGTTTTCCTTTCAAGCTGATCCCTGAAATGCAAATCCCTGGAAGGAAATAGCTAGGAAAGCATTGTGCAAAATAATACGTGGAAAACTAAACTGAACTGGCCGATTTTACAGCACATGGCAAATGTGTTCCTTAGTGCAAGCTGATAGGAACCCTTTTGATAAAACTTCAGCAAACGGGCATGTTATAACATCAGGATATACATTGCTGGAATCCACTGGCTTCTCTTTGACCCGTGGTTAGAATCAGCAGAACAATGTTGATAAAAGTTTTAGGTTTATCTGGTCATCATTATTCTTCAGAAATACCAGCTTATGTGACACATTGAAAAAGGAGGTATTTTCTGTGTACCAGAGTCACTCTGTCAGTGTTCTGCTCCTAAACAGATGTTCACAGGGACAGATATGTAGTCTTAACCAGAAAATATTTTTAAAATAATCATTTGAAAGCTCCAAACTAAGCAGTGTTAAATTGGCAGGAACAGAACTAGTATTTGGCACTGAGAAGCTCACAGTTCAACTTAAAGGTCTCGAGAAACCATTTAAAAAAAAAAATAAAAAAAAAAAAAAAAGAAAAAAGCCATCCAATCTCAGCAGGCTGGAAGGCATCTGATTTTTCAGTGTAACTGTACTGTGATGTAGATTCCTGTGGTTGCAATAGGTGTGTTAGGAGAGGCCACTGATCTGAGACCCCTACCAAGGTCATTCTCCTTTCTCTCCAGCAGAGGACAAATGCAAGCAGTCCAAATAAAAGGACTGTGGAATATAATCCTGCATTTGGGCTCGGGAAGATTTTATGTAAGGCTTAGACTAGATAAGGCCACAGGACCTCTTTGGAATTTTGGGCAGATTTGGATTTGTTGATGCTTTTCAAATAGGATGTAAATCTTGAGAGATACTGAAGACACTTTCTTTTCTCAAAGATAAGTATTTCTCTCTTCATTCATACCCAGGCTATAGTCTGCAGTGTCCTTTTCCCAGTATTTTTTTTCTTTTTGCCTTACCTCTTGCTCTTCTTGCAATTCAATATAGGAACCTCTTATCTGTCTGGCATAAAAGAAACTTTTATGCCAATAGAATGTTTTGGTAACTTATAGCTGTATTCTAAAATGACAAAACCCACTATTTTTGTTTTTTGAGTCCTCTTTTTAGGGCCCCATATAAGCTATTCAGAACTGTTTACCATGTCAGTTAACAACAGCAGTTACCAGAGATATTGCTAAATTACTCTTATCTGGTGATGTTCCTTAGCTTCTATATTTAGACATGTGGGAAAACCCTTTTCATAGAACAGCTCAGTTTCAAAGATGACGAAGAATAAATTTTTGACTAAGGTAGTTTCTCTGACATTACTGTCCTCTGGTGTTGTCTGATTGAATTCCAGGCATTAATTTCTATATAGTCCTTATATTCTTGTCTGTTCTGTAAAATGAATTTCCTACAACCAAATTACTTACCACCTTTAGCCTCTACAGACTTGTTTGTATTAAGATATTCTTTTTCAGAAATGGGAATGAGAAAAACAAGACTGTGTGGGAGTTTCAAATCATCTTTGCCACTGGGATGCCACAAATCTGGGAATTAAAGATTCTGTTGAGAAAGGAAGTAGGAAACAGATAGAAATTATATGGGGGTGTGTGAGTAAGCGAGTCTATCTGATGAACTTTATGAAATTTCCAGCTGAGATTTGGAATCTTCTTTAATCAATGCAGTGTAGTTAGTATAAAAGTTGGTTGAGGTACCCTAAATCTTGCTTGGGAAATATAAAAAAAAATAAAGACATCAGCTAAAATGAATGTAAGACAAAGTAAAGAATACAATCAGACAGGTTGGGTAAGTCCTGATATGAAATACTGAAATACTACTACTCTTAAGATTACAGCCAGTGTTGTACATGACCAAAGAGGCAATAGTACACTCTGCAAAATGATGGTTGTGCTTTGACTGGGGATGTCACTCTGTGCAAGCACCTGGCTGCTGCAGGAGGGGACACTTTGCTGGATCCTTATCACTGTGTACATGGTTCCTTTCCACCACCGAGAATGGCATAACATCTGTATCATGTGGGCCTAAATGAGGCCGTGGCACAGTTTTCATCAAACATTACATATATTGTAAGCTAAAGAAAGAAAAGCATGGGATGTAATTGGCGTTTTTCTGCAGAGCAACTGACAGTGCTTTACAACTTATTTTCAGCAAGTGTTATGCGGATACCTTTGTTTCTGGGAAGTGACAGTACCTCATAAAGGAGGACAGTGTAAAGTAGATTAGCTTTTCTAGCAGGAGTAATGCCGTTATGACATTCTCTTGGACACTTCTCGTAGTATGCAGGAAAACCTGGGTCCATTTTTTTTTAAGATAAATTACAGCACAAGAACAAAAAAAGACAAGTACTCTGTCATCTTGGCATAATGCTGGGGATTTGTGACTATCCATGCGTTCTGCCTACACCGTGCTGTACATTTACACCAAGAAGAAATATTACTGGGCTGTACTGCTGCACCTTGTTCAGAATACCATAGTTAATGTCATGTCCATTAAAGTGTCTTTATTTTCAGTGGCTTTATAACTCTGATAAAGTCTTTGTAAGCTTTAACAGGATAGCAGATCGGCCCAGCAGAGAGTTATTTTGCAAAAGCTTTAAAATGAATTATCAACTTAAAAACAAAATCCTTTTTTGTTCTTGAGATAAAACATTTACACAAATTTTAGCATGTGTGTGTTGCTCACTCTTGCAGACCTATAGAAAACTTCTGTTAATTGTGGGAGGAAAACAAATCCAGAATCCAAAAGTTGTTTTCCTCCATAAACCTTGACTATAAGACACATTTTTAACTTTCCATATATTAATGACATTTACTCAGAAGTTCGCTTCATATTGTAGTCCAGACACTAAAAAGTTCTTGCAAGTATCATGAATTCAGACAGGGATTTCTTTATTCATATTTTCTTTTTTTTTCCTTCATTTTAAAGAGATGCAGCTCATTCAGGGAAAACTTTCTAGTCAGGTGAGACTATGTGGCCATGAAAGCTGCTTTGCCATCGAAACATGGGGTCAGTTTGTTGGTGTCAAATGTCCCAGCCCTGCTGAATTCACTGAGACCTCAAAATCTCACAGTGATACTGAACTTGGACTGGGATTGGAATGGAAAAGGAGGGAGTTACTTTTTTCTGTCTCTGATTTCTGCAGCTTTGCTGTAAAATCTCTGTACAGGACTGCAGCTATGTTGTGTTAGGGTACCTTCCCTTAAGGCTTAAATCAACAGCAGATTGTTTAGTTTTTCCCATTCCCAGGGCTTCCATTCCTTCCTGATTTGCCCTTTTTCCCTTGACTTTTAAGAAGAGACACTCCTCCTGCTTTTGTCCCATTTTTCACCTCCAGGAGGTGGTAATTCTATTGCTCAAATGGATTCCTGCTGGTTGCCAACACAACCATGTAATTCTGAGGGGAGAAAAATGCCTTATCTGCAGTTTTGATTTAAAGCAATTTCTTGAAAACATAATAAAGTTTCTCACCAATGGCATTAAAGTTAATAATCCTTAATGTTGAAAAGTGGTGGTTAAAAGAAATGAACGAGCACTTGAAGGTTGCACTCTTTTATTTTAGCAGATAGGGACTCACTTTGGGTTAGATTATAGCTGTACCTGATGCTAGCGTGAGAGGTAGAGGCAGAGAAGAGTTTCTGGGCTGTCTTGGTACCCTTCTGACCTGTGTCCCATAGCTCAGGTGAAGGCAAGGTGGTGCCCAGGGAAATCCTGTCAAGACTTTTGGTCCCAGAAGGAGATAGTGCTAAGAATGAGAGGAAGAAAAGAGATATCTGGCCTCTCTCCTCCCCAGCATTAATCAGCAGTGCAAAGCGCTGCAACCTCCCTGAAGTGCAGGAGCTCTCTGAGCTCCTCCCAGCACAACTGGACACTTCTGGGCTTTGCTTAATTACTATTCCATCTAATTTTTTAGTTCTGCTTTTTGCATGAAAGAGCATCTGACCTAGATTCTGTCAGTAGAAATTACCTCTCTCCACGTCCTTGACAAGCGCTAAAGTGAGACTTCATTTGACTAAGGAAGGATATTTTGTTCTTCAATATTCTTGATGTCAGAGTGTCTCAATTTATGTTAAATTTGTATCTTCTTTAGCTTTTATTATTGTCCCTAATGTATTTGCTTAAAAAGGCAAGTGCAACTGGCTTCTTTTAATTTCAAGGTTTCTGTTATACATGTGTGTGTATATATAGATATATATGATCTTCAAATTCCTTTTTAAATATCTTCTTTCTAAGCCATGTGAACTTAGGTCCCATAAGCTCACACTTTTTAGTCGATGAATCAGCTTCTTTGCTTTTCCTAATGCCTTTTCAAGTGCTATATTAATATCATTTTATAAGGTGGTGACACAACATTCTGGCTGGGCTTTGCTGGAGAATTAAATAATCCTGTTCTAACTTCACTGAACATGCATTCTCATTCTAAGCATCTGTGGGTATAAGCATGTAAAACAGAAGACGTGTGTTGGCTCTCACTGTTTCTCCCTGTCATTTCACCTTTTGTTTTTAAGCAGTGAGTTTACCATTATCCCAAGGTCCTTTTTGAATTCCTTCTGTTCTAAATCTATCAGATATATCTGGTGTTTATTTACCTCTGGCCAATGTGTAGTAGTTTACATGTGTCAACATTCATTCTGTGTGTTGTATCAGCCATGTCAGCGAGGAGGCCCAAACCCTAGCATTGGGTTTGGGTAGGTTTTGTTGTGTCTTCTCTTCTTTTTTGCCTCCACGTTTGGCTCTCCCTGCAGTTGTGCAGTGTCAGCAAGTGTGGCCTGTTTACAGTTGCTGTTTCTGACTGGGTCGTTTGTCTGGATTAGTTACTGCAGAGGTCTGGAGTGCAGCCTTTGGAGAACAGCACTTCCTAGGAGCCTGTGAGCTCTGTTTGTTCCATCTGTGTCTCGGATGTGTGCATCCCAAATGTGCATCCGTGTCCTGTCCCTAATCCCAAAGCCTGGGTCAGCTCTGGGCTCACCTGCTGCAGTCACTGCTGATACAAGAAGCTTTGGGCTTAGTTTAAAAGCACTGCTTGATATGTTTGGTCAAGGCAAAAAATGCTTATTTTGGGAAGAAATCCAATAGGATATTTTAAGAATATCCATTTGCACTAATAACCTTGAAGACTGCAATGCTGGGAGCTGCCTCGAATCTGAGCCATGTGTAGGAGCAGTGAGCTCCCTTGGGACAGCGGCTGCAGGTGTGTGCAGAGCTCTGCATGCACACATTCAAGCAGGAATAGATCCACACCAACCATTTCCCTGCAAATTGATAGTGAGAAAAAACTCCATCACTCGAGACTTCAGCTAAAAGTGTTCTGATATTCTGAGAAAGTTATTCATTTGTGCAACAGTGTGCTGGTTTGAAACCATGACAAACAGTCAATTTTGGCATCAACCTCCCAATTCTGTTGGTCAGGCTGAGTTGGCTGGGGTCTTGTATCTCTTAAATTCTTGCTAGTTGCTGTCTACCAGATTATTACTGCATTAATTCTCATACAGGCTGTCTGTAAAGAGAATGGAGATTATTTTAGATGTTATGCATTAAGGTTTAAGTTGACAGATTTAACAGCTATTTATCTCTAGGGAAAGTGGTCTTTCTAACTTTTTGAATTAGCAAATGCTCCCTGCTGATACCCATTGCTCTTTTACATGAGTGCCAGGCCCCCTGGAAGTAATTAGCAGCAGAATAAATACCTGCAAGATTATAAGGTTTACATTTTATTAAACATTTTTGAATTTCAATACCTTCCTTGTCATGAAAGTACTTCTGATAGTGAGCATACATCCTCTAATAATGACACAAATCATATTACTCTCAGCCATTTATCAGCATTCATAACATTTTGCTCCTGCAAAATTATTCTGTGATTTATTTTTAAAAGTAATAATCTGAAGGATGCAGCAGTACTTAACACAGCAGAGATAAGATGAGGCAAAATTAATGAACAATTAATGTAAAAGGTTTTATTAGTTCTTCAGTTGAATTTGTGTGAAAAGTATAAAAAGTATTCACATTATAGTCTACCTTGCATAAAGTGCAGATAATGAATCTGTGCCTCTGTATTCTGAGCAATGCTGCAGTTGAAGAGGTAGATGGGCAAGTTTCTTAAGATGGGGATTTACTATATTGGTCCTCACAAACCTAAATAAAAATGGAGTTTTATGTGAACTTACAGTTACCCAGCCCACGCTTGTTATTCTTTCAAGTCTTCCTTTTGTTGCCAAACCCTCTGGTATTTATTTGTGATTGTATTAAAGCCATTCCTATTCTTGCTGCAGATGTTTGAAGGGACAGTTACCAGTGAGGGTGATGGAGGGGAGCAGAGTTTTACTGTTTTACTGTTGCATGGATGTAGAAATAGAGCAAAGCAAACATGAAAAATACAATTTGTATTTACATAATAGCAGTTAGTGTACACAAAGCTGTGAAAATCCCAAAGACTGCACCAAGATTTTCTAAATCTTAAGAAAACAAAACCAACTTTTAGCCCTTAGGAAGATTTCTTTTCATATCCTGCTTTCCTTGATGGGGAATACCAAGTGCAACAGCACATGTAGTGGTGTGGGGTATAAGTGAGTAACGTGTATGATTTACCTTCTGCTGGAAAGTTTGGTGTCTGTGACCTGTACATCTCTTACTTTAAATAATACTTCCAGGACTGCTTGCTGGGATGGATGGATCTCTTCTCAGGCAATCTGTTGATTTGATTCAATATTCTCTTACTTATATTTTATCTTACTTAGTATTTTTTTTATTTGTTTTATTTTTCTTGTTGCTTAGAGAGACATTTCTGTGAAAGTGAATCCACGCATTTTTCTCTTGGGCATTTGTCTTGTCCTGCCTGAAATGTAGTTCAGTTTATTAACGAAGCCAGAAAATCGCATGCTATCTCAAGAATGTGACTATTTGCTGTTCTTCCTGAGAGATGCCGTATGCTTGGTTCTGTTGTCTCAGTAGAGGAAAGCTCTGCTCTTAATGATGGCATTAATGTTGTCACCTAATTTTTATTGAGTGATTCTTTTATCCGAATATATGAATGCATGTTGCATTTGGTCAGTGCATAATATTGTTAGTGGGGGAAAGAAAATTAATAGATCTGTATGAAAATAATGTATTATTTCTAATGTGGAAGTCAGTATTTTGGGACTGCTGATGGCACATGGAACACAAAACTTTGCATCGTTTTCCAGGGTTTCACAGCAGCAGGGTGAGTTCTGCATCTGCTGCATTTTCACAATTGCAGTGCCTGAGACAAACCCCATACAAAAGTCATGAGACAGTGTAGTTGAAGATAATATCAAAAGGACTATTTTCAAAATAGTTCTGGTCATCGAACAGAAAAACACTTAAAATGTGTTCTCCTGTTACTAATCACGAAGCAGATGCTGAAGCAAACATTTTGTAGAAGAGCTTAATGTTGACATAACATTGAAATCTGGTCTTTTCTCACGCAAATCCTGAAAATATGTACATAATTATACACATACACTCAATATTTTGCATAGGGAAATACATTTAATACATATGCAAGTACGTAATTAATGTATGTGGTGTACCTGGAAGTACACAAAGATTCTTGTTGCCTACCTGAAGTGCTTTTTCCTGCTGGTTTGCTTTAACTGTGCAGTGTTTCTGTACCTCGTGGGCTTGAGCCAGGGTTTATGTCAGGCGTCTTTTCAGCAGCATTTGGGGGCAGATCTGTGGCAGGGATAAGAAAGTGGAAAATGAGATCTTACAAAGAAAGTGATTAGCATTGCCATTTTCAAAATAACAGCAGAAAAATGGGAGTAAAACTGGGATATTTAGGAAGATTTTTCCACCTTGAATGTTTTTCTGGGTTCAGTTTGTGTCTTATACACAGAGTGAAAATGTTTATCGAGTTAAAAATAAAAAAGAAAAAATTTACCTGTTTTTACAAACTGGCCTTTTCTCTGCTGCATGGAATGTGTTAATACTTGCAACAGTTCGGAAGAGAGTTTTAGTAAAACCATTATGAACTACTGTGAGGAACAGAATCCCCCATTATGTCACTGATAAAAGGGAAACAATTGAATATGACCCAAGGGTGGATTATTGTCACCAAGCAATGTTAGAGAATGTGCATTACAGTTGGAGTAATTGCACAGCTAACTGATTTCCGTCCCTTTAAATGAAAATTGCACTATGAAACTACATTATCTAATTTTGCTTACCAAGATATTTAGGAACTGTTTTCAAAGTAGAGCAGGCTCGAAGTAATGTGAAGAAATGGAGGAAAAGAAAAAATGTCCCTCTTGCATGAATTATTTTCTATGAGCATCTAAAAGTTTTGGACTGAAGAATTCTGGCAAACTAGAACAAACTTTGTATAGAAGGCAAATAAGCATTCATTTCCCTATGATCCAAACACAATTATATGAAACTGCAGAAGTCAAATTGGTTGCAATTTTTTTCAACATTTAGTGAACGCAAAGAAGAAAAGAAACAATATAAAAATGGTTTCTTTATTTTCCTTACTTTTATTTAGGAAAATTTTGTTTCTCTCTGGATATAGGAAAACTCAGGGGACAACGGATTCAAAACCTTCTGCAGTGTTTATGCAGAAAGTCTGCTGTAAAGATAGCAGCAAGCCAAGACTCATTAATTCATCTTATTCCTATATTTTTTCTCATGAGTTTATAATCTCTATCTCCTCCTAGAGAGTTACACTTCCCCCCAAACATTTGTATATTTTAAAAGCCAGTAACATCTTAAAATACCAACTACCACAAAACTGAAAAGCTACCAGAATATTTTGGCTCCTTTTTCCAAGTTGGGAAACACATAAGACACAAAACAAAATAGATACAGAACTTGGCTGAAGTTTACTTGAATTTTGCCAATGAAAGCTTGCAAAATACAGCCAACTTGGCTATTAGAAAGATGCCTTGAGCCAGCACTAATTATGTCAACAAGTAGTTTGTGCTCAGTGCTCACCGAGTCCTGCACTTCTGTAGGATGGGAGGATGAATGTCATATATATGTAGGGAGCTGAGCAGCTGCTTCGTTTACCATTACTCCATTTAAGGGTGTGCTAACCTTGCAACAACCTAGTGACATCATCATTTTTCACCTTATTCCTTTCTCATGGGGTATGTCTTCACAATAAGCCCGAGGTGAAAAGGTTTCCTCGGCAGCCAGACAGCCTGCATGACAAATGTGCTGAGGAGTCAGAGAAAATTTTAACCTGCCCTACCTAGCCATAGTCACTTTTTGCACCTAGGAGCAAAGTGATAAATGTTTTCCTTCAAAAGCAGGGAGGGCTGTAAGGGAGAAGACATGGGAAAAGAAAAAGTAGGATATGCCACATATGATATTGTGCTGAATGGATCTGCATGCCTGTTTTTGTTTGCCCCTCAGGGAAGCAAGCAGAGTGCCTGACCCCTTACATCTTGATGATGGGGTTCAGACAAGGGGATGCTCTTTGTCTGAAAAATCTGAGCAGTATTTCTGCATTGAAGAGATCTGTGTTACACTCACCTTGGTGAGCTGGGATTTTGGCTGCATTTTTACTCTGTGTGTATCGTGGCCTAATCATTTGGAGCACGTTCTCACACAGAACTGAAAAGTCAATGTAATTTTTATGAATATTCCCTCTCACTCCAGAATAATGCCTGATTTTCCATAGGTGATTTCAAATCTCTTAATGTGCATTGCACTCTGTTCTGTTGTGTCCTAGACTAAAGCCAGGTGTAAGTAAAGCTCATCACCCTTTACAATTGCCATCTGAAAAATGCTTGGCTTAACAACAATGATTTTAAAATATGATGTGAAATTAACTCCGAGGGCTGTGTAGACATTTCTATATAATTTCTGTAGCTACTTTTAGATACGAAATAAGTAAAGATGTGGTCCAAGAATTTATAAAGTGTTTTTCCATTGTGAACTTGGGGATAGCAGGCCAGTGGCAAAGCAGTGAAGGATGAAATCTTCACCTTGCACTGTTATGTTGGGGCAAAGTCCTGGCTGAGCCAGGTGTGCTGGTGGGGGGTGTTTGTGTCTGTTCAGTGGCTGTGGGGGTGAGTCTCAGCTGGGGACGGTGCCTGGCCCCTGCCTTTGCCCGTCCCAGAGGAACGTGTGCCCGTCCCCGTGGCTCCAGCAGTGGGGCTGATGCTCCCATCCCACAGCCAGAGCAGGGCACTGCTCCTGTGTGAGCCCTGCAGCACGAGGGACAGCTGACAGAGCAAGCAGGGTAATTTAACCCTGGAAAAAAAGCGGATGAATGGAACAGATTTAGGATTAGGGCATCAGGATGAATCTCCAGGAGATGTGTCAGGGTCAGGGAGCGGGTGACGTGAAGCTGCACCGACAGGTCCTGGCACACACAGCTCTGCACTCCCCGTGCCTCTCTCATTTGTAGAGTTTTGTGGGCACGGTAACGTGTATTAAATGTGTGTATTTGTAGCTGCATAACGTGTCTGTGCAGCCTGCCCTGTAAAACCTACTAAAGAGCCTGATGGGGACAGATCTTCCGTACACTGTATCATTTGTTATGCACTGTATAGAAGACTTCTCAGATATTTTAATTGTCACGTTAAGATTTTTAGATGTAAAAACATCTTGATTGAGCAAAAAGGCTTTTAGCTAATTTAAGTTGGAATAAAAGTGAGCGTTTCAAAGCTGTACGGTGGGAATAGCTCATAAATGAAGCATTTTCCCCCTTAGGGATATAATCAGAATGCAGAAAAATCCCTGTAGGAAAGACATTCATAAATTAGAAAAAAAATTGCTAAACAGAAGCATCATATTGCCAGATATTAAGCTGGAAGTATGCTAAAAGAACCCTGGCCTTGTTTGTAAAGTTGTGAATAAATCTGTTAAAAATAATTGAATTTATATTTAACCTGAAAAACAGGGTAAGATCTTTTATTCTGCACTTATAAGTTTGAATACACCTTCAGCTGCTCTTAGTTATCTCAAATTAAATCTTAAATTGAGCTTGTGGTTCTGTGAATTAATACTCTGGCCTTTCAGCTCTTTTGCTGAGGTCATTCAAATCTAATGGTAGAAATGGTCACAGGGTCAAGTCTGGGTATGTAGAGTATAGAAATGGTTTAATGATGCCAGCAGATGTTTGCATTCTGCATGTTGGAGTTGTAATGCACTGGTGGGCTCTGTGAAGGCACTCGATTATCACGTTATTATATCTTCATTCTATCTGAATTGTGAGGTAGGGAATAAGAATGCATTAAAATAAGGTGACAGTTCTGCCTTCAACCAACAAAAATAAGCAAAATCTGAGTTAATTTTCTCCCTACGCCCTTCTTAACTGTCCCTATTGTGCTTAGTCATTGTCACAGCCCTGGGAGGTTAAACTTAAATAAATAGGCTGCAGTTGGCTAGGAAAATTGAGACACATAAGAATGACTTTGAAGTGCTTTGGGTTTACCCATTATAAGTCAGAATTTAAGTATTATATGTATAGACTTTATCTCTAGTTCTCTACTAATGTCATAATTTTATAAAGGGTTGAAAATAGCCATGAATATGAAAATATTAATAACCAAGGAGCCAAAAAGAATTATGAGGTGCCAAGCAGGTTCTGTCATATGGACTCAATGCTGTTTGTATAAATAAGTGCAGATTTTGTATAAATATATTAGGAGAACAGGACATGCATTACACAGTAGCCAGTTTTAATAATTTTTTGAATGTAAAGATATTAAAAATCAAGTAAAGGTACAGAATTGCAAACTGCACTTTTTGCAGCTTCTAAATATAGACTTGCATTCTTAATGCTCTTATATTCTTTTTTGTTTAAATTTGACCCCTATTCCACCTCCTTCTAAAACACATTATTCCAAAAGTGCTGGTGTTTTTTCACTCAGAAACACAGCATAGCCAATATCACTAAACAGAAAGGATCCCAGGACAGTTCCATTTCAGGAGTTCATGTTAATGACATTTTGCAAAGCTATATTCCTAGGCTAAAAGTCACATAGGAAGTTTTATCCTTTCACTTGTAGCAATCTTAAAGATAGTTTTATTGTAGTTTTAAAGGTAAGTAAATGAAACATGACCAAATGCTGACCAACCTCTTGTTTGGCCATTCTGTGTAACACCAGCATGGGATATTTACTGCTCTTGTGAGCTTTATTTGCCATCTCTCCTAGTTCCTCCCTGCCACCTTTCTCCTTGGTGTGCACAGATAATTACAGCCAGCCGTGGTGATTGTCATTAAGGCTGTAGCAATAACAACTCTTCACAAATGTACTGTGATTCCAACCTACTCCATCATAAGTTTATCCAGTAATAATGCATTTCATGGACCCAGAGGGGGGTGAATGTATGGCAGTGCATAGCTGTAAATTGCAATAACTCCTTAAGTCAACAAGGACTCGGTGTCCTGTCAGGTGGGGCGCACATTCCATGGGATACGTTTTTCAAAGGCTACTTCCAAACTCTCTGTCCTTTCTGCAAAGATCTGTGCACAGCAGTTACCCGGGCTTGCTGCTGAGGGCAAAGCCTGCGTGCTGCCTGTTTGCTGTTTGGAGCTAACAGAGCGTGGGAGAGGGGAATGAGCAGCCGCCCTCTGGGTCCTCCATCACTATCATCGCAAATAAATAAATAACCTAAATTCCGATTCCTGAGCCAAAAGCTACCTTCAGGTTCACCTCTGCAGTCTTGTTGAAAACAATGTATGAACCAGCAGAGTGCCCTGTGGTGACTTTTAATTCCCCGGTGCATTTCCTGTGCTGCCACATGAGCTTGTGCAGTGTGTGTGGAGCGGGAGGGAAGAGGGAGAATCTTTTTCCTTCTGAAAGTCATTGGCAAAACCTGCACAGGAACTGGAGCAGCACAAGCATGAAAAGATCACTCGGGAGGAAGCTGCACTCGAGCCTGCTGGATTGTTGTGTTCTGCATTTGTGTGGAGGGCTGTGGTGAAGTGTGATAAATTTGGTTCTTCTGCACTGTAGTATCACTTTGTTGCTTAAGTGGCCCTGTGAAAAAGGCAACAGCAGTACGTAACCGACAGCTTGATTTAAGTCCATCAACAGCACGTTTTTTCTAATGTGAAATCTTGTTACCATTTGTCAGCCCAGAGATGTGTTTTGACAATCAAGAGATATTGTGCAGGTGGTTGAAATAATTTTGATGTGTTGATTTTTTTTTTTTTTGTTTCCAATGCATGCTGATTAATCCTAGGTTGTATATCACACCAAATTGGAAAACACAGCCTACCTGTGTGATGAATGTGCTTAGAAAGGTTTAAAGTTTTGCTTGCTGTAACATCAGTGCCCTTGAAGGCTGTGGACTGACTGATCCAGGATTGAGAATACAACCCTCTTTCCCTCTCAGATGCCCCCTTCCTCCTGCCCTGCTCCCTCCTGGGCGGCTGAACCCCGTGATGCACCAAAGGCTAAGTCTGTGCTAACCCAAAAGACCAACAGGAATTAGCTAATGTTTTATTGCTGACTTTTCTGTTGGTGGACTCTGGGGGTGGCTGCCTGTGCTGCTGCGAGAAGGCAGGAAGGCAATGATGAGCAACTGGAGGATGTCCGTGGTTCATGAGGAGTGGAGGGTGGTAACCTTAATCTTCACTCAGATAAAGCTGTACCTGTAGCCTCAGCAGGAGCAGCTTCAGAACCTGCACACATGACTCAAGTGAAGCACAAGTATGCCTGAAGGTTCAGAGTATAATCACGTAGAAATTACCTTTGAGTCTCTTTTATCTGTGTCTCCAGTTGTCCAGTTTTTTTGTGTCTTTGTGCAGGGCAATGTGTTGGTGCCCACAGATTTATTGGCGTTGCCATTATAAAATTCTAAACGAGAGTTTCCCTTTTTGCCCTCCCCCCCTGACTGAGTACAGAGGAATCCCAAGCAGTGATCATGGTCATTATAAGCAAGGAGAAGGATGATTGGGAACACAGGCATCATGTTGTACAGGCTAGTTTTTATCCTCAGTCAGCTGGATAGCAAATAAAGAGATAAATATGCATTGCCAAAAAGTGGATTATTCTTTTCTTTTTCTTTAAATACTGTGGGGCCTCTCCCTTGTTTTACAAGAAGACCTACAAGGTCGTCAAATTAAACCTTTATACAATCCAAAAATTGAATCTTAGTACATCCATTTTCCTAACACAATTTCTGCAGTACCTATCGGTGCTGACAGTTTTGGTCACATATCTCTATTGTGCTGTTCAGTTTTATTTGACAGTGCAGGATGGCATCAGCATGTATTGGAGGTAACATCTGAGCAGTGGCTGCTCTCTTGGGACTGCTGTACTACTTTACCTCCTTGCCATCATAAATGGATGTTTCTGTCATTCCCTAAGATTTCCTCCTGGGTTTAGGCATCTTTCTTTAATTATTAATCAAAAGCAATGTAACAATCATTGCAAACAAATGTATCACTGTGCTGAAGCAAGTATGTTAGATGGGATGTTAGTACTATTAGTGGAACAGGGTTTGGATGTAAAGGTTGTGATCTTTTCTTTTGCACATCTGCTTGATACATAAATTATTACGCTCATCTGAGTATTGTATTTCCCTGCTGCAAAAAAAGAAAAATGCAGTAGGCTGGCTTTTCCTGCAGCCTGCAAACTGAACAAAGGCCAAGGGACTTATGCAAAGCCATTCTGAAATCTGTGACATAGCTGGGACAAAAATGTCCCGAGTTTGAATGCAACCATATGCTTACCACAGGGAAAAAAGACAGCACGGCTACAGATAGGCAAAATCCCATTGCTTTTGTTTGAGTTGAGACTGGTTTCTGAACTTCTATTGTCTGTGGAGCTGAGACTAGTGGATGAACTTCGTGTGTCCAGAGTTTTCACAAATGTTTCGCTTGCAACAGTCAGGCTTTCAGAAGGAAGTCTGTGTGAGGTATTTCTTGTTTTTCTAGGCACAGATCAGTGTGTCACTGCTTGGTTCCCATTTTGCATTCACTCACACAGGTCTCACTTTAGACATGGGATCCGTGGCAGTAACTGGGCAGTGCCTGCTGTGAATGAAATACCTCTTGCTAGAGGCTGCACGACTTCCCATTGCCTGCCTCCCCTTCCTGCACACCCAGCTTGCCAATTCAGCCACAGGAGATGGGGTTTCATCACTAAAAACTGCTACTCATTGTCTCAGAAATAGAATATCAATATAGAAGATTTGCGTAGAAACAAAGCAAAGGGTTCATTCGGTTTCCATTCACAGCATCAGCTTAATCCTGCTGCTGAATACGCAGATGTACAAAGCTGGAGCTCTACCTAATAAAATACGTGTGATCAAATCTGAACTGCTTGTCTCCTTGAGACATTCATTTAATATATAAATTTAATATACTTTTCTTTGATAAAACTCTTATTAGGTGTTGAAGACATTGCCATCTTAAATATCAGACTAAGGATATTTATTGACTCCTGCAAATCAGTAGTTCTTCTGAAGATATTAAGCTCCAAAATAAATTATCCATATTTCATTGTGTGCAGTATATAAGGGTACAATACATTGCATTGTAGAGTTTAATTCTTTTATTCTTGAATTTCTTACATGTATCAGTCTTAATTCAAGTGAAGTCAGGCCGTCTATTTTAATATTAGCATAACTGTAAAAACTGCCAAAAGGAATTGCCAGCTTATGAACATTTATTTCCATTTGTGTTCACTCAAATTTTCAGAAATGTTCTATCTCCTTCCACAAGCCTCTTGCTATTATAATAATAATATAATATAAACATCTGAATTTATTAAAAAAATACAGTTTTGCAGCCCAGAGTCACCCATGTAGGGGCACTGAATGTTGGCCCTTATTGCTGGAAAATAAACGTTTTCTCATTCTCCTTTTAACCTCGTGTTGGCTTTATAGGAAGCAGAGGGCAAACTTTCCAGAGCAGCTGATAACTGCTGTAAACTCCACTCACAATGAAGCTTGTATGAATTCTTGCTTAGGCTGTTTTGAAAAATGCACACTGAAATGTGAGAATGGTATCAAATTCTGGCTTTCTACTCCTAGAAAAAAGAAATCAAAACAGTGAGCTGCGCTATTGTAATGAAACTCTTTTAATCTGCCTGTCTTGAAAACATTTTCTTCCTTTAATCCTGCTGCACTCTCAGTATGATCACTATGTGGTAATGAGGTCAAGGTTCCAGTTTTGCATGTCTTTCTCAGTGTCATTTACAGGATTCAGACTCTGTACTTTTAAAAAATGCTTGACCCCAACTTGGCTTCCACTCTTCTTACAGGCCTTAACCTCACCTGCCTACACCAGTCTTAGGAATCAGGAGATGTTTGTAAGGCTCTAGGAAGCCATGGACTATTAAAATAAATATTTAAACAAAGAAGTGATGTTTGCTTGTAAGCTTATACCAGCTGAATTTCCTTGCTTTTATCTTACTATAAATGCAAAATCACTATGTGATAGTCATGTGAGAGTGACAGCAATTTCTGAGTAATTTGAGATAATTTGTAAAAGAAAATGCATGTTATAAAGTTCTTATAAATTATTAGCTAGATCTGTCTTTAATATGATTTCTATATAATGTAATTTAGTGTTATTCCAAAGGATTTTTAACTTCAAAAATAATTACCAGTTGAATGTTTGAATATTTTACTGATAGTTAAAAATTATAAAACCTTCCAGGAGTTCATGGAAATAGATGTTTTTGTGTATAACAAGACATTGTTATCCTGCTTTTTAAAATGCCTAGATTGTGGGTATTCTTCTATTTCAATGAATAAACTGGTGAGTGTTTTTGGTTGCATAAAACAAGAAAGATGTGCACTACCACAATTAGGTCCACGCAAACAATCAGCATCCAAATTACAGGTCCTTCAAGATCCCACAAGGCACATTCCTGTCTGAAGTCATACATGCAGAAAACTACACTGCATTTTCAGTTGCCTTGTGGGATTTTTTATGGGATATACAGAAAGATGGATGCCATATTGATCAGAGATAACAAAAAATAACAAATTAATAATAGAATTTATGAATCTCTGACAACAATTTCTCCACAGCATTTAAATACCTGGGGTGTAGTGGGAGAGGTGGTTTAGTTGTGGAGGAAGAATAGTTCAGGAAGCTCCTAATAGGAAGAGAATTGGGGCAGATGAAAATATTCCTCCCAGATTCTGGGATTCACCTTTGCCTTTGCTGTGGGTGAAAGATGGTGAGGGAGATTCCCTGCTTGGTACTGAAACTGAATTTAAACCTCAGCTTGCATGCTAAGAACCCAATGAATTGCAGAATGTGTCTGAAAAAGAGACAAGGAACATGAGCAGTCTTGGACTCTATGTAAATTGTTTCATTGTACCTGCTAAATATAACATGAAAAAGTTGAGACTTGTAAAATGTCACCTGCTCTTATCGAGCTTTGAAGAGATTACCTCTTAACAGAAGTTTCATTTTCATTTTCTCCAACACTTACTGAAGTGAACGAGGGCCGTGACTCCTTTCTTTCCTAATCCTAGCCAGCAACTTGCTTTTTTCTGTTTTATGTCATTCCATATGACATTGCATCAAGGCAATTCAGTGCTGCATGCAGTTGAACCAAAAGCAATTTAAGTCAAAAAATGGACAAATATGGATGTCATTTATAAAGCTTGTTCAAAGGTCTCTGGCACAGCTCAAAGCTGAGCACTTTGGAGGTGCAGCAAGGTTTTCCTCCACCTATTTCTGAAGCCAAATTGTGGAGGTTTAATAGAGGTCTGCTGAGTGAGTAGCAGCCAACACTTTGAACTGAGAACAATCCTTTCATAATCTGAAAGTGGTTTTGTTTTTATTATTTATAGAAACTTCTTTGTAGAAAAGTATAGGACCCAATATAAAAACAAGTGTAGTGATGTCAGTGGAACAGCTTTGCAGATTAAACCCCAAACATCTTGTTGTACAGTTTGTTAAAATCTAAAATCTTGTCCAGTGTAGAGAGTTGGAGTATGATGGGGAAATAAAAGAATGATTTTTTGATGGCTTCCCTGTTTTCACACTCATTTTAATAATATACTGAATGCTGTGCAGTTTGTAAATAAATTTATTACAATTAAGTATCATATGTATCCTGTATTTCCAAAAAATACATTTGTCAAATATATTGCTGTTTGTAAAACGGGTTTAAGGATTCTTGTCAGTAGTTTTGGCTGATTAATTAAGGAACTTATTTTAATAGCAGAATAACATCATCATAGCTTCTTGAAGCAATTAAAGTAATGAATTACTTGCATTCCCTTACATTTTATCTTCATTCTCTATCTTTTGCTACACTCTTTTCCAAATAGTAAATATATTCAGTAATTATATCTGATAACATGTAAGTAGTTTATATTAGATAGTGAGATATATAATGCAGATAAAAATAGCCTAGATTACATCTAGTGTATATTACATTTATTTTATAAATGTATTATGTGATGCCTGATAGCTGCATTTTTCAAAAGAGTTCTGAAAGTTTGATAGACTGATAGGCACTTTATACAGAGGATTTTATTTCACACACCCCCTTAGCTCTTGCAGTTACTTGTGGAACAAAATATGGTTTAAGAGTGTATGGCAGCAGAGCTAAATACAAGGGAAAGATGGGAGCATATCCAGTTCAAACTGCCTCTGGTATTTAAGGCATAGCTACTGTTTAATATTTTTAATAACAGGACCCAATAACATTTGTGGAGTGTTAGATTCTTAAAAAACCCTAAAATCAGCCTGCTGCTGTAGTATTTAAGACTTTATCCCACATGGAAACAGACTGTAAATATTCATTGAATTGCTGCTACAGAATTGTTGCTAATTTTGGACGCTCTTGAGATTAAAGCAAAGATATCTAAAAAATGTCGCTGCCCTTAAGTAGAAGCTGCACCTTCAGTTTGCCAGGGTGACTGTACCAGTGGTAAGAGGCATGGGGTGCCTCTGGGGAGCACATGGAATGTTCTGAGAGATTATTTCTAGGTATGGGACTGGTTTGGGTGCAGAAGGATTGGACAGTGACTCTGAGTTCTCACGTCCTGCTGGTGCTTGAGGGCTGATGCCAGTGACCCCCCAGTGGCTCACGACATCCTCTGTGCCACGGGTTTCTGTCCCTTCCAAAGGGCTGCAGGCTGCATTTGGGAGAGTCACTTCGGCTGTGTTTGACCTGAAAGATGGAACTTGATTTGGAAAGCTCTCAGAAAGTGGCAGAAAAGGATTCCCTGGCAGACTGGGAGCAGAGTCTGGGAGGACAAACCTACAACCCTCTGCGTCGCTGTTGAACCAGCACCACCCCTCAGGGCTGAGCGCAGCTGACCTCACCCTTGTCTTTCCATGAAGTTTTGGAGGGCAAAGCCCAGTGAAAGACTAAAAGCCATATTATTAAATTATACTTTGGTAAAATATTCCTCAGCACTGAGCAAACATTACAAGTAACACATCTATTTAATGGAGTGTATTATTTTATTATAGCTGGTTGCTATAATGGGCAGTTAAAGCATGATAAACAAAAGCAGCAGAAGTGTGATGTAGTAGATGATCAGATCTCTTTTCCTTATATCTGTTTTGTCAATTTGCATTCATCTACTCTCTGTTTTCTTTGGTGGGCAGTCATCAAGGCGTGAAATAGCTGCCTTCCCACGTTACCAAGCCATGTAAATTTTGCTTTGGGAATGAGCTTATTGCATACAGCATTCCTAATCATGGTGCCTGAGCACCACTTGCACAGGGAGAAGCACACAAAGAAAATGTTTAAACTCTTAGAGAAGACATAATTAAAGTAATTCTTTAATCTGTGGCCTGGATGAAGTTTAGCATATGAAATAATGATAAAAGGTCATAAATATGTTAGAAAGTTAGCATATCAAAGTAATTGAGAAAAAAAATGGTGACACTCAGATTGTTGATGCAAATGAGCATATCATTAAATGATGCTCTGAACAAAAAGACTGGAAAAATGCCTCTAAAACATGTGTTTTTCTATTGCCAAGAGCTAAAGGTTGGGTTTTTTATGTTAAGGTTTAGTAGTCTTCCTATGTTTTGTCTGTATAGGTTGACTGTGATTTTTTTTTATTTTCAAGACCTGTATCCTATTGATGTTATTGCTGTCCACTACACTCCTTCCTAATGGCAGAGCAACACTGAAAGCATAATTGCATTTCCTAATTATGTGTAATTAAGCAAAACCCAGATGATGTATTCAGTGAGCTCTTGGTAGAGCCAAGGGTCAAGGACTTCTGGAATTTTGTAGCATTTCTCTAAATAAGCACATTATACTGTTAAAGCCAAGATACAGTTTTGTGCAGTCTGTTCTGTAAACCTGCTTAACAGCTAAAATTTATAGTATTCATTTATTTAGCTGAGTAAGGATATAGTTGAGCTTTCCCCCCTCCCGTTTTTAGATTTGTCGTACTTAACCCAGGAAAGGGACTTTAAACTCAGCACCATAATGTTCTGCATGCTGACAAGCTAAGTGATATTTATTTTTTCAAACCTTAATCCTTTTGAAACATGGAGAAATAAATACATCCTCTTATCTAGCATATGCCTGAGACTGGAAATAAATTCTTATTTCCTTGTAGTCCTGTACCAATGGTCTACAATGAATAATTTGGGCAGTCTCACTGAATATAATAGGAAGAGCTTCTCTATTACCAGTGATAATTATAAGGCTCATAATGGGAAACCTCCAAAGCCCTACCATCAATCAAGGAAAATAAACAATGGAAAATGATAGGTATATAGAAGTGAAAATTGCAAAACCACATATGAAAATGCAGTATTTTCTGCCAGGTTATAAATCATGGGGGAGTCATGATTTTAAATGTAATTAATATTCTCAGATTAAAACGTAACTTTTTAAGGAGTTTAGCAGACATTTTTAGAATCAGGAGCCGGATGAGTCAGAGCGTTAGTAATGGGATTAAGGAGACTTTCACTTCTAGATCATTAGGTCAAATATGACCCAAATCCGCAGTGCCTGAAAGTTATCATTTCACAGCTGTGCAGTGGCCTTTATAAAAAGATTTGTTGGTTTTGGTCTAGACCACAGCAGGAAGGGTCTGCAGCCCAAAACCAACCACCCTGTGAGCAGTTTTATTCTCAGCAAAAACAAAAGAAGTTGGCCTCCATCATCTCAAAACCTGCATTTTGGAGTATTAGAGCATCATTAAAAATCTTGTGACATGAATCTTTCTAGCTGCAGAAGACAAGAAGAAAATGGCCTTTGTGATGGAGCTCCCTGGACTCCAGGGATTTCTCCAGGCAGGGATGCAGATGAACATTGTTTACTGGAATTTTTTTCTCTCCTTGTGTCATGAAAGCTTATACCAGAAACATAAGACAAAGTGGAGGTAAAGGCTTCCCACACGCCTCAAAAAATAGAGGATGATTTGAGTGATCACACTGAGATCCAGTGCCATGAGTTTAGCCATCTCCACCATTTTGTTGGTAAAATTCTTGCTAAAGATTTGTAAATGAATGATAAGTTAGTTTTGCTATTGGATGCAAAAGAAGGGGGCACCCACCAAGCGTAAATTATTAGTATCCAAATATTGAGCACCCTAGTTTTTGGGGGTTTTAATACCTTGTTGGTAGATTTTGATCGGATGTGGTCTAACATGGATGAACTCAGGAGCACATTGTGCATTGTCTTAGGAGAGATTCAGGCAGGATCTGGAGCTTCCAGTGAAGAGCACTGTGAGAGAACACATCTGGCTGCTTCTCCCATCTCTCACCATGGCCCAGAGGGCTCTGGTGGCTCCACTTGGCCCCACACATCAGTGCTGGAGGTGAGAGGCTTTGAAATGCTGCCCACTCACACATAGTGCCCTTCCCCTGCAGATTTGGTAATGTCCAAAGTTCATCTGGTCATGCTGGTGCGCTTCTCTGTCACTTGCTTTCCCTCTAGTGAGATCTGAGGACATTCAGGCCAGGGAGTTTTCCGTGTTTCATCCTTGTGGTGCTTCCTGTGGGCTCTTTGGGGAGGCAGTGAGGGAGCCAAGGATTGCTCTGTGCTCTCTGTGTGGATGAGGGTCTCTGGAGCTCTCTCACACTGAGATGGGTGCTGAACTCAGCCTGGTTCACACACTTCTGCCCTTCAGTGCCTGGTGCTTACAAAGCCAGCACAGAGGGAGGGTGCCGTGCCCAGGGACTGCACTAACATGAGCTTCCTCACATTTTCTTGTGACAGTTCCATTGCTTCCCCTCCCCTTGGACTGTGGCTTGCTTACCCTCTCGAGTCTTGGACACTTACAGAGAAGCTGACTTGCGGTTTTCCATTCCTTTCTTCTTTTTTTCCTGGCCAAAAGCAAACCCAGTTCCTTCCTTGCTTTCCCCTATGGCCCCCCAACCCACTCTCCAGACACAATCGATTTTGGCAGAGCTTTTATTGTGAAAATACTGGAGGACCGAGGAAATGTCTGTTGCCCTGGTTCTGGTTCTAATATGGTCATCACCAGTGGTTTATTCTATGACTAAATCAGTCATTGCCTGAAGGCTTCAATTTTTTAAATCCTTTGTCCCCTTTTGGGATTCCTCCATGTTCTTTTCCATACATCTGATTGAGGGTGAGACTCTTCTTCACGTGATTTCCATCAAACCCAAATACGTCTTTAACAGTAGAAGCCTGTCTACAGTCTGTATAAAGTTATTTTTAATATGGTTTATTCACCCATGCACAGTATTTAATATTTCTGAGAAATATTTGTTCCCGTGCTGGAAAGTTAAAAGGGACAAGGACCAGTGAAACACTAACCTGGTGCAGCTCTAGCAATGCAGTTTGCTTGCAGGGCTTTGTTTCCTGTTGTGAATTTCATTTACTAGGTACCCATGGCACAAAGCTTTATTAATTGCATGGAGAAATGACACAACTATTATTCCCAGTAACAAATGAGTCACTAAGTTTGTAACAGCAAATGGAAGATAAATGCATGTGTGTGAGATCTGAAATAGTAATAGAGGCTCTTCCTAAAAATACATTTCAACTGATTTACAGCATTCTTGAGTAGTTTAGTGTGCTGTACTGTGGGTGATATATTCAGATTTTCAGAGTCCCAATGCATTTCTGAAAAGAATGTCCAGTGTTGTTGTAAGGATTAAATGTCCCATGGGGGATGAAAGCACCAGAGGATGGAGGACAATGAAACATTAGATGTAAAAACAAACAGATGCAGCATAATAAGTAAAGGGTCAATATGGGCTGAGGACCAGCATCTGTAAAATTAGAATGGGAATTTCAAATAGTCAGAGGCCTTTAGGGCAGCAGAGCTCTCTCCAGTCCCTCCCAGACAGAGGAGCCGTCAGACAGTCTGTGCTGAGCACGGGCTGAGTGAAAGAGAAGTTCCCCTCTGATATCTTTACTTGCCTATTAAAAAATTCATATGGTTAATATTTAAGTTTCAGAAACCTGTGGCCAGCAAGAGAAAGTTCTTCTAAATGACCCCATTTGTGCTAATGTAACAATCTAATGAAAACTTTAGTGCTTATCTTTGCATAATTTCCATTCATTTTTGCTGTTCTGATTATTAAAATTGCTCATTTAAGGACTATCTTTTGTTTTGTTTGATTTCAGCATTCCCTTTGGTAAGAATTGCAAAAATTGTGAGGAAGTGGATTTAATAGACACGGTCTCAGGAATGGTTAGTTAAATGGTGCTGCAAATACTCCCAATTTTTCCCTTTGTTCTTCTACATATGTTTAAAGATATTTCTGTTAATTTACAATTTGAAAGGTGGGTGAGGAGCAGAGAGTTTGAAAAATAGATTACTGTCTTCATTAATACAGGTTTGACCTACAAAGTCTTCACGTACTTAATGATTAAAAACCAAAGTACTAAATAATAAATTATAAGAATTTATAGGAGTCATCATCTTGAAATTAGCTTACTGAATGTTCTTATCATAATAAATCTGAGTGGGTGTCTAATTTAGTGTTAGCTGACTAAAATTATATGTTGCAGGCAGATAAAAAAAAAAAGAAAAAAAACTTTTTTTGTTTCAAGACAAATGATATGAATTTAATCAGAAGTAACCTGAAAGGCTACCATATTTTGTTGTGTCTACTTTGCAGAAACTTTGGCAAAACTGGTAGTGATAGAATGAAGATCGATTTCAATTTGTGAATGTGGCAGACAATAAGATTTCCTCTAGCAATTCAGAGATGTTTATGATAACGCTTCCCTCACTGCTCTAGCCAGTCAAGAACCCAGGGAACAAATGACAAAATATCTGTTGTATCCCTTATTCAGTCTCAGTACAGCAGAACCATTTGCCAAGATCTTTTTATATGATTGTAGAACAATCTCTCTCTTCCCTCTTTATCTCTCACCCTTATAAAAGATGTTTCTCAATTCAGTTAGAATGTATTTATGAATATGAAATGTCACATAGAGACTGGGATGTTTTCAGAACTGATGAGCTGCTCCTAAAATTCAGCTACTGGGAATCCTTGAAGAAAAAGAAAGAAAACCAATCATTAATTTAGGGAGCATATTAAAATCAGTCCCAATCAATATTTTGTTTCAATGCAAGCAGTAAAAGGGATCCTGAGCCCTTTCTCAGGACAGTCATTCTGGGCCTTTCTACCATGCCAAAACAAGTGGGGCCGGCCAGTGTGGGGCCAGCCTGTACAGAGCCTGTGCTGCTCAGACTTCCCTGAGCCCAGGACTGGAGCCTCATGTTGTAAACTGGTGCTCAGACCCCAGAAGAACACCTTTGCAGGGCAAATTTCTCTCTGCAGTTTATAAAAAACAGCCAGAGCTGCAGAGAGCAGTCAGGTTCTGCTTCATCCTTTCACTTTGCCTCAGTCCCTCACCCTAATTAATTAGAGGGAAATATGCCTTCCAGAGAAGAGGAAAATACCTCTGGGACTTTCATCAGGAAGTCACAGCTCTTGTGTTTAAAAGGGAAAATTGTTGTTGTTGTTTCAAATGTTAAAATTTTAAAATGTGATTCACCAGTACTTAATTTTTATCATTAGTGCCAATTCTGCAGCGCTAAATGCTGTTGATAATATTTAAGTTTCTTTATGTAAACATAATTTTTGATTGCAGATTCCTAATCAGAACTAGAAAACCCATGTGCCTCAATCATTTTTCCCGAAGAGCTCTTGGAGATCAGATTCATCTCTGAAAATGCTGATTAGTCAGGTTTCATTAAATCCTTTCTGAGTATTCAAATGTGGAAAAAAGGCAAAACAAAGGTGGGAGTATAAAAATTAGATGCATTATCAAATTAAAAGAGCTTATATCCCTCATTTTCTAAAAAGCCTTTACCTTGGCAAACGTCCTGCTGTTGGACTTGGTGTGATCCCACACTGGAGCTGTGTGCCCAGAGTGTGCAAATCTCTTTTCTCGTTCTACCCACCACAGATGCCCTAAAATAGAGAATAGTTCAGGTAATTATGTTATGATTACATGTAACACTGCAATCATTTTTAGATTGGAAAAGAAGATGCTTGTGAAATAATTTCTATTTGTCTAATCATTAACAGACTGATCCAAACTTCCATTGTTTTTTAGGAGTGAAGATGTGCCCCATTTTCCATCTCAATTTAATTTTGTGTCTTTTAGATCATGACCAGTGGTATTTCATTGCATAATGTCGTGAAAAAAGTGAAAAAGTGCTGAGACCACAGCTTGGGAAGTCAGTCTTTACAGCTGCCAAATACACATTTCAGGGCTCTTGGAGCCATGGGATGACTGAAAATATTAAAGAGAGAGTAGATGTGGCACTTCCCAATATAGTATTAGGTCAAAGGCTGGACTTGATCACCCTTGGAGGTCTTTTCCCACCTGAATGATTCTGTGATTCTATGGCTGTTCTGTGCTCTGCTCTTTTCCTTCCTGCCTGTGCAGGTTTCATCAGTGTGTGGTGATGTTTCAGTGAGCAGTGAAAGACAAACCATGCACGAGGACAGAGCACCTTCCGTGTTCAGGGGAAGAACACTTCTTATATAAGAGCTCTGGGGTTTATTATGGGAGAGTTGTAATGTACTGATATTTTTTTAACACTTATTTTCAAGTATCATTAGCATTACTAATGTGTGTGTTTCTTTGAAAGGCTTGACTCAGCAATTTCCACATGTTCCAGATTTCTGGCTGCTGATACGCAGCTGTGTTGCTGTGTAACAATGCAAGGTCATTTTTATGTCACATATGTAGAAACAGCAGAATCTGGATTCACTCTGGATTAATATAAGGTCCCCTTAAGATTTCAGTGGGAAAAACCAACCAACCAAACCTCAGCATGATCCATTAACATCAGGATTCAGGGGATAACCTCCAGCATGGGCTCTAGAAACACTTGATTTCAGACCGTGGTCACTGAGAACTCTCTGCTCTTAGATGCCATAACCTTCTTTTTTTCTGCTCTGTCACAAATCAGTTATTTAATGCAAATGAACAGAGGATTTGGGTTTTTTTTTTTTCCACTTCATTTTAGTAGCTCATGTTTTTAAGATAAACTGGACACAGATGCTTCTGTGTGATACGTGCGAAGATACAGGCAGGGAGAAGGAAACAACATTTGGCAGTATCAAATGTCTTTGTAATGAAGTGGGGCTTGCTTACTTTCTCCCTGCAACTTGTTCAAGTTCACATTTCCATGTAACATCATGTATTGCATAATTTTTCTTAGGATTCAGCCAGCCTGCTATGCAGAGGATGAGGAAGGAGAAAATGTGCATTTCCCAAATACACTTCATTTTTTACCCAGGTCTGCAGTGCAAATCAGCAAATTATTCTATGAAATTAGAAAAATTATTTTTAAAAATTATTATTAAAAATATTATTAATTTTTTTCTTAAATATTTAAAAGAAATTAATATGTAGAGCAGATAAAACAGGGAAGGGAAGAGCCTTTGGTTTTCCAATTTGATAAAGGCTTGTGGTTCAAAAATACAAACACACAGCTTGGTGGCCAAGTAGCTTGTTGTTATGTTGGGATTTTTTTTCCACATGAATGATATTCTTCAGTCCTGCAAGTTAGTAAAACTAAGACCACTTGCCATAGCTATAAGCTATCAATAAAAATTAATGTACCAGAGGGAATTGAAAGGAAAAAAATGTACTTAAGTGTTCAGGGCCATCGAGCCACCCATGCATCCTCTGCGAGTGTATTCCGGCGCTGGAGCTGTTATTGTTGCCATGGGCTGCCATTTAATGTTATTTTCCTAAGTAAATGCTTCTGTGCTCTGATCAAGGACATTGGCAGTAAACCAAGACACAGTCTTCAGAAAAATATGGTGCTGAGTGGTATTGAATACTGTTCAACCAGACCTGGTATCAGAGGATAACTAAAGCCCCTCTGTTTTGAAAGTCAGTTCAAACACAGGTTTAAAATCCTTTCAAGAAGGGAAAAGTTCTCTTTTTCTCTTTTCTTTTTATTTTTCTTTTTTTTTTTTCCTGAAAGATTTTTCCTTTGAAGAATGACAAGAGGAATTAGAATTAAAAAAAGAGGACTGGGATATATCCACTCAAAGGTGATTTTAACTGAGAATGAGAAGATCAACAGCAAAACCAAAATCCCCAAAGAAATATATTTCTGGGATGGGTTTTTTGTGTTTGTCTGCCTTTCCATGTGGGTGTTTGTTGTTAAACTGAGGGCTTCCCTGTTAACTGTATCTCCATAGTTCCTTTTCTTTGTGGGAGATAGTTTTGGCTCCGTATCCTGCCCTGGATGCTGGTGGCAGGGGTGTAATTCTGTTTAAAAGCATGGGACAAGTGGTCCCCCCCAGGATAGCTGTACTGAAGTAAAGGAGTTTCCACTGAGGAGGACTAGCAAAGATAGCATTGTCTGGTTTGTTTTTTTTTTTTGTGTGTGGGGTTTTTTTTGTTTGTTTGTTTGTTTCCCAAAGGTGCAAGAAAGGGAAAGCTGTATTTGTCAATCAAAAGAGTACATTTTGAACAAGGAGTGTTGCTGCACTGACCCGTGCAACAGCCGAACCCACATTTGCTAAAAGAAAAGAGAGAAAAGATCTGAAAGGGGTTTCCATTTGCAATGATTTGTGTGCAAAGCTGTAAAAAAATGCATAAAAAAAAGCAAGATGGAAGTGATCCCCCAGGTTAATGTTGCCATCAGTCTACAATCTCCATTTCTTCCTCAGGACGATTATTGTATTAAATGTTACATTTGATTCATTTGTAGTTAAGGCATTAAACCTACTTTTATTCCAATAAAGCAGTGAAGGACAGGGTCTGTGCCCCAGGGGCCTAAACCCATCATTTTGGGTATGGGACACTCTGTGGTTGCAGCAGAGAATCCTTTGGGGTATGTGGTGAAAAAAATGGGATTTTGCATCATCATTGTCCTGTAGGAAGGGTCTGTCCCAGGGAACCCTCTGCTTTTTGCTGCAGGTGTAAGAAAGCAGCCAGGTGCCATCCCTGGAGGGATTTTTAAATCAAACTTTGATTTGTTTAAATCAAATTTGTTAGGCCAGAACTTGGTGAAAAAGAAAAGGAGGATATTACAAATCAAAAGGCTGACCTAGTTTTTTGGTGTGTGTTATTGATAAAATATAGACAGCCATGCTTATTTATAAATCTTCAGGGTAAAAGAACCTGTTTGAGCCATTCTTCAGGTTTATTCAGTGTGTTTTGGTTCTCACCCAACTTTCAATCCAATCCCTCCCATTTTCTTTTGGTGAAGCATTTCATGTGTGGCAGCTTTTCATTAAAAAATGCCCATACAGGGATAGATCAAATTTCAAACCATCTGACTGCACTTGCTCTAACAAATGGGAAGAGCAGAAGCCATAGAAGGAGACAGCAAACAGTGAAGAACTTTTCCAAAAACACAGAACCACCCAGCCTCTAATACTTAACATTATTCAGTTAATTTTTGCCTTGTAAACTTTTAGCATCCACAGTGTCTTGTGGGACAGATTTAACAGCCTAACTTCATACTGCATGAAAAATTCAGTGACTGCTTTGACTTGAGCTTGGAAGCTGCATCCAGCTCCTGTGCTGAGCGAGGCTGCCTGTCGCTGTTCTCCCTCTCACAGTTCTGAGCCCACGGGTCCATCCTTGCTCAGCTGCCCCTGTGAGGAAGAAGATGCAGAAGTTCATTGTGTACAGAAGTTATTACATAGCAATAATAATTTCTTTAGCCTGTCTCTGTGGCTTTCCACTGCTGTGACAATTTTTTTAAGATGAGGGTCCCAGAACTTCTCTCACTGTCCAAGCTGCAGACAATCTTTAAGTTATACAGTGGCAAAATTGTCTTTTATTTTCTTCTCTACTTCTTTCCTAATAAATCTCAGCCTCTTATTTAGTTTTTAGTTGCAATGAATATTGAACTGATGTTCTCATACCACTGGTATACATCCCCAAGATCTTGCTCTTGCATTCTAAGTTTGGTACAGACATGTGACATTGCATTTGTGTTTTTTTTCCTCCCATGTACATCATTCATCTACTTTTAATTTCATCTGCCATTTTGTTGCCTGGTTGCCGAGCATCATAAGATCTTTCTGCAAGTCTTCCCAGTCAGCTTTCATCCTTGATAGTGTGAATAGCTTCCCTTTTTTCCAGTACGGGTGAGGAAAGAGGAAAAAGTGGAAAGGCAGCTGTAGATGATGCTGCGTGGACACAAACTATTTAGAGTGAAATCCAGCGATCCCCACTAGAGGCAACGTGATTAATTGAAGTGAAACCTCAAAAATGGTCTTGCAACTACATTTTTAATGCATAATATTTGTGTGAGTTTGACATTCCGCAAAATGCTTTCTCTCATGCCTGGTTTGAAGTTAAAAATATAAATGGAATGGCCTAGATTTTACTTATGCATCTAAAGTAGTTGAGGAGGTAAAGGAGAACTGAGAGATAGGCAGCCCAGATTTCATATCTCCAAAGCACAGTCCTATCGTTCACAGAAACTTCTCCCCCTGTTGATTGAATCATTCAAAGTTGGGTTGATTTTGGTAACTCGGAATTTTATATAATTTTATTGAATAAGCAGATGTTTGTTTTTATTGTCCAAGGGAGAAGTCATAATGTTT
Organism: Bombycilla garrulus; assembly: GCA_013400315.1. NCBI lineage: Eukaryota > Metazoa > Chordata > Aves > Passeriformes > Bombycillidae > Bombycilla > Bombycilla garrulus. Next base: position 630,711 of record VXBU01012053.1, read on the forward strand.
GTAGTGTGATCTTGGAGAGATCAGCATAAAAACGTGTCTCTGTCATGCTCACACACAAACACACACATTGATGGCAATGGATTTCCTAGGACCAATTTTAGCTAATGTTGCAGATTGTGAGTAATTGAAAAATGTAGTGGAAATGCTTCATCTGAATTTTGTGTGAGCAATAGCTAATGAATATTTGTGAGAGCATCTGAACTGTTGCTTAAAGGCTCACCACACTGCTCTGTGCACAAAATAAAAAAGACCTGCAGACAGCTTACACCGAAATTCTGAAAATCCTAGGGAGAAAGAAGTTTGAACAAAAGCTTTTCCAACTCTTTGACTTCCACAGTGTGGAATTAAGTTAATAAATGAGAGCTTAATATCAACAAAAAAGTAAATGTACATCTGTATTCTGAAATCTCCGCATTCTGTGGCATTAGAAAGTCTCTATGTCAAATCTGATGTCTTCAGTGGAGGTTTTAAGGTATCTCTATAACTGCCCACCAAAGATAAAGTATTGTTTCATTACATTTTATTTTAAGTAAGAGGAAGTGCAATTGTATTTGAAAATACCCAAACAACTCCTTTTTGTCATTTTAAATTGAGCAGAATGGGTGTAGACAACAGGACCAGAATCGTCAGGGTTTGTACCATTTTCAGATTGTGAAAATGTGAGGTACGCAGTAAATTTTGGGGTTTGCCCTTTGGTACAGTGACAACAAATCTGCTTAGCCAATTTTTCTAGACTTCTATTATTCTCCCTGTGAGAAAAATGTTTTCATTGATTATTTCTAATTTAAAGTTCTTTATTTTTCACTTTTGTAAGAATTTGTATTGTGTTAAAAGCAGCAAGACAAATTGACATTACCTAAAAAATATAAGATTTGGGTTTTGCTGGCATGGGTAATTCCCCCTTTCAAACCACTTCTCTTTTCTTTTTCTTTTCTCTCTTGATACTCAAATTTAGGTAGTTTGTCTGTCCTCACAGCTCTTACCTTTCATACATTAAATTTCATTGCTGGCACTCTAAAAATCCAAATAAATTATGCCGTTTGCATTGCTATCATCAACCTCCTCTGTAACCTCAGAAAAGTCAAGGAGAATAGTTAGGCAGATTTCTTTTTTCTTTTCTAAATCTCCACCAGTTACTTTCTATTACGTTACAAATACGTGTTCGTTTCTACCTTGCCTGTCAGAATGGCTTTCAACTGTTTTCCTTGCTGATGTTGACAAAGTGATTGACTTGCAGGTTTCTGTAGCAGTTTTAGACCTTAAAAACAACAAAAAGGAAAGACTGCTCTTATATTGCACAATTCTTGTTTTATTTTTTAAACTGCTTGAACTTCAATTATGATTTGTGGCCTACAGATCTTTGACAAGAATAAATCTTACAGTGTCTAGTCTGACAGACTCAATTTTTGTTTTGAATTGCCTCCTACTTTTCTAGTCTTAGGCACTGTGGTAATTATAGACATAGTCAGTGGATGACAGCCAGGATATTGTTATTGTAGTCTTTGGTTTAGAGAAAGTATTAATTTCATATTTCAGTTGTTTTACATGCTGTCAGGGTATAACTCTTTCCTAGATTCTAGACTACTGAAAATTAAAAGTTCTGGGCAGTTCTGCTTCAATTCTTCAGCCACATCTGTTTTAATTGCTGGGTTTTATTTCTTTTTATTGGTCTGGCACATGTCTGTAGGGGTTTAGCCTGCAGAAATTTTTTAGTATGTACTTATATAATCAATTCTGGTGAAAATCAGCAGTTTGAATTGAACGTAGTCAATGAATATTTTTATGTTTGTATTTAAAAAGGGGTAAAAAAGCCTATGGGTGATAGTTCATTATTAGCTTATAAATATAGTATAACTTCCTGCATAATTACAGGTTTTTATAATTTTTATAATGCTTTTTGCTTATTTTCCTTTGGATAATTTTCAAAGTACTATTATTCCCTCAAGAGATCTCTAAGAGGCAGAATTTCTGGCTATTAAAGATTTGCCATCCCACAAGCAGCAGACTGAGAATGCCTCCAGGTTATTTATAACTGGATTTTATCTCAGAAAATTAACTAAAGAAGATAAACCAAAATTCTAGGGGAAAATGCCTTAAACGTCTCATATATTATGCTGTGCTCAAACAGCTATTTTAATTTTAACAGCCTGGCAAGCCCAGTGGAGCTCTTTTTCTGGTTTTTGGGCACAAAATAAGATAACACTTTTTGAATTCCTCCAGGAGATCATCTAAGTGCACTTAAAGTGGAGGCATAAAATATGAGTTTACAATGTGATATATTTAAACTTCACATGTTAGTTTAATTGATTTTCTGTGTTTGCTAGTTCTGAGAGCCCCAGAACTCCTAATTTGCCCTTTAAAAAAACAGTGCCTTTTCAAAATGTTGCATTAGTGGGCAAGTTGCTTCGTTCTGCAGAAAGTTTTGTTGTGTTCTGGTTCCTATAACCCTTTCCTGACCACCAGCACTAAATGTTCTGCCAAGATTTCAGCAGAAATATCCATTTACATGCCTGCAGAACCCCCTTGGTTTTGGTGGGCCACTCACACGGGTAGGGTTACACGTCTGACGTGGGTTCCTAAATCAGGGATGGAGTTCGTTAGCTGTGATTTGTGGGTGGAATTTGGGGGAGCAAATGAGGGAAACCAGCCTGCCAAATGCAGAGCACCTCAGCTGGACTGCCTGCTAGAATTTAGGTGTCTGATGTGATTAAGCTTAAAATAACAAACTCGTTTTCTGTCTGACATCCGTTATATTTGAACTTAGGTCTCGCGGGGTGAAAGGTTATTGCAATAATTTATTGTACCTTATAGTACAATCAGTGTTTAAAAAAGAATGGTAGCTGAAAGGCATGTTCTATTCTTACTTCAAGAGAAAAAATACTATCAGATTGCAAGGACTAAAATAGTTGCAGTTTCTAAGTATGCCTTGTAAATAAAATTATGAGCAAGGGATTTTCAATTCGAGTTTTGGAACTGAGTGTCGGCTCCTTTTCTTCACGTTTATAAAAAATAATGCCTTGCATTTCTGATTATGTCATTGTGATGCACAATTGGGTGACCTTTGCAGTTGACAAAATGATTAACAATTTCCTCTGGCTTTTGCTTTTAATTATTCACCTATGTGAAGCAGAGAATGGACTGTATGAGCAGGGGCACATAACGATGATTGGCTCGTATCAGTGTTATCACATGGCAGAAAGGTCAGAACAGCTGCCTTCAGTGTGCTTAGGCTTAGAGAGCACTCTTAAAGAAACTGGATTTTTATTTATGGAATTGTATTATGGAATATAAATTGATGTACATATATATTACAATAAGCATACTATGTGTATATATATTGATATATGTAAATATACAGTATTGATGGGAAGATTTCCATAACATCTTGAAAAATTTTTGTCAAGGAAGAATAACAGTTTGCCATTTCTATAAGGACTTATTTTTGCAGCCCCAGCTGCATCGCTCCTTCAAGACACAACTTTGAATTTCAGCTAAAAATTACACAAGGAAATGAAGGATCCCATTATCTGCCCATTTAGACTTCTAGTCTTTAATAAGTGAAAGGGTGGCGTAAAAAATATGGCACTATGTTATCTTTGCCACATGTATTTTTTTCCCCTAAATTATCTAGTCTTATAAATATTTTAATAACTTTTGCTCAGAATAAACACTTTTCTCTCAGCTTGGCTCTTATGGCTCTTGAGACCATAACAATTAGATAAATTAATATTGATTTGCTAAGAAAATGCTTCTTCATCTGTTAGAATATCTCCTACTGTAGTCTGGAACAAAACTTACAAATTCAAAAGGGTGTAGACAGCTCTTGAGCATTTTCTTGCTGGAAGTAGCACTGCACAAAGTTACTGGGCTGTACTTTCTAAATCATAGATTGCATCAAAAAAAATTCCCAAAGGTGCAAGAAAGGGAAAGTCAGCTACATGTACAGGTTAAAACTGAAGCCTAATATATATAACCCCCAATATATTTTTTTTTTTTTAGAATTCATTAGAAGTGGAGGACTTGGCTGGCTGGAGCAGTGTGATAGATACTATTTGGAGACAGCTGCTTACCAGTAACAGGATTAATCTAAATATCAGAAACTTAAAGTTTTCCACTTGCTATTAACTTTCCTTTTAGAAAGAAAAAGAGCTACTTGATCAAATTAGTAATTTGATTTCTGGTATGAAAATGGGAGGTTTGAACCAATCACTGATTTTTTGGACAAGGGAGAAAGTTCTTGTGTAAAATCTGTAAATTCCAGGCTGTGGGTTGCAGAGAGATGGAGCACAAGCCAAGGCTCCCCAGCACATGTGTGGTGTCCACCCCAGCGTGGAGAGAGAGGACATTTCCAGCTCTGCTCATCAGGCCAGGACACAGCAAGGCTGTCCCTGTCCCTGCACACGTGCAGCACCTGTGTTTGGAGAGCCTCAGCACTGGCAGGTGTTGTTTATGGCCCTTGGGGAAGCTTGGCTCCTTCAGGAGCTGTAATTCAGGAGCTGTGGCACTCTCTGCATGCACACAGACCCCTGCTCCAGGGGAGGGCAGCTCTGGAGCAGGCTGATGCCAGGCAGCGGTGCACAGGGAAGAGATCACACCAGGGGGAAGATTCTCAGGTTTTCAGATTCCCAGGTGCCCTACCTCTGCTCCAGGTGGGCTGTCTGACAGCCTGAAGTCTGGAGTGGGAAGGTAAATTATTTTCCACAATGGAAAAATCTGGCTGAAGAGAGTACATAGCTGTGGAGATGTGGTCATTGGGAACACCTCAGTCCAGGTGCAATTCCTTTAATGATAAAAATAAAGTGTAGGGGACATAGATCGTTGTACCCATGAGTGCAGGCAGTTTTTCTGTGAGATACGAAGAAAAGTTATCCCTTAGGGAGAAATCTGGCAGAACCTCTTGCTTTGCAGTGTGTTGGTCTACGAGCCACCAGGCTCAGGGCTTGGGGCAGCTGCTGTCTTAGCTGGGACAAGTAAACTTTGAGTAATGGACAAGCAGGGTATGAATAAGACTTCAGCAAATACAGAAACACAGGTGTTGTTGTCAGCTTTACATGTTTGTATCTTTTCAGCTAATTAATGTGAGTCTCTGTAAATTTATGCCATGCTTTTGTCCTTCAAGCCATATACAAATGTATGTGCATTTGACTAAGAACTCTCAAACTTCATGGTGTTCCATTTGTCCCTGAAAAAAAAAAAAGAAGAAAGAGAAAAGAGAAAAGGAAGAAGATGGAAGTCAGGGAGGAGCACATAAACCAAAATAAAACTGATATTTCATTTGTGTTTTGCTGATAGATATTAAGTTCTTTCCATACACTTGAGCATTAAGGGTTTTGCTGAGTGAGCTAGGACACTGTCTCTTTAAGTGTTTAACAGTAATTGGTTCATGTCCTGGTGTTCATTGAAAATCCTAGACATTTCATGGAAAATCTTCTTAATGAGGGAATGAATTTTTCATTCACATTAGAAAGCTCACTCTGACAAACAATTTCTAAATAAAACTTTGGCGACATGACATCCCATATTGGACTTGACAAAGAGGACAGGTGCATTAGAATAAAACTGTATGGCGATCCTTCAAGCTGTCAGCCATGAATATTTTATTTCTTAATGAATCATCTTTGTGAAATGAACTTTCTTGTTGTAGTGTCAGTGCCATTTACAACAAAAAACCTGCTCCTTTTAAAAGGTGAACTCCTTAAAGATGCTGATGCCTGCATAAAATACTTAACCCTAGCCAAGGTATTCAGTAAATTTAATAGTGTATTTTTTTTTTTCACAAACTGTTTGAAATGTAGTCTCATGCTACCAGGTGTGACTGTCAAACACAACCTTTTGCAGTTGCAATTTTATTAACAAAGCCATTATTCAAGGTAGATTAGCAATAGGGTTGATCCTTATTAGAAAACAGAGCATACTTGCCTAATTATTGTTTTGATGTTTCCTTTATTTTTAATGGTATATTACATTTATTTAGTACTTGCATGTAATAGTAGATTTATGTAAAAGACTTCATATATGAAAATAATTTCTAGCAGACAAGAGAAGCTTTCACCCTCTTGTATCCCTGTTCCTTACAATTTGAACAGAATAAATCATAGGCAGTCCTTGTTGACATTTTCAGGATATTTTTTCCCCAAAGGTGTGATGTTAGTGCTGGCTGCAGTGGGTGTGAATGGTGTTCAGAGCCTCCAGCAGCTTTGGACCCCGGCATCCAGGTATCCCCAAACTCTGTTATTTCTTTATTCTAAGAGAATACAAATGTCAGATCAGTTTATTCTTCCTCACAGTTTATTTGTCATAGTAGATTTGAACATACTGGTTTTGCTAACAATTTTACATTCATTGAGTTATCTTAAAAGCATATATGTTTCAGCATTTTCCTTTTGTTCTGCGAAAGCAGCTTGATTTGGATTCTCTGGGGAAAGCTCAACTTTTATTGATATTAAAAATACCCATTTGATTGCAAACCTCAAAGTGGACTAGATTCAATTTAATTTACATAATGGTGTCTTCAGGGACAAAGATTGCGTGTCCTTTGTGGCATTAGTTGGTGGATGTTTGTTTCTAGCATGTGTCAAGTTCAAATTACAGGGTTTGTCATTTTACTTATAGGCTAAATGTTTTGACTCCAGGAGATGTGATTATACTCATTGTCTTTGCAGTCCCTGCCCTGTGTCCTTGCTGATACTGGATATAAGTGAAGAATTGTCAGCCAGCACCCTGATCTCCATGGAAAGGTTACAAAAATCAGGAGTAAATCCCTTTAGTGCTTCTCGTGCAACCTCCTCCTTGTGTTCCAATTTCCTTCTTTCTGTGATGGACTTCTCTCCTTGTGTTAACTTTCCTTCCAAGCATCTGTGCTTATTAAAGAAAACTTTCTCAGATTCTGCTCTCATTGAAATCAGTAGCATCCTTTCCACTGCCTTTAGCTGAAGGAAAAAACCAACTTCCTGAAAGGGTTTATTTTCCTTGGCATTGACTGCTTGCTTGTCTGTCTGCTTCCTGTGCAGTCACAAACTGTAGGGTTTGTCAAATCCTTCATGGGAAAACCTGGAGCTGGTTCACCAGGCTTCACAAGAAAGTGCTCAAACTCCACCGTTGAAGGCTCTGTGTTTACAGACTGCTCCTGTAGATGAAGCCTTCTATGGGCAGGAAGTGTTTATCATCAGTAATTAGTGACATCAAAAAGGGGCTGTCTGGGCCAAATGAATTTGACTGAAGTCCCTGAATGGGATGTCTGCAGAAGGTTTTGGAGAGCTAAATGTGCACTCACACGCTTTGAGGTGGTTTTGCTGCTTTATTATTGCTTGTGCTCCTGCAGCACCAAATGGTCAAGTCATTTTTGCTTTGTCGAGCACCACAGAAATGCACACCTGGGGTGAAAAGGCAGTTCCTGATGGAAGTTCACAGTCCATGAGTAGGACAGGACACCACCAAAGCACCAGCACCAATGCCCAAAGAAACAAGGACACCATGGTTAGATAAATCAGGGTAGGTAGTGGGTTTCAACAAGCCCCAACAGCCTAAATATTCCTTTTGTTGGCATGGAATTTTTAAAAGGGATTTAAGATTGACTGGGGTAATTCTGGGTACCTTTGAGGGAGCACTTGCAAAACTTTGGGGCAGCCTGAAAAATAAAAGTGTCTCCAGTAGACACTGGACTCTTCCATAGTGGATGGGTGAAGGAGAGGATCAATCTCTGCTGGGGACTGATTTGAGGGACAGGAGGTGGATACCCTGTGGAGGATTTCCCACTCTTGACTTGGAATGTTATATTGTTATTTTATTGGGCTGTTAAGAGGGTCTGGGCTGGCCACACTGGGAGTTGCAATTCACTGGAAAGGCACTATTCAAAATTTCTATTGATTTAAATGGGAGTTAATGCATGTAACAACTTTGTGATCAAGGGGCAATGATGATAACTCTCTCTTAATCTTCTGTCCCATATGGAATTAAAATCTTAGGGGTTTTTTTAAGCATTCTTGCCTTTCTCTTGAAATTATCAGTCTGTCTTTATCCTTCTCCAGTTTCTAATTTTACTTGCATTTAAATACTCTTTTTCAATGGCCCAGCAAGTACTAATCAAATAAACTTTAAGAGATTGCTCCTGATTAAATTATTTTTTAATAATGAGTTCCTGTTACCAGGGAATACAGAGTTAAAAAGGTGATATCACTAAAATTAATTAGCATGAGACATGCTGGACTGGTAGAAGTGACTGGATCTTAATCAATAGCAATATGATTACACCCATGCAGCAATTATAAATTATTTAAAACAGTACCCCTAGGTTACTGACTAGTTGCCTTTAAATTAAATTCTCTGTCAATAATTGATGCAAAGAATTAATGTGAGAACACCTTCAGTTACTGAAACTTTTTTAAGGTGGCATAAAATATTGAACTGTTGCCTGTCATTAGCAGCCACCCTGTCTCTTTTGCACAGCATTGTTCTTTACTAAATTGGTCGAGAAGGACCTCCAGAGCATGAAAGATGACTAATGATCCTAATGCTGTGCTCACTCTTCTTCTAAGGACACTGACATTGAGAAATATAAATTTCGTGTGCAAGGGGAGCTAAAAGCTGATGAGACCAGTAAAGCTCCTGGTCCATTTTGCTGCTGAAGCAGTGAAACCAAATATGTTCTTCCTTGGTTTTTAGATTATGTTAAATGAGGAAGATAAAAAGAAAACAGTCTGGAATGTGCTGATGTGTAAGTGGTGTTCAGCAGGCTGTTGATTTGTTGTGAGTGGTAATTTCCTTCCCTAATGCCCAGTCACATAGGACTTAAAAAATTTCCTTCTGTCCTCTTGCTTGGTATAAATTTTTGTTTTCTGTGGTTAAGTGTTTGGGAGCAGCTGGGATGCATGTGATGTTACTTCTTTCAAGGAGCAGAAAGAAAATACAATAATTGCATTCTCAGTAACATCAGAGGGGGTTCCAGGCAGGTCCAGTGCATCTGTTGCTGCAGGGAGGGCATCCCCATGTGAGATTTTCATCAAAGCTTGATCCCATTCTTTTCTGCTCTATAAAAAACTGATACTTGAGTAAACTAGTAAGCATTTTCTAGGTTAAGGTGGCATGATTTAGGACAGCATGTGTATACTTTGAGAGGCAAAAAGAACTTAAAAGTTCTTGAAAATAAAGGGATACTTCTTGTGACATAATTATTGCCAAAATCCTGAATTTGAAAATATCATTACACCTTAAGGTCTTAGGTTATATAAATCAGAATTATTATGGAGGTATTGACATAAACCCGCAGAAGCCAGGAAGTTCATGGATGGAGCCTGGAGCTGGGAGGGGAAATTTGCTCCTGCTTTTTGGCTTTTGCTTGCTTACTGTGCGAAGCTGGCAAAGCTGCACTGACATGTGGACGCAGTAGAAATTTAAAAAGGAAGTCAGTCTTCTTGTTATCTTTTGGTCCTCCAGTTTGCTCTTTTTATAAAATTTAATTTTTTTCCCAAAATACTGATAATTTACAAATTTATTTTAAATTTTCCCAGATTTATGTATTAACACTCAAAAAATTACGCTTTTGGAAATTTAGTAAAGACACCAAAATTTTCTTCTTTTGTTTGTGACAGCTGTATAAATTGTGTCAGTGAGGTTTGTTAGTACCAGTGAAAGACTTTAGTTGTATGCCATGAACAAATACAGATCAAGGATGGAAAAGTTCTAAGAGAAAAAAGAAATTTCATTTATTTGAAGAATATTTTAATGATGTAACAGAGATATATTAAATGTTTACTGATTATTAAATAGTAGTTCTCATTTTCTAAGAAAAATCCTTGCAAAGGGTTGGGATAAATGAAGTGAATTCAATATTTAGGTCAGCATTTCATAAAAAGAAATCCACACCAAAATCCAGGTGTTGCAGACTCCGGGGGAAGAGGAAAGGTACTTTTCACTGTTTGAAACCTTCAGTGTAACACCCTTACCCTGCTCCAGCCCCTCTGCATCTTCTCCATGGGGAAGTGTGGAAATCACAGGGGTAAAGATGTTATGAAGTCTAGAGATTTATAATTTTATCTGGTGGAAATTTGCCTCCACTCTGAAATGGCATTTTTAACATAATTACTAAAATTTAAGAGCACAGGAGCAGTTTAGCAACATCAGTGAGTCCCTCACAAAAAGCAATTGGACTGAGGACAAACAGCAGAAAAAAACAGTGGTCAGGTGGAGAAATAAGGAACTTCCAACCTTTCCATCTTTCCAGGTTGCTGCACTGCATCCCTTCACAGCAGTTTTGTTCCATTTCTGTGCCTTGCTTTCCTCACCTATGAACAGCAAATGGTGCAGGGGGTGATGTGAGAGTTATTTAAGAGCTGGGTAGTGCTTTGAAAGTGTGAGACTAAGTTTGTGACCTTGCCTATCACTCCTGGATGGTACCTGTAGGGCCTGGCTCACTGCAATATATTTGGGTGCAGTATATTTGCCTTTTTTATGTTAAATTCTAGCAAAATTTAAATGGCATTTTTATAATTGCAGAGAGATCACAAAATGCCTTAAATAATGGAGGTTTAAGCTCTGCATTAACAAAAAGTGCAAACAAACCAAAAGATGCCTGGAACCTGCTGTTTGATCACTTCACTGATTTTATCAAATGTTAAATAAATGGAACAACAAGGATCTGATTTGCCCCATAGTATTCATGATGATTGATAAGAGTTTGCATTTGAAGACATAAAAAACTCAGCTACTATTGTGTGCTGACTGAATGTGTTTAGTCAGAGTTTCAGTCTAACTAAGCTGCTCTGTGTGCACAGGAAGACGCTGTCTGTGTGTTTATCTCAGTAGCTAAAGTTTCTAATTCATAAAACAACTTCCATCCATGTTTGTTAAAGTGCATACCAAGCCAACAGACTATTTGACAGTGTAACATCAGCAGCTGATGCACAGTTTCGTGTAGCTCAACAGTACCAGGATAAAAGTTTGTGGTCTGTTTGTAGAGCTGCTTATTCTTCCCTTTATCTGCACTTTCCTTTGCCGTTTTCTTTCTGTTGAAAGTCAAACATCCTGTGTTGGTGTAAAGGCAGCAGAGGTTTCTCCTCACTAGGGTGCAACTGCAGTATCTCCCTGCAGAAAAGATTGTGACATCTCTACAGTTTAGTGACTTGGAACCTTGCCTTCCCTCATTCATTTTTACTCTTCAATCCTTTGGCACTTGCAGAGTGGGAAATTTAACAAATGGTTAGAAATCTTCAGTCGTGCGTCGGCCCTGACTTGTGTGCGTGAGATTTCGCATATATAACTCTTAAGTTGGTGAACAATTGCTCATTTTATGGATTTTTAAGCAAGCATGGAAAATATTTCAGGTTGGATAAAAATTTTGCTCTTGTCTGAAATATGAAAAATTTCACTACTTTCTTTTTTGTATTTTCTTTCACTTCAACTCATAAATTGCATTTACTTTGTGAAACTAAAATGAGGTTGAACTGGGAAGCCATATTTCAAAACATTAAATAAAAATATATTTGAACAGGAAAACAGGAACATTAAAGAATAAAAATTAAGAGCCCCATAAATCCCATTTCATCCTTGTCCACTCCTGCTGAGCAAAAGATGACCCCAAAAGAAATGTACCTACTGAAGCAAAACGGCTATTCATTTCACTGAGGTGAAAATTTCCCAAGTGGAAAATAAAATCTTAGGAGCTGTTTTGGTTTTCTTTTTCCTATTCTTATTTGGCTTCACCATACCTGGTAGCAGATAATACGTGGTTTTGAGGACAGCTTTCCATAATATAGTTTGGATTAATGTTAAACACCACAATCTGAAAATTGTCCTTATTTTATTTGCTGCAAAATTGGTTAATGTGTCCAGGACAAGTGCTGTGACCAGCCCAGCCATTATGCTTGCACAAGCTACTCAAGTGTTTCTTCTGCCTGACTGATTCTGTGGGAAGATCTGAGGGAGGTGCAGAGCGCCATGTTAAAGTGGGATGAAATGAAATTAGAAAACAGAACAAGAAGCCTGATTGAAACTGTGTATGACAAGAGTTGTTTCTGCTTTTAAGAAACTCAAGAAATCAACCTTTTAGACCTCAGAAAGATCTCCAACTTCCCATGCCAAAGATGTTTTGCGAAATTGATGACTAAATTTGTCCAGGATTTGTATTTTAATTCTCAGAACGTTCATTGACAATCTGATTAATGAGTTATTTCCGTTTATCATCTATCTCAAGCTAGTTTTACAGAATATAGAGAGAGCATGTTGTTCTGAAACATGGTTACGTGACTAAAATGAAAGCACACATTGGCTGCACAGTCCTACGCCGTGGCTTCAGCCGCGTTCTTCCCGTAACGCCGGGCCTGAGGTGATTTACGAGAACACATCTGCACACACGTGCATACGTGAGAACTCGTGTGTGCTGGGCATCAGCGTCACTGCTGCTCGCCAAAAAAATATAAATCAATATGCTTTGCTTGAATTCTTTCCACAATGACCATAAATATTAGATTGGTGTTAATGCGCAGTGTCCAGTTTGGGAAACCACATTTCAAGGTCTGATAATTCGCCAGAGGTAAAAATGGGGTTAAAAGAGATATAAGTACTACTGCTGATAAAAGTAGTAAAAGAAGGCTGTAGAATGACTATTATTATTTTTAATGCATAGTTTTTGAACAAAAATTTAGTTGTGGATTGGTCTGGTAGGTGACCCTTTGTAAAGTTTGAATCTTTAGAGAGAGAGAGAGCACTTTGTTGCTACCATTAATATTTTTATTTTCATTTTGCCCCTCCATGGAAACAAATAATTATTACTCTGAGAAGCAGGTGTTGGTGTTCTTCCTTTTCACACAGTGAGAGCGAGTAACAAACAGAGAGCAAAGACTCAACACTGGCGTTTCACTCCTGGTGCTGGTGAGGTATTTGTGTCTTGTTTTAGAAAGTGTTTCCAAACTCAGAAACGGGGCAAATGTTTCCAGCAGCACTCAAAGGTACAAGGGTGTTGAGTACACCAGGTAGTTGGCTTGGGAGGTACAAGGAGCTCATGTCCTTGGAGATCCAAGCTGGGTGAACACTCCACTGGCCATGGCTCCTCCCAGACAGTGCAAGGCTCTCAGGCATTTCTGGGGCAGGGGACCATCCTCAGGGGGCAGGTGGAGGCTGACCTCGCTCTTCCAGAGGTCTGGGGGGATGCTCTGGGCCACTGGAAAGCTGCAGGTGAGATGGAAAGGCCTTCCTCCACTTTGTCCTTAGAAGCCTTTCCAAGTCAAAGGACTGAAAGTCCCCTCCACAATTACACTGAGCCGGACCAGTCTGTTCTGGGTGGGTTTTGCACCTCGCGTAGCCTCAGGAAGCTTGTCCTCACACAGAAGGAGCCTCTGCTCGATGCAGGGTGATGGGGTCTCCTACAAGATAACACAAATCCCTCCCAGCCATCGCTGGGTCTGCTGCACTTCCCAGCTGACAGCGCTAAAACACGGCCCTGCAGTGGCCCCTGTTCCCACAGCTGTGCAAACATCCTCAGTGACGTTTTCAGTCGAGCCATGGAAAGTGCTGATGGTTTGTACACCCCTGAAATGTGGCAAATGGGCTGGTGGCAGGGGGTGGTCATTGCCAGGAAAAAAAGCAGGAAGGGAAGAAGCACTAGTGTCAATATTTTAAGGAGGATTATAAAATAGGAAGGAAAAAAGATAAAAAAACTTTTAAAATTCTCTTGCATTACACTAAAGAACGTGGGGAGGAGGAGACACTAACCAATCTACCTGTTTCTGCTCAACCAAGATGCATGTCTTTAAATTAGCTTGAATTCCTATGGGCCATCCTGTAAATATTCTTACCTCTCCCTCAGGCAGCTGTAGAGACTCAGGCCTGATGTCCTTACAGGAAATGACAGCCAGGAAAACTGTTTTAGGCCTTTGGGCAAAGGCAAACCTTTAGTTATAAGAGAAAAAAGGGGAAGTTTTCACTGACCTTCTTCTGGGAAGCCCTGCTGAGCTGGTGTCCCCAGGCATGGGGCGTGTTGCCAAGCTGTGTTCCCATGAGGGGATGGCCACACTCTCAGGGGAGATGAGTGGCCAAGGACCAAAAGCAGCACTGCAGGGCAGAAAAATGCCACCTGAACACCAGCTTTCCGAGTTTAGCCAGGATACTTGCAGTGCCAGAAGTGAAGATAAACCGGTGTTGCTGCAATAGAATTACATCTTCAGTAGGAAAAACACAGGTTATTTATTCCTACCTTAACCCCCCAGCTCCAAGGTAGCGTACTGCACACAGAGAGAGAAACAGCACGGATAGAGAATGTTCTGTACTCTCCTGGCACTCAGGGAGAGCTGGGACTGGTGGCACCATATGGCCCATTGATGGCCTGGGCTCCGGGAGCTCTGGAGACTGTCAGAGGGCCCATTCCCCACAGGGCTCTGCTCTGAAAATGTGCCCAAAGCCAGCTCAGATCGTGTCCGCCGAGTACCAGCAGGCAGGGGCAATACTCTCAGTGCTGCAGTTATGGTGGGCAGCCTTTTTGCCTTCCCTCTGAATATAGAAAGGAATTGTATTATGCATCAAAAACATGAAAAGATCTTTGTTCATGCTGTAGAAAGCATCAGTGGTGTGGTATAAGAGGTTTTTAAAAAGCAGTATCTGCTCACAGGATGCTCAGAAAATGGCCGTAGACCCTTTTTGGTTTGATATTTTCTGCACTGACACCACTTTTTAAATTAACTTTTTTTTTTTTTTTTACTTTTTTCTTCCCCTTAGTGTTCAGCATCTCCAATTTTAAAGTTTAAATAGATCTGTACTTTCCCCAAGGACTTATGTGCAAACTAATATTAAGATTAAAATCTTTTATGTTTGTTCTGTAGCTTGAAACAAAAAACTAGTGCATAGTCTGTTTTATCCCACTGGCTCTCTAAGGTTCAGGTATTAACATAAATACAGCCCATTAACACTTGTTCCTCTCTGTCAGGACATAAATTAAGTCTGCAGGTGTTCCATGAAGCTTTACCCTTGGTACTAATTAAGCCTTGATAATTAGGTTTGTTAAATTCAGGCCTTTAAGCTTATATTCCCTCTTTGGGTTGCCAAAATGGGGATTTGCAATTTACAGGGCCTGGTTTCGCTGGTTTTCTATTTTTTACTTTATTTTATTTTGTCTTATTTTGGTTTCGTTTTCAACAAAACTGCAGTTGTGATAAACTCTCCTTTGCTTAGATGGTTAAAGATTCAAAACCTGTGAAGAACTTGGATATCAGCTTGTATTTACATCAGAACATTTTCTTTTGCTGGCTTTTTTGGCAGAACACAGTCATTGTAGTGGAAAGTTTCCAGTCCATATGTTAAACACACAGATGCTTCGACTAGATAAATGGTTGCAGTTCCAAATGAAATATCATTGAGAAACATACAAGCAGAGATCCTACAATGTTAATATTAAAAAATACATTGAAAAATAATAGAAGTTTAATTTAGCAAGCGTATCCCATACAGCAATAAGATTTTCCTTATGGAGGAAACAGTATAGATAAAAGTTCTTATACCTTTGATTTTTGTCAAGTGTTTGAAAAGGTTCTGTTCCCAGGTCATATGGTCTCAGTGCTAAATAAAAATAATAACTGAAGAAATCTGGTTCAAAGGAATCCTCCTGGGAGGAGAGTTATTTGTAACACATACACAGAACATTAAATAGTCTAATCAAAATGGATTTTCTTGCCAGTTAATCTCTCTCTTTTGTTTCTCCATAAATATATAGCCCATCAGATCAAATGTTTGATAAATGTCATTTTTCATCTAGAATAAATGAAACCACAGCTACAACTCTATTAGAGGCACTTTTCACATTATGGCAATCATGCTAACTTGATGCTAATACCTTTAATGTTTTTTTTAATCCATGGGATATTAAATAAAATAATATTTTTTACTCAAAACATTGGTTTTCTTTAAAAATCAAAAATAAATTAATTCATTAACAAATGCCATTAGAAACTTTCACCCACATTAGGTTCTCATCCTTCTTTTTATTTAGTGTTTTATTGACCAGAAAGCCACAATTAATCATTTTTGGGCAAGAGCTTTGTTTTGGGTCAGCAAAGGCATTTTATTCAGATGTAGCACATAAACATGCACTCAGTGTAAGATGCCTAATAGTATTTTTAGATATTATTCTTATTTTTAATAGGACATCGTTTAAAGTTTGGGAAAAACCCTTTGGTTAACTCTCTTGGAAGAATAAAAAATTAATTAGGGTGCATATTTAGACCTTCCTGCAAAAAGGATTTAATACAGAATGGCAGGAAATAAGAATTACGGTGTTGATAGAATATCTTTCCACTGTGGCATTCAGATTGTTGTTCCTTGGAATGGCTCCGTTATAAAAGAACCCCGCTGAAGGAGAGAAAAGGCAAAATATATAATGATTATCATTAAAAGGCGTCACTTCTTATTGAAGAAAATACTAATCTCACCTTGTAATTTACAGCATTTCTATATTTATCATGAGAAATAGCATGATACATAGCATATTTCATAGTAACAGTGTCCTAAATACTGAATTAATTGGCAGATTTTTAATGGTGGCCCCATTGAGGCGTATAACGATTGACAAAATACTGTAGGAGAGAGTATAGTTGATAGATTCCACTTATTAATAGGTCAAAGTCATTAGGGAGATAATGTATGAGAGGAGGTCTGTTCAACCCCTCGATGTTTTGACTTTTTAGAAAAAAGGAAGCGTGTGAGCTGGGCTATTGGAGTCCAAGCCTGTAATAGAATACAGAGTTTTTAAAATTAATAAGGCTTTTTGCGCTGCAGCATTTTCCGTGTAAAGGGGGGAGAAAGATTTTGGTTTGGATATATAATTATTGCACAGTTTTTAAGGGTTTGGCCTCCAGCTGCCAAATATAAATCTGAAAGTTGTTGGAAGCATAAAATAAATTTCTTGCTTGTGTGCACCGGCTTTGCTTCAACATTTACATTTGTGCTTCTAAAGCTTCCTTTGTTAGGGATTCGGGAGGCTTTGTGTTTTATTAGGAGACTGCAATTTCTGCATTTACAGGAAAATGGTGCTTTCCCTTTTTCGTGCCCCCCATCCTGCAATCTGGTCTGGAAAAACCTTGAAAATAGTCCCAAGACTTTGCTGAGACATGGGCTGTGCCTGAGTGAGGGACATTAGACATGCACATACCCCCCTCTGTACAATAACTGGCCTTTCCTATTATATTACTGAAAATGTTATTAACGAAGCCAGGAGTCATTGCCGATTAAAACCCTCAAGGACAAAGACATGACAACTTTTTTCTTTCCAGTGAAGTCTTCCACTGTACATTGTGCAGCTCCGTGTGGGAAGGGAGGCTGCTGCAAGGGCTAAAAGGTGGATGGAAAGCTGGGGGTTAAGGCATTTCAAAATGTCAGGCAGCTTGTTATATTGCAGTACATCATTCTGTCCCTCGAGACTGCTGCTGAGGCCTAGGCCAAAGCTATATAGAGAGCAGAAAATTTGACACGAGCTTCCAAATTTTCTCTTTAGCTCTCTTGGGCTGCAACCCATATGCCATGGTTAAACCATCAGGCTTTGCTCCACTGAGACCTTAGGACAAAGCAACTCAGTATTTCCTTTTCAGTGAAAGTGACTGCTTGTTTCCCTAGCAGAAATCTCTTTTCCCACCCACTGTCTTCTTAGAGTGAAAATAGCTTCTTTTTTAGCTCCCTAAGTAAGAGGTTGTCTTGAATTGCCTGCCTCTTGTTTTCCTGTTCTTAACTTCTCAGCAACACTACTGGAATCCAGCAATAGATTTTAATGGGTTATAAAAAGACATTGGTGTTTGAACAGTACATTTGTTGTGTTTTCCAGAGGTGTATAGTGACATCTGAAGCAGAAGTAGCATTCGTGGACGTTCCTCCAAACCCCACATTGTCAGTGTCATTGCAATATATGCCTGAAATGTAGGAGAGTGATTCTAGCTACAGATAGATTCTAGCTTTTCATCACAAAAAAAATCCTCATTCAGAACCCTCTTTATAAGGGCAATCACTTTTCCCATGAATTCTCAGTCTCACATGATCAGTAGCTCATTATTAAACAATGCAAATGTATGAGATTCCAGCCTAGTGAAAGTGCAATGAAATCACAGCCCACGTTTTTAGTCCTGCACGTGGAAGCAAACACATTTTGGTTTCTGTTGTCATGTAATAGCATGATAATTTATTACTCCCACAGCATGTATCACAGTTGTGCAAGAGAACCAGAACATGCCAAAATTGCTATTTGTGAGAAATTGAGTTATGGCCAAGTGTAGTTAAACGCTGGGGCCAGAACTTCATCTCACTTTCCATAAAGCTGTCCTGACAAGCAGCTGAGGATTTTCATAGTGTTAGAAAGTTTCAGATGCTCTGGAGCTGGCAGCCTGCTCTTGTAGCCCCCTGTGCATGCCTCGGTCAGGTACAGCACCCAAAAAACTCCTCAAACATGCCTGGGACCCAGGCCAGGTGGAATGATGGAAAGGACTGTGGGGGTACCTATGCCTCACGAATTCTTGCTTCAAACATAACTTGGCAAAAATCCCCCAAGATCTGTGCTCTGCTAAACTGTTTTACTATCCTTATGTCTTCCAGCCTGGCTCAACTCAGCATATTCAGCCACTTTTTTTATTTCTTCCTTTTCTCTTAAGGATATTTGCATGAGCATGGGTAAGAAGGAGAAGGACCAAATGGCTTACATGCTTGTTTTCTTCTCCAAGTTTATCCTTGCAGTATTATTGTTATTACCCCTATAAATTAAACATTATTTGACAAGTACTAGTGTTGGTGTTCACATGTAGAGTTCAGCGTTTCAGAAAAGACCTATGAGAATGATGGGAACTTTTATCCCATAGCAGAAGAATAAAGCAGTGCTGTCTTTGTGAGGAAAAAAATGAAGATATTTCTTGCTTGGAGAAAAATTCTGCCAGAAAAGGACTTTTAATCTAGCTGGAGGAGATAAAGTGACTGGGCTGAAATGACACAAATTGTAGTTGTAAAATTTAAAAAAAAGGAAAAAGAAAAGAAGAAAAAAGAAACAGCCCAATTAAGCACTGTAACAACTTGCCAGGGACTGTAGTGACTTCTCCATCACTTGAAGTCCTTAAATCAAGATTGAATGTCTTTCTAAAAGATATTCGTTGTAGCTCAACCAGAAGTTATGAGCCATGGGCTGGATGCGGGAATCCCTTGGCTAAATTCTGTTAAACAGAAGGTCATAGTAGATGATCATAATGATCCCTTCTAGCCTTTAAATCTATTACTCCATTAATCTACTCCAGCCATGAAAGTGTCATTTGCCCACACAAATTTCAGATCTTTTTGAGCTTGCACACGTTTCAATGAACCAGCTTGGGTGGAGGCTACTTCGAAAACGTGAGCGCAGCTCCTTCTGCTGAGCAGCTGCTTTAACACCAAACTGGAGCGCTTTCTCCTGGAAACTTTATTCCCCAGAGGAGTGGGCTGCCTGTTTGTGTGATACAGATGTGTGTTTTGCTTTCTTCTCAGGCACTGTTGCTGAGGTACATAAACCTGTAGAATTTAAATCACAGAAAGAGCCATTTGTAATTCTTGTTCATTTTGTACACAAATCCATGTGATTCCATTAGATATGCAGCACAGCCTGTTATACAGTAGTGAATGGAGATCAAGCACTTCTGTTTACCTATGAAATTGCCTATTAAAATTACAATAACCACCATAACAATGACTTTTTTATGTCTCTCCTTTAAGAGGAAGTTTCAATTTACTGGTTCATGTGAAAATGTCTTGCAAGTAATTGTAAATATTTTAGGTAGATTTACTCTGATATTACTTGATGTGTCAAATTCATTGAAATAAAAAGATCTACTGTAATGTTAAAGAGACACAATCAAGTTGAAATCTATTCAATTATTTAAAAAGGGGGAATTCATTTAATATTCTATACTGGTATAGAGCTCCTCCTTACAAATTGTTATGCAAATTCAGGTTTGAAAGATGTGTGTTCCTTTTTACTTCTATTTTTCAGAAGAACGCTTAAAAATCATGAAAATAGTGGAATAGGTGGAATTATCAGTAGACAGAAGATCTTATCTTTGGTTGGTTTGAACCAACATGATTCTTCAACATCTGGGACTTCAGTCCAAGGCAGTCAAAAATTAATCAAAGTTAAAGTCAAAGCCAAGCTGCAGGAGGGAAGGTGTTTTTCTCTTTCTACCAGTATGCTTTGTATCACCTAACACTTTCCATCAGGCTGTATGAAAGAGATCTCAGGTTAACTTTTGACCCATATTACAGGATTTGTGTGCGAATTTTACTTTCTGATCCAGATCACAAATCAATGGCCCTGTTTTCTCTGCCCTGGAAAGAACCCAGTCCATGAGGCAGTTCCATCCACTCAGGTCAGAACCCAAATAAACCAAGGCAAAGCCAGCAGAACTGACTCCTGGATCACCTCTTGAGCCTGATGCCTGGGGAGATGCAGGTAAATCTCACATCAGTCTTAGGGCTCTCAGGTTTGCCATCTTCTCTAGCTGGTTGGTTTTTTGGTTGTTTTTTTTGGTGGTAGCTGGAAAGAAAGCAGTTTCCAAAGATGAGCCAGTCAGAGGCTGGTGTAAGATGGAGGTTTGGGGTGTGTTGCAGTGATTTTGAGAACCTGCCCTCTGGCGAAGAGTCTCCCGTGCTTTGTTTTGCCCTTTTCCCTCTGTTTTGGGCTGAGGTGGGCCGATGTTTTTCTGGAAAAGATGCTTACATGGAATGTTGTTTTGGGGAGACCCTCTTCCTCTCTTTGTGCCAAAATAAGGCCCTTTTCACTCTTGTTTTATGGAAAGCAATCAGTCAAGGCCAGTTTTGTGAGGAGCTGAAGCGTTCCTGCCTCATCTTGTGTGAGTGGGGAAGATGAGTGAAGACCTCCTAGAGCAGAAGGTCTACATGCACCCAAGATATCGGGGATTTTGGTACCAAATGAAAGAATTTTGGTACCAGATGGAAGAAAGCCACTGCTCTCTGTGGGTGCTCCTGAGTGTTTTTCCTATGGGACCTATTGATCAAGCTTTTTTTTAAAATTTTTCTGAGATTCGGCAGTTTCATAATCTGAACCGATGTTTTGAGTGCTGTTCACTCAGCTCCTGGAGGATATGAGGGTGTGTGGCCTCTTTTCTGAGGTGAATCGGTTTTGTTTGGTGCCTTCTTTAATGTTGTGGGTGTTTGTGGACAGTGGTGAGGAAAGGACATATGCTGTCACCAAAAATTACATGGATAAAATTCAGATCCTGTTACTTACAGAAGCCTCCCAGAGATGTGTGCTCACTGTTCAGCTGTTAAGATTGTTATTAAACTTTATGGACCATAAACCCCATGGAAACAAGGAAAGTGAACAACTATGCTATTACAATAGTGTCAAAATAGGAGACATATTTCATAGCCTCAAAACTGTGAGCCTGCCTCCATGAAGCATTTCAGCCCTGGTGGACTGCCTCAAACTAGTGTTTATTTAATCTCTAAATTAAATGCAATGTTGCTAATATATAAAGCCTGGAAAAATATGTTCCTTTAAGTTTAAAGTTCACTTTCATAAATCTAGCTTTGCAGACTGCCTTCTGAAATGGGAGTTGGTTTTTTTTTTTTTTTTTTTTTAATTTAAATATTTGTCAGACATCCATCATCTCTTAATATTTCCTGTCATGGAGATCTACTTAATTCCAAACTAAATCCATCTTGATTTCCACTAAATACCCCGACTTGCTCAGTACAACAACAACCTCCTGATTAGGGGAGACAGACAAACAAGGGTATGAAAACTTCCTTGACAGTCTTGGGGGGTAGGAGGAGGGAAAGCAGAGATGCCAAATGCAGCCTGACTCAACAAGACAATGTATTTACTTTCAAATGTATTTATTTTGAGAAAGGAACTGTCAGACTCTGTGTGTAAGTGTGGTTTATTTAACATGTTAGCAGACCTGTCCCTTGTATGTCTATATTTGCCTTTCAGTGTCCTCCTGCAAATTGCTTTTGGCTCAGCCAAGTTACAACAGTTTAAATACCGTCTTTCATGTAAGCACAGGAAATTTTCAACAACAGCACTTCAAAAAAATCCCCCAAACTCATATTACAATATTTTAAAAACCAGGGAGTGCGTATATCTGTAGGGTTTTCTGTATTTTTTAGCCCCTTTGGTGGTGGGAAATCCATCCATTCCCTTTTCCCAGAGATTGTTAGCTCTGTCCAGTCTAATGAAATATTTTAAGGTATGTGAAAATACCAAAAGTACTGTCTAGTTTTGATAGTCTTGACCTAAAGAAAAAGTAAAGATGCAGTGATATTTGATTTTTTTAAATTTTTTTTCTATTAAAAGGTAAATTCTCCCAGACTGATTTTTTTTTCCTAAACAGAGGCTAATTTAGCAGAGTGGGGCTGCAGTAGGAAAGGAAAGAAAATATAGGTGGTATAACTGAAACTTTGTCCTGGGGTAGAAATTACTTATCAGACACTATCACATCATGTGATATTTCTGGTTTCTCTGGGATTTGTGGGTAACTGCTCTGTTGAACAATTTTTGTTTGGTTTTTTTTCCTAGATATTTGGTGTTTGTTTGTTTTTTTTTTTTTCACTCAAGCATCCAAAAGAGATTTCATTCAAGGATCGGAAAACAGATAATCAAGTTTCAAAAATAATGACTAATACATTTCATAGGAACGGAAACTTAATATTTCTTCTTTCCCTTCCTATAATGATGATTAATAAAAAGGCAGCTTCAGTGTGACCTGTCCCTCCTCCTACACACTCGCTTTCCTTTTTTCTGCAGCCTGCTAATGACTGTCACTGTAATTGTTAGGTGCTGTTGTTCATAGCAAAGGAGTGTATTTCATGCTGCTGTTTATTCTGGGCCTATAAAGCTGATATTCCTATGATTCTCCTATCTGAGCTGATTAATTGCCACCAAATTAGGCACTGTGCTTTGAAGGAATTTAACCTATTGTTTTCTTTTTGTGGCAACTGTGTTAATGCTGGCAAGGAAAGTTTCTCATCCGTGTGTTATCCTGGCTTGTTGCTCCTGAAATGTGATCCCCTGAGTAGGGTTTAAAATGTTATGAGCCTGCAAATGTAGTTTTTCACGTGATTAGGAGATTATTTTTCCTAAGCACCTTGCTAAGTGTACATTGATGGCATTGCATGTAAACTGACCTGTACAGTGCTTGCTAGCAATGATGTTATTTGTTTGAATTTATTGGGAGCTGTTTTTTTAAAAGAATAATATTATCCAGTGAATCCTCTCTGAGAGAATTGTTTGTAAATGTGCCAGGAGAAATTAATGTAGAAAAACACTTGCAGGGAAATAAGCTGAGTGATGTATCTATATGTTTATACATATATATACACTTTTTAAACTAGTCAGCAATTCATATGAAAACATCCATGCCAAGAGTTTCTGTGGCAGGAAGACTTGTTTTCTTCCCCACAAGACTTGTGTTCTTCCCCAAGTGCTTTTTTTGGTAAAACATCTTGTTCCTTAAGTGGGCATTATGTGTCTGTATTTTATAGGTACCTTCCCAAAAGAAATTTAATTACATCGTCATTTTAGGTGGTAAGAATAAGCTGCACAGTATACAGTTCCCAAAAAGTGAATTCATTTTTAATGTGCCATCTGTTGCTGCAATACAATACGAAGACAAATAGTTGAAAAAGAGAAAGAGAATTGACAAGAAAGAGAAATGGGTTTTGATTTGCCCTTTCATCGCACACATAAAACAACATAAGCTCAATCAATGCACAGAAATGAAAGCTAATACATAATAGCCCTTGGTCCTGAATTTTCCCCTCCTATTGTTTCAAGTCCTAATTAAGAAAGAGGAGATCTGAGATCTGAGTTCATGCAGCTCCTGCTGCCTTGCCCAGACTCAGCCATGCCGGGCTCCTGGCAGCAGATTTGGGGGCTGAGGGCTCTCCCACCCTACTGAAGGTGGGCTGGGCTCTGGTGGCTCCGAGCCTTGGCGAGGGGGAGAACCAACATCCAAACTCATAAAAGCCCCCCCAGGCAGATTTAGTCAGCGCTTTTCATGAAAGGGATATTAATGGGTAGTTTGGGATCCTTTGCCAGAGAGATCCCCCACTCTAGTGTCGTGCTTTTAGACAGCTTAAACCTGTGATTAATATTTAGCAAAGTGATACATGGGGAGGCTTGAAAGGTGAGGTTATTTACCATGTATAATTAGCTGGGGTTATTATTTGTAATATCGTATTTGTAAAAGAGACTTTGTGGATTCTAGATGTAAGTACCAAAGCCCAGTAAGAGGGTTTTATTTGTATAAAGATCAGTTTGTATCAAAAAGATGTTCTGTAAAGCCCATTATTCAAATGCTTGAATAGAAATATTGAATGAAATTACGAGCACAGAGCCTTTCTTCTTCAGGGGCATGTGCTTCTATGAAGATTTTCTGGTGAGATAAGATTGTCTATTCCTCCTCTTCCCTCCTTGTGTTCGAAATGAACTACATTTCAGAGACATCTGTGTGTAGACTCTCAAAGCATTAAAGGAACAACAGGGTAAGGAAATGAGTGTTGTTAGCTCAGTGAAATAAATTCCACCTGACACTTTAGGGTGACATTGTCTTGTTTCTGCCGGAGGAGATTAAAGAAAGAAATTCTGTCTTTCCTATGATAAGAAATATTCATTTATTATCCAGACCCATAGTATAAATTTAATAATAAAAACCCCCTATTTGCTGCTTTTCCCAGGATGCTGAAGTGCCATGTTGAAGAAGTGGGGAAAATGGTTTAAATAAAGCACTTGGTATGTGAACATGACCTCTCTTATCAGCACTTACTCTCTAGGGTCAAATGATAGAAGAGTCGGACATATGGAATTTGGTTTGTTTGGAGGTTCCCCTCTTCCTCTGGGAGTTCAATATCCCAGACAGTTGGACACTCCACAAATAGCTCAAGATTGAGTTTGTGGTTTTTTAACTGTAGCACAAAAAAAAACCCCAAACAAAAACCCAGGAAAGAGAAGATCCCTGAAGTATTGTGAGGCTGACTAGGGGTAAAGAGGGAAGCAGTTATTTTGCTATGGTAAAATTGTGGTAAAATTAGATAATTGGGAGGGGTTTTTTGTGCCTGATTTGAAAATGTTTAGAGCAGTTCCGATCTCAGGTAGTTCTTAAAATCAGAAGACCCTTTGGGCATCTGCTGTGTAAGTAAATTTTAACTTGGCCTTGAGAAACTGTATGCAAATTTCCATGGAGCACTCTCAGCTTATTGCTGTCTTTCCCATTTAGTGCATATCAACCAGATTTGAAGAATTCAGTGAATCTAATAAATGCAATGATATACATGATGTAGATATGTATAAATCCATATGTGATTTAAATTTACTGATGTGTTAAAAGTCTTGGCTCCCATTGGGGCTCCATCCCACTAATCTCCATGATTCCTTCTTTGAAAGTTTGCTCTAGAAAGAAAATGAAGGAGAGATGGTATTGGTGATGCTTTTTCTTGGCTTTATTACATCTCTAAATCTGTCTGTGCCGATCATGACAGTAATTCCAAAGAGCATTTTCTGACTTCTGTACTGAAATACGTGTGGGAATAATGGAGTTTTGTTGTGTCTGATCTCAGGTTGGCTTTATTATGCAAAACCAGTGAGCAGCTTCTAGTGCTCAGAGAAATCCTGGTGGAACATATGAACAAAAGCTTGTACAATTACTCTTTACCGACTGTCAAACGATGCTAGACTTGTCCTCAGTTACAGGGAACATGGATTAGTTTTGTTTTATGTTGTTGTTATTTAATTGTGGGGAAAAAGAAGTTTTGCTTCATACCTGCTTTCAGTCTCATTCATATTCTCCTCCTTGTTTCCCTTTCTTTCTTTTCTTCCTCTTTTGTTTTCATAGAGATTTCTAAATCTGATTAGCAATCAGTGCAGCTTAAGAAACAGGCCATTGTTTCCACCCCAAATTTGCAATTATCTCCACTTAAACCCTTTCTAGCAAAGAGGTAATAAAAGCAAGCAATTAAATAATTTTTGAAGAATTATGCTCTCTTTTTTTTTTGTTGGTTTTTTTTTTTAAAGAAAGGATTTATTTTTTTCAACTTTATAATGAGAATATTTAGGTCCACAGGAAAAATACTGCTTTTTGAACAAACATCTGCAGAAATGTGCTGTGTTGAAATGGCACATTCAGGAGGCAAAACAGCCTCATTTGTTTTACTGCTTTTCTTCAGTGATTAACACTGTTGCTGAAAGTTTTAGTTTAATTCTTGCTGTTTCAATTTCAGAAGAGTTTTGGAAGTATTTATCAAGGTTTAGACAGAACTAGAAGTTTGAGAAATGGCCTTCAGAAAGTATTTACATAATTTATGAATTCTTTATTTTTTGCTGTGCAGACATTAATAGACTGAACAAAATAGGTCTGTTTAGTATCAAGTCATTCAGCCCAATTAAGGTGCTAGAAAGATTATTTATGAAATGAGAAATCATGTTTACCTCTGATTTCTGGTGGGTTTTTCCTCCCCTCCCCTTTCTTCTGGCAGGGGGCAGCAGGCAGATACGTCTTTATTTCAGCTTTATGCCCTCAATGGGGAGAGTATAACAATACCCAATTTTCACCTTTAGGGAGTGAGGAAAAGTCTGTGTGGCAAATCTCTTTCCAAGACACAGGGACAGAAAAATATATGTGTTAGTTTGGCTGTTTTTTAAATCCTCCCCACCCCCCCTTTTTTTATTTCCAGAGATCAGCTTAGTGCAGAGCCGTAGGTTTTAAAGATGAAACTTTTGTGTGTACGTGGTGTTGCTTTTGCTTTAAGGAGACTTGGAAGGCAGATCTGATAAAGGAAGAAGAAACCTCTGTTCTGATCTCACTGGGAGCAAGTTCCTGGTCAGCAGCATTTGCCATGCTTGGTGTGCATTCAGCTCTGTAAAACATCTTTCCAAACTGTCTTTTCTGTCATCCTCTTAGCAAACTCTAGTACCATACAAATCTGTTAAATATTTTTATCCTAGTCATTCCTTGTGGCTGCATCTCAGAACCATGAGCTGTGTTCCCAGATTCTCATGTGACACTTCCATTTGTTTGGCCTTTCTGTCGGCGCCCTGCCCCTGCTCTGGGTGAGAGTTCATGGTTGTAGCAGATACAAAACAAACCAAAACTGTTCCCTGGTACTTTTGCAGCCCCTCTGAGCTGTGTTACAGGTGCTGAGCTTCCATCCTAATGTAGCACAGGTGCTTCTTTCCAGCACCGCTGAGCCTCTCGCAGGGCAGCGAGACCCCAGCGTGGCAGCTCACAGCTCTGGAAGGACAGTTCTCCAGGAGCACTTCAGATTCTGTTACCTTCTTCCCAGGAAAGAGTCTCACCTTCCTTAGATGGGTTTTTGTTTGGAGCTATGCAAATAGTTCAGGTTCAGGCCAAAAAGAGCAAAGATGTGTGCAAACAGCACAAGCCTGATGAGGAGCAGCTGAGGGAGCTGGGGGGGCTCAGCCTGGAGAAAAGGAGGCTCAGGGGGGACCTCACTCTGCAATTCCCTGACAGCAGGGTGGGGCTGGAAGGGGTCAGTCCCTGCTCCCAGTGATGAAAATGCTGTATATATATCATGGAACATAAGGGGACAAAATATTGGAGGGACAAATTATCATAGGTACAGGTGTGTAATTTTAATTATCCTAACTATTTCAGTATCTCAGATACCAGCTTATGATCAGACTAGATAACAATGCTTGAGTTGATGTTCAACTTGTAAAAAGGCTACAGCAGATTATGCAATGCTATACCTTTGTGTAAAATTAGTTAGCAATGTTCAGTTGAGAATAGGACAACCATATTGGCTTTTCTTGCACACCTGATGGCAGAACAGAGTCAAAGTACAGCTCAGTCATAAATCAAGCCCTTTAAACTTCCACCAAATGCGTTCATTTTTTTAAGCCTCTGAGTTATTATTCTATTTGTCACCTTTTTGTTGTTATATTTCCTCTTTCTCCAATTTAACAGAACTTATGGGCTATTTTGTCTTCAAATCAAAACACATTTCAGTCATCAATACAGCTTCAAGAGGAAGCTCTGGGTGTGAGACAGCTCAGTCAGGCCAGAGGGATCAGGGAGACTGTGGCCCTGCTAGTGACAAAATGGGACAGGAATTCTGCAGGATCAGTTAGGGGAGGTGCCTGCTTTGTGCACACCAGAAAAAACCAGCTGTGCCTTTTTCTCATGCTGCTACAGGAAAATAAATATATACAGATTCTCTCACCTGAGCATCCCCTGCTCCCTGGCCACTGCAGTCCTTGCTGTGAATGATGCTGTTCCTTGCTTGCCAGTGTAAAGCTTTGACTCTCATAAAATGTTTTGAATTTGAACCTGGAACAAACTTTCATTGCCTTGTTTCATCTGTTTTAAAACCACTTCAAAGTACAGTTTTGGGCTGGTACATTGAGGGGCTCTCAGTGGCGCTGCAGGAGGGACCAGTGCCACACAAGGGTTTGGCTTCTTGAAGAGCTGAGAAATTTAAGAGCAGGAGAGGAAGGAGGAGGAAAAGGGGAGGATGCACATAAATGTTTGTGACATAAATTAGGGCTGCCACAGAGCTGTGATGACTTTAGTGTCTGATCTCCAAGCTGATTTCTATGGTCGTGCCTTTTGTGAGTTGCATTCCTTCAAACACAGTTGTCTTTACAACACAAACCCTTTTTTCCCAAGTACCTTTGACCACCTTTTCCACTGAGCCTGCACTGCATGGGTGCAATAGATGTTGGTGTCCGGGTTTCCCTGAGTGTTGCAAGTCTTGAACTTCAGGATGTTTTTTGATAACTCCTGCTTTCAAGAGAAAGAGGCATGTGCTTAAAATTGAGTCACTATTCAGACTTGGATGAAATAATGTAATGCACATTCTAGTTTGTGTTTTACACTAAAGCTCCAGTCAGGAATTGAAGAGAGAATGCTAATTGCTATGGCCTCTGGTTATATGGTATACATGCCTACAAATGTGTTTTGTCCTTTGTAAATACACATTTACATAAAATATTCTTTATATTTGTGTTTCATTAAACACAGAAGTTCAGTAGCAGTGTCTCTGGCCTTCTGTTTCTGCCTGTCATTCCTTTCTGCCTGCAAAATCTTCTGGCTTTGAAGTAAATAACCGTTTTTGCTACAGATGTCTTAGTGCTATAGAGAGCTGTTAAAGTAATTGTACCTACTTCCAAAATGTATGAAAAATGAGAATTCCTGAGAAAAGGTTTTGACATCTTCTGAAAAGATAATAACAGTGTAGGCTAACAGGGAGAAAGCTGTACGCTTTACTTCCAGTTTGATCACTTATTTTATACCTGTGCATTACTGTTTCTTTAATGTTCACATATAAAATTCAGTTAAATGTTGTTCCTAAGAGCTGCAGGCAAACTCCTCTGAAAATACCAAGATAATGAACTTGAACCTCAGCTTTCTCCATCAAAGAAATCATTATAGACAATGTGTTTTAGCTTTTGGATTTATTCAGTTTAAATTCACATTTTCTCTTCCATGGGAAGAAGAAAGTGCATCTTTAAGAGGAGGTGTTTGTTAAATCAATATATACCTGTTGGTATTGCTAGGAATTGCCTTTCTGCTTTCAAATTGCTGTACAAAATACCTGAGTAGGCATAATGTCAAGAATGGAAATAATCAAAGTGTATTTAAGACTCGCTTAAAAAAATCCATTTAAAAAGTAGGAATGTGTTTTTCAGGCATTTTAAGACCATAAATTGAAACACAAGTATTTAAATTATTTTTCAAAGAGATTCAAAACTGTAGTGTATTTGCATAGCTACTGAGTGAACTTTTTTGTCCTCAGCATTTAAGTTTTCTAGCAGTTCTGTATTTTAGAAGACTCCAGTGCCCCATAAAAAGCAAATACTCAATTTTTCAGTTTCTAGGCACTGAATATTTTCCCTTCTGCTGGATTTGTTTTTATAACAGTAATTTATTTTAAAAAGAAAAAGGGAGAGAAAGTGAGAAACTGAAGAAATGAATGGAAGATTTTGGAAAAGGTAATTAAACAAGCTCTCTAAAATCTGATAGATACTGTCAAACGTTAAAATAAATATACTGCCATGGTAGAGAGGAGGTGAGTGGGGCCCCGAGCAGCAGGGCTGCACAGAGCCTGCACTTTGCTACTTAAACTTCACTGAAGCTCTGCCAGCTGATTTCATTGGCGAGAGGATCCAGAAGGTAAATGTTTGTGGTAAGACTAACAAAACTACTTCAATCCTTACCAGTCAACAGCTACAGGGGGCTCTCAAAGGCCACTCACAAGGGCTGAGGCTCCACGTCTGGGCTTGCCAGCACAAGGCGTTCCTATGGAATTTTATTTATCTGTTTATCCAGAATCACAAAGCATCCAGCAATCACTGATCTTGAAAGAAAACCATTGAGGCCGCGGTCTAAGCATGTTTCATCCTGAGTAACAGATCGAGTAGCCCTGGAAAAACAGGCTTTGAAAACTGAAGTTCTATGTATTTAGACTTGAGTGGGTCTGGTGGTTGCTTGTCGTTTGGGTTTATTTTTAGTTTAGAATAACTACAATGAACCCATCACGAGGCAGTTGAGCATGCTGCCAAGTATTAAAAAATGATGGAACATCAGTGTGGTACAACTAACTCATCTTTTGCATCCTGGGGTTCCCAAGGCTGCCTCCACCCCCCGTGGAACACCCCGGGAACACCTTCTGCCACCGCTGCAAGTGACATTTATGGCCATTCTAGCAAAACCCAAGCACAAAAGGCAGGCAGACACCCTGGGCTTTCAAAATTAAGCCGGTTTCTACTCTCTCACATGGTCTATTAATGCTCCAGGCAATTAATGTCACCTCTATTTTGTTTGTATTGATCCTCAGCTTGCTCGTTCTCTCGTGCCTTGTTCTGTGCCAAGTCGTGGGCTGGCCTTTCTTCATCTTGACTCGGTCAAAAAGGAGACAGAGTGTTTTCTGGAGCGCAGTAATTTGGGTGATGGAGAGTTATTTGTAGTGATAAACTACTGTCCTGTAGAATGTCCCTCTTTTTCCCACCATCATTCCTTGGGGCCATGAGCCTGCTGGAAGATATTCGTCCTAATTCGTGTTAGGAAGAAATCTGATCATTATGAACATCAAATCACTCTTTAAGGTGGGATTTATCAGTCAGGATGATAAAGGCAGTTTGTGTATCAAAGTCTGCTTGGTTTATGGAAGATGGGGAAACTGGGAGCAGTGACCCATTAAAGCCTCCAGCCCTACAGGAAGGAGACAGACTGTATTTCATGATGGGAGATTCTCTCTTGTGAAATGAGGGCAAATACATCTCCACTGGTACCCACAGAGTCCAAAGTTATTGCTCCTTCCTGCCTTCCACAACTGGAGGAGTCATGAACGGTGTGCTGCAACTTCTTCCAGTAAGCTTTTTAAGATTTTGAACTCTCATGTTCAGCAGAGTCCTTTCCTGAAGTCTCAAATGCTGGTTATTTCACCCAGAAACAAAAAAAAAAAAAAAAAAAAAAAAGCCACCATGATTCCTCCTGGAAAAGCAGGTTTTAACACAACAATAAAAAGATTTTGGCTTTGGGGCTTTTTTAGAGCAATCAAGTTTACAAACCTCCATGCACACAAGTGACTGGGGGATTTATATGCTGCACAAAGTCAAAGACCATATTTTTATATTTCTGTATAACCAGAACATTACATGAAAGATCTTTGATGTAGATTTTAAGTTTCAGGACAGTTTCTACAATTACATTTAATAGTGGCTCTATACTGTTGGTGTTCCAACAAACATCAGATACTTTTGTACAGATTCACTTGCAAAACAAACTTCAAAACTGAGCAATTTTCAGAAGCCCCCAAAATTCTTAATATTCTTATCCCATATTGTACACACGGTCACCACCTTCAGAAAAATCCAATTGGTAAAATAGCATGGTAATGTAGCAACAACTTTGCCTAGAGTTATGTGGTCTTTTTCAGTTTATCACCTCTCTCGGTGGAAAGCAGTCATCTCCACTGTCCAAATTAATTAGTTTTGGTGTTCTTGTCTCCGCTGTTTTAGCAGTGCTGTTTTTACAGCTCTACTGTGTTTTAGAGTTCCAGTCTTGTAATCTGGAGCCTCAGGTGTGATGTAAAAGCTCATGACTGTAATACATTTGGGAGTTTTCCATTGCTGCCAAGAGTGATACAGCTCGGAAAGGACGGAGATTCCACAGCCAGGGCAGCAGTCCTGGAGATGATGGAAATGCTGGTTGTGTTGGAAAGGCAGTACAACCTGTTTGCATTTCCATAAAAATTCAGACTATTATCTAACAAGTGTAATAAGACTTTCACAATCTCTGATAAAATCTTATCTCTTTAGAGAGAGATGAACATTGAAAGCATATGGGGGGGGTTGTGTGCTGTTTTATGATTTCTTATATTCGGTGGTTCATGTTTTGTTTTCTTTGCATAATCTGTGTTGCAGGCACAGTTAGGGCTCCATGTCTTGTGAATTTGTGCCTTCCACAAATTTGCAAGGGCTGTAGATTTTAATTTTTATCACCATCTTTCCCAACAGACTTCATCATAACCTTGTACCCCTAGAAATAAATGTATATTATAGGGAGCGATGTTTCTTTGCTGTTACTCTGGAGGCAGCCTGGTATTTGCAGAACGCCTTCTGCTAGGTGTGGAAATGCACTGAGCACACCTATGAGTGACCTCTGATGTTTGTTTATCCTGATTTATGAGATCCCATGCATACTACCGGGAAGAAAAATAAATATGCAAAGTGCCAGTAGACTTTTAATGGAGTTACCCTGTATTTCTCCACAGAAGCTGACCTTGAAATTGCTTTTCATGCACAAGTCAAAATATGTAAATTAAGATCTCAAAGTGACAGTTCAAAACATGTATATAGTTTGTAAAGTTCTTGCCAAAGCCATGGAAATTTCATGTTCTACAAAGGCCATTCATCTGCCTCTGAAACTGGTGTAGCAAAGTGTAGAAAAATGGCATTGCTCAAGCACTCAGAGGGAAATTTGGTCAAAACACAATTTCACTGCAGCAGGATGAGAAGTCTGTCAACATTTGCTCATGAAATCTATGACTGTGCAGCCAGTGCACTGTAGAGCTTCCAGCTCCCTAACAACAGCAAAAACGAAGCTGGTATCTAAAACTGACTGATCTATGCCTAATTTTATTTAATGACATTTGCTTTGCTACTGTTCAGAGTGTTAGAAAAGGCAAAACAAGCAGGACAACTCAACGTTCCAACATGAAATGAGAAACTTGTGGGGCTTCCATCTCCTCTTTCCTAATAGTACAAATAATACAAAACTCTTTTAAATGTTTCTGTTGGCTGCGTTATATGTCAAATGCTCCCAGAAACATTTTCATCTAATATTTTACCTCTTGATTTCCCTGTACTCCCATTCTCCAAGTATTGCTTCTAATGGTTTTCAGTCCCAGCTCAGAACTGCTCCATAATACGGAGGATAGTAAGTATTTTCCTCTTTACCCTCTGCCACTGTTTGCAACATAAAAAATCAGTAAAATGAATTTCAGTTGCATTTATGATTAGTCCTTGTCTACAGCAACCCCCACATTTGGCATGTGAACATCCTCTGGAAGCAGTCTTGCAGAGAAACGAGCAGCTATGCCGGGCTGGTGAACAGTGGAGTAGGAAATAGCTGAGTTCCCAGTGACAACTCTATTGCAGGGATGAAGAGAAAATTCAGGCAAAACATTTGGTTATGTGGTAGTGCAGAGGATTAGTCAAACATAATAATTAATGCCACGAGTGCTAAAGAGACATCGGGGATGTGTTGATTGTTTCTCCTTTCTGTTTGTACGATTTCCTCTCCCTGGCAGCTGTAGGGCTGTGCCAGTGAAAGCCCCTGAGAGCGAGCTTTAGCCGCTGCTCCTCTCTAACTGCATCATTACCTCACTCCAAACAAAGTCCTTTTTTTTTTGTCAATAGAGGATGAAAACATTATTGGATTCAGGAGCTCATAGTAGTCCTGTATGCAGCTAGGGATGAAGAGGATAGATTTATGAAATGGACCATTTCAAATGGCATTATCTTCCCACAGTGAAGAACACCTTTCATAAATCATGGGAGAGCACTTGGAAAAGAAAGCATTTGTTATTCCTGCCATATATTGTTTTTGCATCCTCCACCATGTCTTCTTGGGATAGGGGGGAATCTTCTGTTTGAACTTTTTTTCTTCCCTAATAATTAGTGTCTTTTATCTTACAACTACAGGAAAATTCAGAACAAGCTTGACAATATGAATTTTTAGCTTACCTTTGTTTAGCTGCAGAGACACACTGACCCTCAGTTTTCTGGTTTGGGTATGAAGCCAACTATTTCTTACACACTTCCAATATTGCAGGGCATTTTCTGCCTCATTATGTAGCAGGAGGTCAACTGGGAGGAGGAGTTAAAGTATAGACAAAAAACTTGTTATTTTTTAAGTCTGGAAGGTTAGTGCTATTTTATGAGTTTTTTTGCTTCTTAAGCTCAAAGACCCTATTTTTGCTGCATTAATAAAGCTGTCTCTGATGTCTTTTGAACTCACCAACACCTATATATTGTACTGGCTGGGAAGAAAGTTTTTTTCTGTGTTGTCAGTATTTTTTCTGTATTTTTCACAACCCAACATTGCAATAATTTTACCAGTGAGTCTGACACCACTTGGGATAAATGCAGGTCTCCATTAAACCTGTAACTAGCCTGATGTGAGAAGTCAACATTTATTACACAGTATTATTTGTGCGGATACTTTGAAATCATCCCTTTGCTCCAGAGAGGAAACTTTTGAGAATGCTCCGAGATAGCAACTTGTCATTACCTGTAATGAGCCAAGGAGAAAGGCCTTGATTTTGGGAAACGTGTTTTGACCAGAGCTGATAGAAAGATAAAGGTGATGGTAGTGAAGCAAAACTGTGTTTAAGAATAGAACAAAAGGAAGCGTGAACTGAATATTGAAGTGTGCTGAAAGTTCAGAATATTATCTAGAAATAAAAAAAAAAATATTGTAATAAATAATTTCTAGTTTGAACCCCCCCAAAATGCTGAAGCTGGGAAAGGTCAGACTTCATGCTTGTCCATACTGGCTTAATTCTGCATCCTCATGGATCTCTGTAAAAAATAATTTTTTCTACTACACCCTTCCACGTGTTTATACCTCAGTGGAATCACATCATACTGAAAACAAAGGACAGACTGTAGCAAGACAAAGGGTGACATTTCTTGAACTTGAAATGTTTGTCTTGGCTACCTGGCATTTTTTTTTAGATGAATGTGGGGAAGGAGCAAGTGGCTCAGTGTTTTTTAAAACATATATTTTTTTAATAGAGTCCATCTTAATATGACAAGAGTTTCATTATTGTATTAATGTGTAATTCATAGAATGCTGAATGAAATGTATTTATTTCCTTATAGACATTACTTTATTTTTCTCTTGGATGTGCTTACAAAAGCCTCTGTTAAGGCCAGAGGATAGATGAGAGAAGCCTATCGCTGCCAACATGACGCTCAGAGCTTCCTCTGCAGTGGAAACTGAGAGATCAAGTCAAGGTCAAACTCACTATTTATTCCTGAAATTTCTGCAGACACTGTTATTTAGGTGTAATGAGCCCTGCTTGGATCCGGTTTGGAAAGATACAAAAGCTTTGAACTTTTAAGTTTGGAGGCTCCAGTTACATGTATGGGTATCTGAACCCTGGATCTGAAGGCTTGGCATTTTAGATGTTGACTTTCCACAGGGTTTAGGAGAACTTGTTCCTGTGATAGTGAAAATGTGTTTTGCTGAGGGCTAAGAAACTCTTACAGGAGTATAAACTTACCTGGTCACGGGCGCTGCTCTGCTGGGGCTTGGGCAGCTCCTGTGTTCACTGAGCACGTGGATGTGCAAGGAGGGGGAGAAGAAACATTTCAGCAGCCATGCCAAAAATGTGTAATAAAGCTGAAAGTGGCATTCAATTCAGCAATATGCCACACTATTTTTTATGAGTAAACAGGAGGGCGATGGCTAAAAATCTCCTCCTTCCCATCACATTTTTGTTGGATACAGACAGCAGCAACTTCTTGTGGGAAATAATGGAATCTTTTCTTCTTTAGGTTTCTTAAAAGGCTTGATATGTAATAATATTGGTTATGTCATTATGTCAGAAGAATTGCTTTTCTAGCTGAGCTGGGGTATTGAACAGGACTGTGTATAATAGATAAAAATGGTTCTCCTGGATAAGGAGAGACAAGTATTGTTTTGAGGTGTATCTATGGTATATTTGTCCTTTTTTTCTTTAATTTTTTTTTCTGACAGCCATTATGAGGGCACAGTGTGTGATTTTATTTTTTTTTTGCTGGTGTCAGACTTTGAAGATCTTTACTCTGTAGCTGAGGTCAGGAATTCCCCATGTACTCTTCTACCTCAGCACCTGTGCAGTGAATGGCAGGTAGCAGTTTTACCTCTGGTAGTATATGGGTATCACCACTTTGTTTTAATGCTTCAGTGTTTAAAGCTGTTAAATAAAGCCAGGATTCATCAAGAACTGTTTTAATAGACTTGTCAGGTAGCTGCAGTGCCCCTGATTTAAATGAGTAAGCAACACCTATGGGCAAATGATCTTTCTGCACACAGAAATTAATTACAATTCAGGACTGATGAACTTTTATGAGCTAGTTAATTTTTAAAAGATGCCGTGTATGGTTTATTGAAATTAAAAGAAAGTGACAGCTTTCTGCCCCTACCCTCATAAAATTCTGTCCTGCATATAATATTGACCTAATTTAGTTCAAAGGCGCTGGATCTCCTCTTTAACACTTCACTATGTAAAGGCCAGTTGAAGGTTTCAGCACTCTTCAAGTAAACAGAAAAGCTTTTTGCTGGTTATCCATGTTATGTTGGCTTTTATCAGCTCTAAACTCCTCTGCTCTTTGTCCTGGATTACCCTCAAAATCATTATTTAAGCAAAGTGCAGCTCAAATTTAGCATCAGGTTACAAAACGCCCATTTATAGAGTGTTATGAATGAATATTGATTATAAAACAGTGCACCATATACCACAGGATTGCAGATATTTTTTATGGTGTGGATCTTCTGGTGAAAAGGTTTCATGGGCCACTGCCCTCCCTAATTATGACTGTAGGACACAGCTCACTTCCCATTTAAGCCAGGACCACGTTTTCTTTTATTTGTATTCACATAACATTCTTGTGGGAAAGTAAAGGAGCAGCTTATAAGAAAAGGTAATATTATGAAGGCATTTTGGTTGGTACTGTCCCAAGATTCTGGCTAAGGGCTGTTGCTGTTCAAGTCAGTTGTAAAAAGTTACTTTGAGCAATACCAAGCAATGCTCCAAAATATCAGCGAGAAATTACTTATTTTCTTACTACTGGTATGAGTCTTCCTTCCCTCCAATGACCTTTGCAAACCCACAGACCATAAATTTTCAAGCCTCTATTTTATGGTCAAAATTTTGTAGAAACCTATTTTTTGGTCCTGAAACTGCATTTTTTTTGCTGTTATACTTGATTTCCTTGACCAATGTCAGGGTTTTTTTGTAGAAATTCATACTATGTCTGTAAAACCTGACAGCCCAAGCCAGTGTTATGTGATTGCTGTGGGACTGTGCTACCTTTCAGGAAGTGTGGATCTGCAAGGAGAACTCTTCTGGGGTTCAATATCCCAATAAATAACATTTAGTCACTTTTTTGAATTAACCTGTCCAACAGAAAAGACAAGAAATTAACCTTCTTTAAATACTTAAAATGTCTAGAAAAGAAGTGCAAAAAGTCTGAAGATGTTCAAACCCCTTTTCATATCTGCAAATGAGCTTGATAAATATTATATTTTCTGAAGCCACTTAAATTTTTACTTCTTGCCTTTTCCTGAAGCAATAAAGATAGAAGTGTTAATATTTCAAAGATTAAGGAGAAGAAAAGGCTACAGGAAGTCTCCTGTATTTGTGTCTATCCTATAGCTAAATTTCTACATCTGTTGTAGGACAGGTACATCGAGGGTTTTCAGTATAAGCTCAGGTGAGAGAAAAGGTGTTTCCTTTTCTTTTGGAAGTTTCTACTAAACAGACACTGAGCAAAGCTGCTCCAACTAGACATTTGCATGAGGAATGTTGATTTTTATGCCTCAGTATAGAAATCTCAAGTTTCCTGGGTGAATTAGCTGTTAATGGGTTTCTAAAATGTACCGTCAGTGGCATGGGAGAATGAAGTGTGAGGCCAAACAGGGGCTGTAATCAGATAACCTGTTATTATAATGAAGCCAGAGGATAATACTTTGCATTGCTCAGTGTAGTAATTGGTCTGTCCCCTGTATCCTACAGGCTTTGGCACCATAAAAAGTCATGTTTCACCTATCAACTATTTATGACAGCTTTTGCTTCCTGTGTATTCTAAATTGAAAATGTAATTTCAGATTATAAGAGTGAAGTATATAAAGTGTCCCAAAATAACATAGGCTGCTTTCACAACCATTTCAGGGCTTTGCTCTCTGGTGAAGTTCAGGTTGATTTGTCTCACAGCAGACATACAATAATGCTATTGACAAAACACTAGCAATTAAATAACTTTTTTTCTTGCATTACAGTTTTGTGACCGAGACAGGCTGCAAGAAGTCAAAGAAATGAACAGAGTCTGTTGTTTTTTCAGAACGTGGCAGGGAAAATGTGTAGACCCTTGAAAACCCACGAGATCAAAATGTTTGTTAGGTTGTTTATTTTTACAAAATTATTATTCTCTAAGTCAGTTATTGTCTTCCTATTTGTTGTCACTATGTATCCAGTGCATTTTCTGGGGATAGACAGTTTATTAGGAGTTTAAATGTGCAACCATGTGGACACATACCTGTGTTTTTTGGTCCCTAGCTATTCTGCAACTGCTTGTTTAGCTGAATGGTGCAACGCTTGTGCTTCTGACTACTTCAGCCTGGAGCCTGCTGCTGTGGTGCTATTTTTGTTAACATCTGTGCTTTTATGACAGCTGGTTTTATCTTTTCATGCTTATTGTTTAGTTTGCCTACCTGTTTGTCAGATAGTGCCTCCCACTAACTTTTGAACTCAGACTTGTTTCAACCAAATAGGTCTGAAGTCTCCAGAGAGCCACGTTCTTCCCAAATTGCAGAAAGCTGGCAGGTAGAGCAGCAGACACAGACTCAAATTAGTGCTCTTGCTGCAGCAAAGTAGGAAAAATTCAGCTTTTACATCTGCTGAGTGGCTGCTGGCTGCCAGCTGGCATGTGTGAGCTCCAGGATACAGCACACTCTGCCTCCCTCCCAGCTGTTGGGACACAGAGGGGCCAAGCAGGAGCTCAGGGCAGGGGGAGGTGGTTGTGCAGGGGCTCCAAGGAAAGGCAGATTCAATGGCTGGAAGGAGACTGGAAGCCCTGCAGGTGGGCTTGAGGGCATGGGAAGGGTAATGAGGTGCTCGGGGATGGGTAGGTGACCACTTTTGATGTGAGGAGTCAACACAATGGACACAAAACATGCATTCGTTCTGATTACAAGTGTGTTCGTATTTCAGCTTAGCCTAATTACTGCTTTTGACTCGGCTCAACACATAATATTGCATGTCATGCTGTCCTACTTTTAATTTCACAGCTGAACACATTTCTATTGTTCTAATCCCCTTTTCCAAGCCTTGCTTTCCTCCATCTGGAGGACATGCAAGGTACTTGACCTGCACTACTGACAGTACCTCTGGGTGATCCTTTGGGAAATATCACTGGAAACATGGACAAAATGCTTCTCCCTCAGGTGCTGACTCTCCATTTTCCCTAAAAAGTGGAGCTGGTGTTCCTGGGCTTTTCCTGGGCGTCAGACATTCTCTAAGATGATGAGATAGGCCTGTTTGATCTGGTGAGGGCATTAGCAGCAGTTGCAGCTAAGGTGAAAGTCTGGTAACTAAATTTTTAAGCAGAGAAACAGTTTCAATAGCTTAGGGTTGGCTCAGATGGGTTTTTCCTGAAATAATCTGTCAAATTCAAGATAATCCCCCTTTATTTTGCTCAAAAATGTGGATTTTGTTGCAAATTTTACATGATGCTCCTTTGGGTTTTCTAGTCATAAGGAGAATCCACTTTAGTACCAATCCTGCAAAATTACATAGTTTTTAATTCAGCCTGTTTATTTAGCTTGTGACTGCTAATGGTCTACTCTGGAGATGTGTTTCAAGATGTACAAATATTTCTGGCATATGGTGACCTAACAAAATACTTTGATTCAATCTAGTGCAGCTTTTTTCTTCATCACAAAGTAAGGTGAACGTATTCTCCCCAAAATGGATATCAGTATTTTCTAAATCATATTCCAGCATTTTTCACTTGATTATGCTGATGACAATACTCCATCTCTCTTTGTCAGTGGTCATCTGGGAGGAGGGTTTTTATGTTTTAAGAGTGGTTTATTTTCGAGGATGGGTAGGTATAACAAAGGTTCTGTACGTGCTCTACCGCTGGCAGTTGAAATTATAATTGAACATCATAACCCTTCTGAGCTGGACATGCACTCATAAATTAAACACCCTCTTAAATGTGTCCCAGAGACCTGTGCTGTGGCTGCTGGAATGCTGGAGGGAGGGACCCTTGTGGATGTGGAATTAGTAGATAGAAGTGATGTGCCATTTTTAAATTTATTTTACTGCATTTAATTATTTATATTCCTTGGTGAAGTAAATCCAAAAGCCCGTGGTAATAATTCTGTTACTTCATTGATTTTTTGATGTGTACTCATTGACCAAAAAAGAGTGGCAAACTTAGGACTTTAATATAAAAGTTGTGTTGTGCCTTAGAAGAAACATGAAAATATATACAGTATATTCATATTGAACTTCTATGCCTGCCTTCTTAAAGCACAGAAAATCCCATGTTTTAAATTTCTATCTTTTGCTTTTTACTCATTAAAGTGTTTAGTTTTAAAACTGTCAAAATTATTTCACAGTTTCAATAAAAACCATGGGAAATTCACTAAAGAGTTTTGTTTCCCATGTCATCCAAAATTATCCCACTCTAAAATTCTCAATTATACACCAGTAACGGTTGAAGAAGAGAGACTGGAATCAAGCAATTTTGCTTATGGGTTGTATTCCAGCTAAGTTTATGAGGAATGTTATTCTCAATGATTCTAACAGAAACCCTCGCCAACAACTTTATCACAGTGATAAGAATAAAAAATTTATGTTATTTACTTCATTGAGTGCCAGAAAATACATATGTGCAAATATCATCTGCTTAATCTATATACCAGACAGGTCTGTTTTAAAGCATACCCGTAGATTTACTGAATGGAACTGCTGCCAGTTTTTAAATTTACTCTCTAGTATTTTGGGAAACGTGGCATCAAATGTTTCACTTGGGATAGAACAGAGGAGAACACATCCCTGACAACAAATATTTAGAAATGGTCAAAGCCTGTGGTTTTCAAGGTCTGTGGCAGAATGTCTTTATATGTGATAATTGTTGTTATGTAGTAATGTAGGATTTATGATGTCCTTAACAATTCATGCCCTAAGAGTTTGTGACTTATAAGTGATGTGCCAGTGTGTCAAAGAATACCTGTTCTGCTTTGCTTGGGGTTCTGTTGTTTGTGGTTTGGTTTTTTTGGGGGGGGGCTGCATGTGGTAGTTGGTTGGGTTTGTTTGTTGTTGAGGGTTTTTTGTGTGAGTGTATGGTGTTTTTATAGTGGTGCATTTTTTGTGGGTGTAATGTAATGAACATGAAATACAATACAGTGTTATCTACTAAAAAGTCATTATTTGCGAATAATTACCTTGAAGTAATATTCAAAACACTACAAGTATTTTGTCTCTTTACAGCTGGTGACCCTTGGCAGCTTTTTGATAGACCCCTTTCCATTGAGGGTGTGGGCAAGGGCAGCTGTTTATAATTGTGTTTGTCATTTCTTGAATTGTTTCTTCCACAACTCTCTTGAATCCTCTCATGGATATCCCTGCAAGCCTACAAATTTATAAAGGCTTTTTTTTTTTTTCAGAGAAGTGTTTTAAAGGTTTGTGTTCTCTTAGCTTGTGCTTCCTTGAAGCTTTTGTTTTAGGGTTTAATAGTAATTAAATTGTATTTTTAGTATGTGCTGCAGAAATTGTGAGGTTTGTGCTGATGTCCTGACAGATATCTTGGCCTCATGCCACCTGATGGACACTTGTCCACAGTTAGTGACATCTTTTAAAAATGGAGATTATGGAGAAAGTGAAAATCCAGGTTTATGAGTGTCTGAAGTAAGAGTGGATGTCTCCAAAATAGAGAGTCTTGGGTACTTTGTAGCAGGATTCATCTATAGCTGGACTTGAGTGGTGTGACCTGGAGCAAACAGTCACTGAGGAGTTCAGTGTGTTCACACCATCACCTGTGCACTTTATCAAGCACAAAGATGCTTCCTCGAGGTCACAGAGAAAAGCAGCCTCAAAAAGCCTCCCTGGCAGCCAACACCTGCAAGCAACACCACCCTGGTGTGCCCTGAAGCTGTTGTTTCACAGAACCCATGGATTTGTCTGTGCAGAACAGAGATGTCACAGCTCCAGTGACTGCAGGAGGGGTTCTGGCTGTGAGAAGGATGGGGCCCAAGCCCTGCATACCTTTTATCCTGTATCTTTTTCCTGTGAAGCCTCTGTAATTCATAACACAGTCCCATTATTCAGGAATGTTTCCTTAGACAGATTCTCTCTCTGAGAGCTTAAGGCCAGGGATTTTCAAACAGTCACTTGATTTATGGGTGTGAACACGTAGCTCGTAAGAGGAGTTTATTTTACAACTTCTTTAGTACTATGCACCAGAAAACCTCCAGTAATTCTAAATTCCTTAATGTTCTTTTTCTTCCATTCTCTATTCTTCCATCATGTGTAAGTTGATTTCTCATAATTTTAGGA
This sequence comes from Bombycilla garrulus, assembly GCA_013400315.1. Classification (NCBI taxonomy): domain Eukaryota; kingdom Metazoa; phylum Chordata; class Aves; order Passeriformes; family Bombycillidae; genus Bombycilla; species Bombycilla garrulus. The sequence continues at coordinate 673,503 of VXBU01012053.1, forward strand.
ATTTCGTAAAATTACATGGTGAGGAAGGTGACTGATTCTTCCATCTTTGATTTTGTTCTTTGGTTCTGGTGGTTTATTGTCACTGTGCCAGCAGATGCAATTTCAGTTCTCAGTCTTGTCTTTGCTTCATTTACTGAATATTTGTATGTTTGTTGCTGTATGAGCCTGTGTTGTGTGAATGGATTCAAATTGTGTCCGTGTAAAAACACAAATTCTCAAACTTTATTTTTTTCATGGTTTTAAAATGTACCTTCCTGAAAGTCAAATGTCATCTGAATTTATTTTTCATTTAGATAAGTGAAATATTGTGTTATCTTTTAAAGCCTGGGACAGAACAACTGAGTGTTCAACCACAGTTGCTTTTTGAGGTTTTGATTCCCATTGAAATGGTCCTTTTAATGTCATCTTTAATTTAATCAAATAATGTCATCAAAATAACATTTACCATATTACTGCAAATTCACTGCATTATTAGCTAGTGTAACAGGCAAAAAAAGATGGCATGAACCCCCATGGAAATCTGTAATTCCAGGAAAAATGGATACAGTTCATAGAAGCTCTATATTTAATTTGCAGTTTCAAAGCACTCTCTATGGAAAGATTTTATGGGTCTGAAATAACTTAAAAACACATTTAAATAGAACCGTAGAACCCACTAACTTAGTCTTGATTTTTTTTCAAATCATCATGCTTTTGCCCAGTTTTAAAGTAAACTGAACAAGACCTTTAACACAGTCATGGAAATATTAATATTCTTGTAAGTCTACCACCATTTGAAAGTGTGGGTTTTGGGTGAATATTTGTATCCATGAATTGAAAGCCAATTGACTTTATTTTCTAGCGCAGGTACATTAAGATTTGATATAATTTCATCTTTCATTTTAGAATCTTACGCAAAGTTTGGTGGGTTGCAACATGTTTANNTTTTTTTTTTTTCAGAGAAGTGTTTTAAAGGTTTGTGTTCTCTTAGCTTGTGCTTCCTTGAAGCTTTTGTTTTAGGGTTTAATAGTAATTAAATTGTATTTTTAGTATGTGCTGCAGAAATTGTGAGGTTTGTGCTGATGTCCTGACAGATATCTTGGCCTCATGCCACCTGATGGACACTTGTCCACAGTTAGTGACATCTTTTAAAAATGGAGATTATGGAGAAAGTNAGAAGTGTTTTAAAGGTTTGTGTTCTCTTAGCTTGTGCTTCCTTGAAGCTTTTGTTTTAGGGTTTAATAGTAATTAAATTGTATTTTTAGTATGTGCTGCAGAAATTGTGAGGTTTGTGCTGATGTCCTGACAGATATCTTGGCCTCATGCCACCTGATGGACACTTGTCCACAGTTAGTGACATCTTTTAAAAATGGAGATTATGGAGAAAGTGAAAATCCAGGTTTATGAGTGTCTGAAGTAAGAGTGGATGTCTCCAAAATAGAGAGTCTTGGGTACTTTGTAGCAGGATTCATCTATAGCTGGACTTGAGTGGTGTGACCTGGAGCAAACAGTCACTGAGGAGTTCAGTGTGTTCACACCATCACCTGTGCACTTTATCAAGCACAAAGATGCTTCCTCGAGGTCACAGAGAAAAGCAGCCTCAAAAAGCCTCCCTGGCAGCCAACACCTGCAAGCAACACCACCCTGGTGTGCCCTGAAGCTGTTGTTTCACAGAACCCATGGATTTGTCTGTGCAGAACAGAGATGTCACAGCTCCAGTGACTGCAGGAGGGGTTCTGGCTGTGAGAAGGATGGGGCCCAAGCCCTGCATACCTTTTATCCTGTATCTTTTTCCTGTGAAGCCTCTGTAATTCATAACACAGTCCCATTATTCAGGAATGTTTCCTTAGACAGATTCTCTCTCTGAGAGCTTGAGGCCAGGGATTTTCAAACAGTCACTTGATTTATGGGTGTGAACACGTAGCTTGTAAGAGGAGTTTATTTTACAACTTCTTTAGTACTATGCACCAGAAAACCTCCAGTAATTCTAAATTCCTTAATGTTCTTTTTCTTCCATTCTCTATTCTTCCATCATGTGTAAGTTGATTTCTCATAATTTTAGGAATTTCGTAAAATTACATGGTGAGGAAGGTGACTGATTCTTCCATCTTTGATTTTGTTCTTTGGTTCTGGTGGTTTATTGTCACTGTGCCAGCAGATGCAATTTCAGTTCTCAGTCTTGTCTTTGCTTCATTTACTGAATATTTGTATGTTTGTTGCTGTATGAGCCTGTGTTGTGTGAATGGATTCAAATTGTGTCCGTGTAAAAACACAAATTCTCAAACTTTATTTTTTTCATGGTTTTAAAATGTACCTTCCTGAAAGTCAAATGTCATCTGAATTTATTTTTCATTTAGATAAGTGAAATATTGTGTTATCTTTTAAAGCCTGGGACAGAACAACTGAGTGTTCAACCACAGTTGCTTTTTGAGGTTTTGATTTCCATTGAAATGGTCCTTTTAATGTCATCTTTAATTTAATCAAATAATGTCATCAAAATAACATTTACCATATTACTGCAAATTCACTGCATTATTAGCTAGTGTAACAGGCAAAAAAAGATGGCATGAACCCCCATGGAAATCTGTAATTCCAGGAAAAATGGATACAGTTCATAGAAGCTCTATATTTAATTTGCAGTTTCAAAGCACTCTCTATGGAAAGATTTTATGGGTCTGAAATAACTTAAAAACACATTTAAATAGAACCGTAGAACCCACTAACTTAGTCTTGATTTTTTTTCAAATCATCATGCTTTTGCCCAGTTTTAAAGTAAACTGAACAAGACCTTTAACACAGTCATGGAAATATTAATATTCTTGTAAGTCTACCACCATTTGAAAGTGTGGGTTTTGGGTGAATATTTGTATCCATGAATTGAAAGCCAATTGACTTTATTTTCTAGCGCAGGTACATTAAGATTTGATATAATTTCATCTTTCATTTTAGAATCTTACGCAAAGTTTGGTGGGTTGCAACATGTTTAAGATTTAGAAATATTTGAGGGTCCCTCTCTGTGACCTCTGCTGACAGCCTGACTTCCATCCTTGCCAGCATTGTCTAGATAATTCTCATCAAATCCTGGGATTTTTTTTCCTGTTTAAAATAATATGAATTATTCTTTGTAAGATATTCCATTACTGATGCAGAAATGTTTTGTGCAGTGTGCTTTATGTCATTCTTGACCAGAAATAATCTCTTATACTCAAAGAATTCCTGAAATGAGATGCAACTCAGCTGAGTTTACTGGTAATTAGCACAACTGAGAAATGCAGAAGGGAACAGCAAGCAGGAATAATTACTGTTGCTTAGGAGGAAAGGGAAAATTATTTTGCATTTAGTAGGAACAAACTTTTTAAAAGTAAATTTTCAGCTGGTGATGTTGAAAAGGCATCTTCAAGTTATTACATGTTTAAGCAGTGTGTCTGTTTAGTTTGCACAAGAATAGTACTAGAAATGTAAAAATGCAACAAAAAGAGCACATCTGGTTATTTTAATCCTGTCTGGGAGAGATTATCAAGATCTACTAAAACCACAGCAAAGATTTCTGTCCCTCTGCTTGGGATTTGGCAGCTTTAGGAAAGTATCTGAGTGTTTGACTTTATGTTAGAACGTCACAAAATTTCTCAGTATTTTCCAACTATTTTTTGTTTTTCTATTTGTCTCCAAAAATCAGATCTTTGTTTATTAATTCAAGATTCCTTCTCTATCCTTTGAAATACTGAATCCTGGCAAGAAACCCACTCACTTTTGTGACCTTTATGCTCTTAGCAAGGAAGTCAACATCCCAGGTTTGACCTGTTTGGTTGTGATCCACTGCATCAGCTCTTGATTGCTCTATGGACACCTTTAATCTTTTCCTCATGAGCTCAGAGGAAGCATGGGTTAAGATCTGGACCTGAAAAATAAGACTTTAAATGGGGGAAGGAAGAGTTTCTGTAATGAGAACAACCTTACTCCCAGTCATACAAATATAGGTACTGTCAGTTCAATAGGCTCAGGTTCCACCTTTGAACACACAGGGAAGGATTCTGTAAAAGCCACCACAGAAAGCACAACAAAGCATTTCTCAGCTCAAAACCAACACTTGGAATTACACCAGGAAACAAATTAGCAAAGTCTCTGAGGTCCAGCTCCTCGGATGTGCTGTATCAGAAATTCCACTTAGCAGTAACAGAACTGACATTTCCATGTGGTTTCTTAAGATAACTTGATCTAAAGCTTGTTGTGGCAGCAACCCATTATAAAGGTGAGCAACTGTACTCTTAAAGAAAGAAAAAAAACACCCTAAAAACTATTTCCCCCCCCCAAAAAAAACGATTGCCATTAATGTGTTCAGGCTGAGCATAAAAAAATTCATGTAAAATTGTTCCATGAGAACAGCAGCACATGGGTTCTACCACATCGTTACTGCAGGGTCTTCTCAGCTGGAATGTTTTTTGTGGTGTTATTTCTTTCCACTTTTAAAATTGTACACAAGTGTGATGATATAAACGGGGAGAAAATTCCATTGCTCAGAAAGGAATGTTATCTAACCATCTATTAAATCCTGTCACCTCAGCTGGAGGTAGGAGGGGTCTTTGCTGCTAAAGATACTGAAGATCATCTCTGTGGACAATCAGATGAACCATCAAACTGGTTTAAAATTAATGTTATACCTCAAGGAAAACAATAAATGTCTGAGGTTTGAAGGCCAGTACTGGTTATGGATTCCTCAGCAGTGCAAAACTTACTTTTACCTGTTCATGTTCAAAGCAGTGTCAGTTTAGTCCGTTCTCTGCACATAATGACCTTATAGCACACACTGAAACTAAGAAACCCCACAAACATGCTCTCCACACATTACATTTTTACTAATTATGTGCTTCAAATGTGCTTATCTGTGACACAGACAAATTTTTATTGTGCCTTGGTAAAATTCACTTTTTAAAATTGGTGGTTCTGATTAGCACACAACTGGCATGCAAATATTCCCCTGGCGTGGAACTTCTCCCCTCTTTCTACCTGTCTCTCTTTTTAAATCTGCTATTGGTCCGAAGAGTGAAAATTGTATTTCTTGATTCCTCTGCATGGTGGTGAACTTTACCCTCTTTTACACTTTCTTCTGGTTACTAAACCAGAAAATCACATAAACTTAAATTAGCCCGAATATTGTCCCGTTAGCACCACACAGTCAGTGGGACAGGTCGTGCACCTCAAGCTGCACAGATATTTGGTGGGTTTGTTGATTTTGGGTTTAAACATTCTGTAGGTGTCCTTGTATACAATCTATCCTGATGTTCATACAGTTTCTCACAACTTTATTGATTGATTAATTCTTTTATTCTCTTGTGGGTGAAATCTAGTGGTTTTGCTAATGGCATTTGCCAGAAAAAATGTGCTTTATTTTAGGATTCTTTTTAGGAAAAGTTGATCTAATTTACTTCATCCTTTCAGCAAATAAGTGTTAGGGAGTAGAAGCGTAACATTTCTTTGTTCCATTTGCAGAGTCTAAATAGAAAAAAAACCCCATATACTATATACTTAGTATTTGGGTATTTCATCAATTACAAATATGCTTTTCTGGCATATTTATTAACTTAAAATTATATGATACAGTGTAATGCAACCCATATCGCATAATGCCTGAAACCTGTCACATAACTCACTTCATCTTTTGAACTCCAATATTTTAGTTTATCAGAAAGGAAATGGGGGAACACTGGGAGATGAGAATATGCAGCTTTTGCCTATTGCTGCATTAGTACAAATATACCAGAAATTTTTGGAAGCAGCTGGTGGAAAAAAAATAGAAAGAAAAAAAATATCCCTGAGTGTGCAGAGAGGATCCAAGCCATTTTACTGTCCTTGCTTGGGTAAGAGAAGTTGCTTCTTTATTTAACTGTTATTTCTCTTTTCCAAATAAATATGAGCTGCTTCTAAATAGGGTGATGATAGCAGGTGGTCTCTCGAGCAGAAATTATTTTCAAGCTGACAAGTATACTGAGCACAGTATAACTACATGTATTTCAGGAAAACATCATGCACGTCTGTTTAAGGATTCATTAACATGGTATAGCTTAAACCCATTGAAGATGGCACAGATTGTTTCATTTTATTACATTCAATTGGATTGGATGTGTGCCATTTGCAAAGAGCAATATTACCACAAAAAAAAAAAGAAAAAAAGTCTGGCACATTTGTCACATAATATTCCCCTATTGAGAATGAGCTGTTTCTGAACATCAAAAGGTAGAAAAATCTGTTTTCCCCTCACCCTCTGCCATATTAACCACAAGAAAATATGACTGCATGTCTTGTTATGAAGCACTTGAGCAGCACATTTGCTGTGCCCGGAGTCGCCTCGTTGAGTCTGATAGGGAAGGGAGACCTTTGTGTTCTTCGTGATGCAGGGATTGGAGTTCATCAACCTGCTGCCATGCTGCCTCCCCCGGTCCTCAGAGCTCCTCCGGCTCGGGCTGTGACCCTGGACATCCCCAGAGCCCTCCCTGGGAGCAGGAATGGGGCGTGGGAGGAGAGGATGGCCCCATCCCCGGGAAAGGGGAGCGGCAGAGGCAGCCCCGCTCCCAGATGAAGGGGAACAGCTGCTGTTAAAGAGAGGATGGTCAGACAAAGAGCGAGATTTAAATTCATATAATGTTGCTGTTTATAACGTGAATACTTTGGACATCTGTTTAAAGTCTAGCGTTCTGAATGGATGGGAGCCTTCCCAAGGCAGGGCTTAGAAAGCTTTATCTGTTACACGAGGGCTGCAGATTGTAAAGATGTGTCTTAATCAGCTGTAGCTTGGGTCTTTTAGAATTTGAGTCAGTAGCAAAACTCAAAAAAACCATGGACATGGCAAATGATGGCATAACCAATGAAAAAACAGATGGATTAAAGAAGTGTGGGTATATATCCTAAATATACATATTATAAGTACTCTTTTTCATTCCATACCCTTAAAAAGTCCTTGTAGTGTGTGTGTGTGTGTGTGGAGGGGGGAGCAGAACAAGAGCAAATTTGCTGTCATTGGCTTGTATCTAAATGTTCTATTTTGAACTGGACAGTAACAAAGTTGCAGTATAACCCATGTTATAATTTCTACTTCTGCTGGAGGATCCATTTTAAATGTATTTTTATACCACCCCTTTTGGATTAATCAAGATTATTTTTCAGAACTCAGCTTCACCTATATTTATAGTTTATATTATTATCATTACTATTTGTTGTGCCAGTTTGTTTTGCATTGTGTTTGAAGGGGAATTCAATTTTAATTAATGGTTAGTTTAGAAGAGGACCATTTAATAAATATGTTTGTGGAACTGAAGTCTAGCAGTCAGGATGGAGTAGCTTTTATTTTTGTTATTAGTTCAGGTTACTGATACTCTAACTAAAGCATTGACAAATACTGTAGGTAGGAGGTGATTTGATTCATTGTACCTCCAGTGAAATGCACTGAGGAGTTAATTTATTTTATTTTACTTCCTTTTTTTTCTTTTTTTTTTGGTGGTGGTGGTGCAGTTGGGACTCAGCTGTTGTTTCCTCTGGGATTAAACAGCTGTCAGCATTGTTAATGACATCAAATTCATGCATTAAAATTCTCTCATTCCTCTCCATATAAAACGTGGATGCGGAAAGCTCTGCCATATCCCCCTTTGTGAAGGAATGAAAATCCAAGGAAAGATAACAGCACTTATTACAAAACCACAGACCGGAGCTTCTGTTGATGGAATCTCGTAATGAGTAATTAAGCTACTTTGCAGAAGTCAGCGCTGTCACGTTTGCAATTGGGTATTTCCATTCCCCTGTGGATACAGCTGGGAAAAGACTACTAAGGTGATAAAAAAAGAAAAATAGAATTGTTCTAGAAATATCATCTTCATGAAGCCAGAGGTTTCAATGCAAACTGGCTATGAAAAATTAACCTACAGAAATAACCTGTCTGGTGTAAAAGACGTTCCTTTAAAAATTCATAACTTATATCATCTGATAAACAAAAAACAATGAGGTTTTATTATCCTGCAGTCTCACAAGGATATGACAATGGCAGGTTTATTTCTGGGATGGGGTGTTGGCTTTTATTTTTTTTTTTTTCTTGAGCCTTTTGCTCTATAAATGAAAGTTTGCAACTCTGAGTGCTCAGTTCTGTAGTTCTGAAAACATGCTATGGGAAGCTTGTGGCCTTTGAGGGGAAATTATCTTTTCAGGGGAGAAAAGAATTGAAACAGATTTTTTTTTTTTGCTGTAAAGTTCAAAACACTACTCATGCTTTTAAACTGATATATAATTCTTATGCCCCTAAGAACTCCAATTATTAAAAATAGTCCTGAATTTTCACTAGTTTGAGTGTCCCTATTCTCTTTTTAGTTCTTTTCTATGTTTTTTTATGGTTTGTTAAGCAATTAACTTACTCTTAACTTTCTTCTTTCAAGTAGCTTTGTTTTTTTAGAGGCAAAAAAATTAAGCAGAAAGCATAGCTCTCTGAATGTCTTTATCCTGCTTCCAAGAAGTTGCTTTTGTGCAGAAGTACCCTAGTTTTTTATAATATCCCCATTTGTCAGCTGTTACAGTGAAATCAAATTAAATTAAGCTCAATGAAGAAACCAGCCTGTTAACAAAATGAATTGATAAAGTTGTCATTTATTAAATTCAGTAAAATATACTGAAATATATAGGAATAAACCAGTTAATTGATTAACCAGCTTCCAGATCAGATGGTGAAATATGAGTATCTGATAAGTCAAATTAATATGTGTCAAGTGACTGATAACTGGAATCTCTAAAACATGGTATGCCTTCTTAAAATCTGCTTCTGTGAAAAGCTTAAGAATTTATTATTTCAAGGCCACACATTTGGGAAAACTCCAGTTTATTAGCAGAGCTGTTGGTGGAAGTGAAGGCACAATTTATTTTTCTTTTGTTGAAATGTTAACAATGGAATAAGCACCCCACTGTATTAAATAATACACATGAACGTGGTCACTGTTGTAAGATGGATTTATTTAGCATCGTGGTTTTCAATGAGATCCCTACATGACTCCCAAATTCAGTCAAGTGTTGCACTGGTTGAGTCAACTATCTTTTTGTAGTTAATTTAATCACGGTTGGCCCAGAAATGGACCTGTGGAGCTGTGTAATGGTAATTTATACATTGTTCTTCATCATTACAGAAAATGTGCCCTTCTGGAACTAATGCTCACTAGTTTTATCATTAGTGTACATTAATAACATGTAAAATTTTTTCCCATTAACTTATATTTTCATAAGAGGGGAAAAAAAAAAAGAGACATAAATTGGAAATATTCTCCTATGTTTACCTGAACAGTAAGCAAGCCCTGCAGATTCTGAGGCATGTTTGCTCCAGGAGATGGAGGAGTGAAGCTGTGAGTGACACTCAGTCCTTTGTAAAATTATCTTGGAAAAGGAAGGGCTCGAAGGGACACTCAGGGAATGGTGTTGGAAAGAAGTGCTTTAATTCTGGGAGCACAGAGCTGATCCTTCCCTATAGTCCTTATCCCTAGAGCTCTCCCTCCAGAGGTGTCGCAGTGTCATCTTTTTAAATCCTGGGTGAATTCAGACAAGTTGATAGGGTGTGGTGGGAGAATTTGGCAGTACCATCTACAACTAAGGAATGAAAAATTAATGTAACCCGGGGTGCAGAGTAGGTTGTGTTTCCTTTCCCCAGCACTGCTGCAGGTGTTCTCTGTTCAAGTTTTACTGCCTCTCGAAGCTGCCAGTTATCAAAGGCATTGTCAGCACAGTGGGAATGCTGCTTTGTAGATGCTGTGGTGCAAATACCCTGGGTAACACAGGAGTGCAAGCCCACACTGGCCACTGCTACTAAGGGTGCAGACGGTTTTTGCCTCCCCCTGTGATTAAAATTTTCTAGAAGCTGCTGTCCTTCCTTGAGTAGCACAAGTGCTAAAGGCTCTCTATCAAAATGATTTTGAGTCATGACTTGGTGTCCTGGTTTCAGCTGGCATAGTGTTCATTTCTTCATTCATTTCTTCCCACAGCTGTTACAGTGCTGTGTTTTGGATTCAGAATGAGACCAGCATGTCTGGAGATCATTCAATTTCTTTATAGTCTTCAGGGGAGAAAGAAAAGAAAGTCAAATATATCTTGTTTGTCTAAATTGATGAGAAACTTTAGGAAATGCTGAGTAGATATTTGCTTCAGCAATAGAAAGATCTAGAACCCATTCTGCTGTGCAGACAAGTAGAACAAGGGTTTTATCCATAGTCTTTGTGACATATATGTGATGAGACAGTCTAAGCCTTTTTTAAGTTGTTGATTTGAAGCCAAAGAGGTGCAAAATGAGTAATTTGGGATTGTATATGCCATGTCAGGTATAAGGAAATGATTTCCAAATGCTTTCACATCGAGCCACTAAGCCCACAGGAAAAGTCTCTAAAAATCACACTTTATCAGACATGCCCTATTAATTAGGGGAATAAGTCTGGATAAAAAATACTCAAAATACTTGAATAACTGTCAATTATTTTTTCCTCATACTTAGCAGGGACCTACACGTGGGAGCGTGCCCAATTTGAGTCTGTGTATTTCTTCTCGGTGGATAATATAGTAGTTGCAAATCTTTCATTATCTCAAAGACCTGCATTGCTCTGAAAGATGTATATTTAAAAAGATGCTGGCAGTAACTGCTGCTGACAACCAGCCCTGTTTGAAATAGACTCCCTCCGTGGCACTGTGTGGGGAAGGCTCCATACATTGATCTATGGATTTTTCATTTGCTTTCAAATAGTCCTACTCGTGTGTCTGCAAGGAGTGAATAAGCAAAGTTTGACTTTGGAAGCATGATTCTGAGCAATTACCTTGGGAAAATACACCTCCACCCAACTAAATAGATCTGTCAGGAGGAGCCGGCGTGCAGCCCCTGGAATACACATGTGCGCTGGTAAACCGGACCCAGCCAATTAAACATCAAAATGTTGGCTGCATTCAGTTCACAGGAAGACTTATGTAAGTTCATTTTCATAGCGTGCCTATGTGTCTTTAGACTCTAACTGACAGATTCCCACCGTGAATAGGCTGGGGAGATATCAATTATCTGGTTAGCTGTGCGCTGCCATTCTATGCTCCGTGGCTTTCTGACAGAAGCAGGCAGAAAGCGAGAGAAGCAGAATAATTCTGGTTCAGCAAGGCTGTTAATATTTCAGTCTAGGAACCTCAAATAGTTGTGAATAGATGGAGAAAATGGTCATTTTAAGCCTGACTGCTGCAATTTCTTTTATTAAGAGCATGTGAAGTGCTAATGACTGTTTCACCAAAGTAAGACCCACAGGATACCAAGATCGGGCATTTGCGGGTTCAGTAATTTGTAGTCTAATATTAGTTTGAATCATTCACCTCCAATAGCACCAAATAACTTTTATCTAATTGTCTCAATGTATTCCACAGAGCAGTCAGTTGTATATACAAATCCACGTGATTTGTTAGAAAATAGCTGCTGCATCCATTGTTTTAAATCGTGTGCATGCTCCAAGTGTAGCCTTGAGCTGTTATGTGTGAATCTGAGCGACTTTTATTGCTGCTGTTTTCCATCCTCGTGTATGTCTATTGGGTAGGACGTTTATGTTCATTAAATGTCTGCAATTCCCACAGCAGCGTGTCATGAGCTGCTGCTCCCCAGCCATCACCAGAGTGGTGCTGTGCTCCGCACAAGGAACCCACATCTGATCTTGTCAGGGTGGCCATCACAGCCATTACGCTTGTTAAGCAAACCAGGCAAGGACCCAGAGCACCAATTTCTAATGGACTGTTCCTGTATCTGTCACATCCTCTTTCCTCTCACTGTGGGCAACTCTTAGAACACAGGGAAGATCAGTAAATAAGCCAAGTGTGAGCAGACTGCTGCTACACAAAAGTGTAATGAGAAGATCTGGGATGAGATGTCCATGGATTCCTTTTGCACGGTGCCCTGTCTTCAGTCAGGTCCCTCTGAAATGCTTAAAGACTCTCTGTCTTTTAGAAGATACATTGCAATTTGGTTTTCTTGGTGGACTTGTGGATGCACGTGAATGGATTAATTTCCATTTTCAGCTTTATTTTTTCTATAGCTTTTTGGCTATCTGTTTGGGCAAAATTTTTTTAGCTGAGAATGAAATCAGCCTAGCTATGAAGTTTCTGGGGTGAAAAACTGTAGGCTAGGTGAATTCCAAGATTTCCAGGAATTCTGCTATACTTTTTTGCCAGAGCACTGTGTGCCATTATGGGTGTAGGAATGAACATATAAGATACAATAGCATACAACCTAAAATAATGCTTGGTACCATCATTGTAGAGGCTGGAGTATTAATGACCGTCTTGTGTATCTCAGATTAAAGATTGTTCAGGTTTTTAGTTCTCTGCATCACAGTGTTTAGGATTCCCTACTCTTTTGGGGAATCTCATGGCTTCTGTAACCTCCACAACTCACAGCTGATAGTGAGAGCAAGGGGGAATAAGTCTTTGGCTTCACAGCCCGCTATCTGGAGACCAATAAATAGGCTGGATGTACCACAGCACCTCACATATCTTTAATTTTTAGTTTATGCAAGACCTTTCCTCTCAATAAGAGGCACATCTCCCAAGAGCCACCCAATGAAAGACTCGCTCACTGCCCATTTGCTCAGGACTTTTTCTCTCCTTCCTCCTCTTCCTAATTTCTTAATATAAATGCACATTTTCCCCTTTTTTGGGGGAGCAGCAATGTAACTTTTGTAGGAGAGCGATGCGTGTTCAAATGGCACATTTTCCAGGCGTTACATTTGATAATTTCCCCGAGATACCGGAGTTCCCTCCCAGCAATGAGTTAAGGTGACAAAGGAGCCGGGTTTGTTTGCAGGAAGCGAAGGATAACGGCGCCTAAACTTTCCTATTGGTGGCAGCGGAGGGGGCGAACGGGAGGCACTGAAAATTGCTTTTTATAATTAAAAAGGGAATCTCAGATGTTTTATATCTTGAATATTTACAATAAAACCTTCAAGTGCTTGTCAAGAGGGTAATGTGTCATTAGCAGGAGCCTTTGCCTCTCTTCTCCTCTCGGACATGACAGTGCAGCAGGATAAGAGAAGAGTAATTATAGTTCAGCAGGGCTGCCAGGTGTGATAAATGGGTAATCAGCACACAGGAGCCCCGGTCCTCAAAGGAGGACTATTACAGCGTTATCAGCTGCAGGCCCGCGTGTGCGGCAGCATCGCGCCGAGCCCGGCCGGGCCCGGGGCTGCTCAATGCGGGGCCGCTGCCAGCCCTGCCCGGCCCCGCTCCTTTGTGCGCTGCCACCGCCGCCGAGCCGCGCGTGAAAGGCGGCGGCGGGCTCCTCGCCTTCGCTTTCCGCCGGTATTTACATAAAACCCTGCCCCGCTCCCCAGGCGAGCAGTGCGCGGTGCCCCCTGGCTCTCCGCGGCAAGGGGATGCGGGAAGCCGGGCTGCAGTCCGGGCTGCTCCATCCCCGCTCCGAGGATTTGACCTCTGTGCGTGCTTCCCCTGCCGCCTCTCTGGGCTTCGCTCCGCCGCGCTGGGGCACAGCGTTCTCTCACAAACAAACTTGGAGATAATCAGCTGCCCGGCAGTCCCGAAGTCTCCTCAGTGCGGGATCGCGCGGGCTGAGCTGCGGCTCTGTCCGAGTCCTCCCCGAGCCGCTGCTCGCTCAGCGTGTGCTGGTGACGAGATTTATCCGTTTGTTGTTGCTGGGAACATCAGAATTGGGTAAACCCTTTGGTTAAAATTAATCAAAACCCAATTCAACCAATAAGTGCAACATTGATCCCCTCCACTTATTTATTTTCTTTCAAGATCAGTGCTACCAACAGCAGCCCCAGAATAGGAATATTTTAAAATAATTCTTAAAAATAATTCTTGTGGAAAAGTGAAGATGCTCTGACTCTAATAAATTTTTATTAAGGAAAAGGACATAACGTGCCTTGGAAAAACTGGAGGACCAACACTTCTGATGCAAGGTTATTTTTACAATACTTGCATTTTTATCAGTTGATGTATTTTAACTGGAGCCCTGACAATAGTCACAAAAAATTATTACTCTGGCATGGAGCTACTTATCTGACAAATGCAATGCGAATGGTCTTGTTCTTATCAATGAGATCAGATTTCAAAAAAAATGAGTACGAGGAATGAGGCGTTGCTTTGTGAACAGATAACCTTGCAGGCAAACTCGCAAACCTGAATAAAAGGATGTCTCTATGAAATAATCTGTGCATAAGTGCAATCAGGTCAGACTGTAATAGACAGCGAGGGGGGTGGAATCAAAAGGGGGAAAAACTCATTTCATCACAGTTAATGGCAAGGAAAAGAAGGCAAGGAAGGACTTTCTTTGGAGCGGAGCTGTTGCGACAAAGACCAGGGCTTCAGCGTGTCATGCACCATTTGCTGGTGCACTAGCGCTCTTTTCAAGAGCTGTGAAGCCATTATTGTAATGTGAAAAAAGTAGAAAGAAATACTCCCTCCTGGTCACTGGAAGGGCAAATGAGGTGCAGGCTTTTCTTCTTTTTTTTTTTTTTTTTTTTTCTTGTTTTTTTTTTTTTTTTTTTTTTTTTCTCTTTCCCTTTTTTTTTCTTTTTTTTTTTTTTTTTTTTTTTTTTTTTTTTTTTTTCTCTCCTTACACTGTTTGTGCAGGGAGGTTTCTAGATTCCCCCTGGTACAGCTCCACTGGGATGCAGGAAAGATCACAGTGCCCTTATAAACAACACTTCTTGGCACTGTTTACCTTCTTTTGTGACTTTGTTGCCTGTGAAGGAGGATAGGAGTATCAGAGGTCCAATTGCAATGAACATTTCCCTCTTGTCTTTGAATGAGCAGAACCTTAGAATATTCTCTAGCTGAAGTTTCTCAGAGCATTTATGTGGTTTAGATTTTAAATTAAAAAAAAAAAATCTCAGTACATTCCTGCATGGTCAAGTTATCTAGTGGTGATAATAAATCAAATATTCTGTGGATTTTGTGTGTTTTATTAAAAAGAGAAGAGAAAGAATCCTTTGTTCATTGGCATAATGCAATCCTGTCTCTGAACAGTTCTAATTTGCAAACCAAGTACTTTGTAAATTGTGGAAACCTGGTTATAACTTGAAGGCTGAATAAAATGGGTCATCTTATAACTGAAAGATAAATATAGATGTATAATAGTGCCACCAATGTCTTTTAAGCAAGAAAAAAAAAAAATAAATAATAGGTTTCAGAACTGCCTTGTTCTTGTATAGTTTATGGTTAAAGCAAGATTACACATACAGCCCTGCAGCCGATTCCCAGGACTGCTAAAGTGTGAAGAGCAGGAGTGACATTCTAGTCTTCAATAAATCACTATAAAAATGTTTATGAACCCTGCAATTTACTGTCTTTTAAATGCAAATTGAAAGGGGCATAGTCACAAGTGTAAAGGAGACCTGCGGTGGCCTAAAGGAATTATAAAATGTTGCAAAAGGCTTCTGAAATTGTGTGATCTTAAATGGTTCTATTTTAAAAAATGATTTCCCATTTATACTTCTGTGACAGCTTTGTTAATTTATTAAAGAGATCTCTGTGAATTGCAGGAAGGTGTTTATGAGCACTGTGCTTCACAGGAGCTGTTCACTGGGGCTCTCCAGGAGCTGCAGTTTAATTTGGCAGGCACTGGGGGCAAGTTTGCTGTTCACCTACAAGTAACAGTGAGGGCCACAGGCTCAAAAATGTACAAAGCAGTGGCCTTGTCTGACAGATTACTGGTAAAGTAGCAAAGATTTCCTTCCTGTTCCCAGCTCCTCCATGCAGTCATCTGCTGTGAAGCTCCTGAATAGCAGAAACGTGCTGGACGAGCAGATCAGCCTCCCTCAGGCCACCATGGATGAGGGCAGACACTTGAGGATGTGGCTTAGGGGTGAACACGGTGCTGGTGCTGCCTCAATGATCTTAAAAGTGTTTTCCAGTCTTATTGATTCTATGATCCAAACTGAGTGAAGTCCAAACTGAGTGAAGAGTGTATCATTTTTCTGTGCTGTAGCTATGCTTTCTCCAATGGAAATGAACTCATTTCCATTTCTACACTTATCATTTTATCTAGAAAATAAAATCTGGTCTTTGTGGAAGCAGATTTGATTCCTATAAATTAGGTGTTAGAGAAGGAGTTTTCATCAGTTGGAGTGGGTGCTTTCTTCTTTTGTTTCATTGATTGGTAAATTTTTAGTTTCTTTTTTTTTTTTCCTGAGAGCCATGATTTTCTGCACTTGAGTGATGCAATTGACACCAAATTTGATTTTTTTTAAAGTATTCCTTGAGACAATATGGGATATGAATGTGTGCAGTTGGAACACTGTAATTGTTTGCATAGCTTAGAATTCTCCACAGCCTACTTCATCACTTCTGTCTAATTTAATGACAAATAACCACGATGGACTCACATGATATTCATGCTGCGTACAAGGAAGATGTAAGTGTATCTGGCAGTGGATGATGCTACTCCTGGTTTTCATATCCTTGTACTCCTTAAGAAAAAAGGCGTGGTTATCTGATTTCTGGCAACCCTTAAGTTAAATATGCTGCTTTGGCACTGACTGCTTATTTAGCTGTCAGAAATTATTGGAGAATGGGCTGTCAGGATCTAAAGTCTGTAGAACATCTGCTTGTCTGGCCTGGGCAGCTTCTCAGCATACACAGAGTGGAGGATCTTTGGAAACAAAACTACGTAAATAAATTAATTTGGAGGGTGTGTGTGTATCTGCGTGACTCTACCCATGGAAAAATGATACTGCTTGGCTCTATCACACTGCAGACTCTCTAACCTCTAAAAGAGCAGTGATAGTTTACAACTCGATAGTACCCTGGATGTATTGCTGTTCATTTTGTTGTCATGCAAAACTGCTGAAGCACTCTACCTCTTCCTGCAGCCCAGTGTCTGCCTGGATATTGTCTTTGTAGCAGAGTTTAATATGTAGGTATTTGCTTGTCAGGATTAAAATGTAATCCAGTGTTTTCAGAACCATGAACTCCTTTGCTGTTTCAGACCTGCTTGAGCCATGTGCTTACAGCAATCAGGACCTTGTCTGGGGTCATTCTGACCCACAGCCAGGCCCCTCTGTGTTCCCGTGACCAAAGTTTGTCCTTGTGTGTCTGTGAAATATTTCATGCTCGTTTTCATCTGGCACTACCAGCTCACGGTTTAGAGCAGGCTTTGGAAGAGCTGGGCTCCTCCCCAGGAAAATGACTCAGCTCCCCACCTTTGCATTGCTAATACCCCCATTATCAGTGCTGTCCTGGCAGCACTGGAGACATTTAGGAACTGTGCTATGCAACCATAATCCCACAAGCTTGAAACTTATGCAAAGCCCTCGGAAATCACATCTGTGTTCCTTCAACACTGGGAAGGATCAAAGACTCACCTCTGCACAAAGACTCTCAGTAGCACTGGATCAAATGGCTTGTCACTGTCTGTGCAGCTGCAGGCACAGGGAGAGTCAAATGGGACAGGGATTTGCTAACGAGGAGCATTAACGTGGACCTGTTAAATTCTCTTTCCAGGATAAGACCTCGTGTCTGCATTTTAAGTGAAAGTAATGTGCTGCTTATCAGTGAAGGGAGAGGAATGGTGCATCTCTGGTGGTGGCTGAAGGCAAGGGCAGATGAACACTTGCCAACTTGTGTGCTTGGGCTAGCTTTGTCACATTGTACTGCAGCCTGCGAGAGAGGGAGTGCTTATGCACAACAGCTAAATTTGATTTTTCAGGTTAGTAACACACATGGAGCAGGGCATTGTGAGAAGACTTTGCATTGTGAGTTCATGAGTTAAGAGTCAATTGCTTGATGTGGTGTCCCACCATGAGAGTGCAGAAAATTATCCATTTCTAGGGGAGGTGGAAAATGTTTGTTCAACTATGCTAAAAGTATTCTTAATTAGGGTGATTCAGAGTTATCTAACATGGTTTATTTCAGAATCCATTAGTCCAATTTTACCAATACCCTGTGTACTTCCAGGTGGAGAGAATCCAAGAAGCTTCATCTGGCCTCTCTAGTGAGAAGAAGATTCTAGAACAAGCTCTTGTACACATCACTTATGTCCTGTATATAAGACTATTTCCTAGCTGAGCACTGGCAATGAGCAAGGAGACTGGAGGCCCATTAAAATTCTCATGCCCAAAACTAAACAGAACGAAGATTCAGAGCACAAGCTGTCCTGTTTCCTCTCATTCTCCCCCTAAGATGAGCAAAGGTTGTTAAAACAATGATGATAATGAGGTTTGACTCTCATTACCCTCAACCTCTGCCTACAAACCATCTGCACTGAAAATTCCTGAACTCCACCCAAGGGGTTTGAACTTGGAAACTGTTAACCTTCCAAATATGATGTAGTTTCTGGCATTATTTGCTTCCTAGCCCTTATAACACTCTGATCTTTTAATGTACAATGGCATTCAGTCTCAACCACAGCAATCTAACAGCACCAGGCCATCCTTCCTTCCTTCTGGATTCCTGTTTCTCCTTCCTTTTGGTTTCCTGTTTCCCCTCTCTTCCCAGGCTGCCCAGGGGTAGCAGCAGGGAGTTCCCAGTGCATTTATAGGTGGGCTGTGCTTTGCCAGTGTTGGGCAGTAAATAAATGACACTTGGGCCGTGAGTGCACCTGGGATACCTGGGATGTCAGGAATGTCAGGAATGCCCTGACATCAGTGTCAGTGTGTGCTTGATGGAAGGATCCAAGCACAGCCCTCAAGTCAGTAGCTGTTCCAGGAACCCAGTCCCTGTTCTGCTGCTCCTACCAGGGTGACACATTTCCTTTGTTAAGCTACTCCAGGTCTCCGTGACTGTGTGTTCAAAATCTGTCTGAGATATCCTTTGCCTATGAAGATGCTCAAGCTTGTTTCTGCAGGTGCAGACTGAAACCATGCTTCTGTTTGCTGTCTGTGCGTGTGTGTGAGTTCCTATCCGTCGTCAGGATAGGATTTGCCCCTCTGTCCTTGGGCAGGATTTTCCCTCCTGCTATAAATTTACAGAGTCCTGTGTATCATTTCCCTCCTGGCTGCCACCCTCTGCCTCATAAGTGATTGTACTCCAGTGGGGAAGTGATTTGTATGTATATTTTTATAAAACAGTTTGGGATCCTTGGGGAAGAAAGTTGTTATATAAATGTATTTCCCAGGGGAAAGTAGTGGAAATCTCATTACTTGGAACACACAGCGTATTTAAAAGTAGGTTTGACAAAACACTAGAAAATAAAGGAAAAATTCCTGAACTGGCACTGGGATGGTCTAAATGATCTAGCAGATACTTTCCATCTCTGAAGTTTGTCTCATGATTTTATTTAGTGCATTGGAAAAAGGGCATGAGGAATGCTAAAGCCATGGACATATAAAATATCTTTCAGGAACACTGTGGCTTATTTTAATATAACCTTTAGCAAAATACTGTGGTTTGCTTACTTGCTGATTTATTTTAGGTAGTTCAAAATATTTCTATTAGTGATCTCTTTGAAATACTTTAGGTGGTGCACTGGATTTGTAGCAAAACACAGCATGTAACTTGAGCGTACTCTCTGAAGCCAGGTATCTGGTGCCAAGCAAAATTTGTATGTGTAGCTTCTGTTTTAAGCAATTATATGGTGTGTAATACACAGTAGAGAAATTAAGTGGAAGTACATTTTGCCCTAAGGGAATACTGTAGCTGTTGGATTTCTTTTAAACAAGTTTTGCCCCTCATACAGTAAGGTTCCTGTAATAAATCACTTATGTAATCATCTACAGTATATTAACAAAAATTTAAAAACAAAACAAAAAAAAAGAAGAAAGGAAATGTCAGCTGGAAACACATGGTAAAGAAAAGATTTGCTATAGCAAGAAACACTCACCTGTTTGAAGGGAAGTGGTTAAACAGGAGCTGAGGAGTCAGACAAACAGAGGCTGCTCTGTGGCTGGACGCAGTGTAATGACTTCACTGCAGTAAACTGCTTATGTAACAAACTGCATGGATGTCACTGGAGAGTAACCAAACCCATCCATCTGAGCTGCTCCTCAGCTCACTTAAATTAATAGTGATCTTCTCTCTGAAGGGAAAAATTGAAAAAATACATCAAGAAAAGCCATGGAGAGATGTTATGAAGTAAAAGTGAGGTCATTAAAGATAAGCCTTTCTTGAGCATGGAGAAAGGCTCGAGTTGTGATACTTCAGCCTCCAGAAGCTGGTTATCAGTCCTCAGCCAAGGTATTCTAGCTGCTATTCACTAGTGAAATACGAAGTGTACAGTGAAGAAAAGGCTCATCTAATTGATGTATAAATTGGCCAAATGGTTTTCAAGACCATTTATTTTTAAGAAGTCTTGTTTTGGCTGCCATAGCTAAGATATAGTTTGTATTCCTTTATAAGATACAGAAAAATGACAGCTACAACCAATCAAGCTGCATTGCTGTGCAATATGTCAGCTCCTTTCAACAGACCTGATTTCCAGAATAACCTTTTCCCCCAGACATTTGTTTTCCTTTGATTCCAGTGATGAGACCCAAAGGGATTTCATTCAGAATGCTTCTGAATTCTAGCTTTGGGATGGCAGAAAAAGGGAGAGAAGAGTGGCAAGTCTCAGAAATAAATGAAATTAAAATGCAAATTCCAATTGATCATTTGCAAAGTCTTTTAAGAACTGGTAGCAGATTTTTAAAGAAGACTTCAACAGTTTGCTAGCATTCCTATATAATTTACTACTTGTTCATGAATGTCCACTTTTTCCACTCCATCATCTAATTTCTGTTCGTGCCCAAAATGCAGAAGGATAATTTACCACTGAACCTCGTGCAGGATGTCAGCCTTGCTTACAGATAGGTTCTTCCTTATTCCCCTGCTCTGTGTGGCTATTTATTTGCCATGTGAGATTCAGAGAGTTTCTTAATCTCATCTTTCACCTTATTTCCCTACTGGAACAAACAAACAAACAAACAAACAAACAAACAAACAAACAAACTCCCCCCAAAAAACTAAAACTAATCAATCAACCAAAAACCCTCCAAACTCAACAAAAGCTCCCTGACAAAACCAATAAGCTCACTTTAAATATTTGTTAATATTTACACAGTAGTGTTGGTAAAACTCTTCCAGATCTGTGCTGGGAAAGCCCCACCAGTGAGGGATCAGCTGCCCAGTTGTTACAGGTTTTGGAATAGTTAGAGCTTGCTCTGTGAAATGAAAATTGGCTATAACATGGGATCAGCCTTAAAATTATAGTCTCTGGCTTGTTCCCATGCTCACTGAGCACCTGGGAGTTCAGTCCTTTCCACACCTGGTTGTTTCCCAGCAGGGAATCCCTCTACACCACCTCCTATTCTTTCTGTAATCTCAGGCAGCCTTCCTCTCATTCACTTCTTTTAGACTGGAAAAAAATACACAATAAAAAAAAGAAAATGTTTAACTCCACAGATCTCAATAGATGTGTTTCAGAAGATTTAAAGGAGTCTTTTCAGTGGCATGCTTTAGGGATATGTTTGGGTTTTTTGGTCAAAGCTTATTGCTTTTAGACCTTTATTTTTTTGTGTTCTAAACATGGACAAACAGGTTGTTTATTTCTTTATATGTTTACTGGGGCTGAAATTGCTGCTTTTAGGATTTTAGAGAAGTGCTAGTCGTAAGTTGTATGTTTTTAGTTGTAGTCTCCTCTTGTTCTCAGAATTTTGGTTTGAGTCATTCTTTTTTTCTTTTTTTTTTTTTTTTTTTTTAACAGATGGTTTGGATGTAGTCATTATTTTCTGTACTCAGTTCTTTTCCTCCAGTGCTCTTGGTTGAAAAATTCATATTTATGGTATGAGGTACAAGTGACACGATGATGAGTAGAGAAGAGGCTCAGGGATTTTTAAGCACTTGGGTAAGAAGGTAGACTTACAGAGAAGTATTGAATTTAGTGGTCATAAACCAAAACACTTGCATCATTTAGAGTTAATTTTAATTATGTACACTACAAATACAGTGTGTAAAATCATTCTAACGTAGAATTTAATCTTTGTGTTTTCTTGTTTCTGTGGAGTATTTCTGATATCATCTGCTCCTCCTTTTGCTCTGTTGCAGCAGACACTGATGACTTGGCAGTAAAATAGTACCTTAGACAAACTGTCTCAAAAAGTGTTTTTGAAGATCATAAAAATTTAAATAAAAACAAAAATGTGAGAGATACTATTCATTTAGCTGTCTTTTCCCTCTGATCTTTTTCATAACCTGAAATTCCCTACACCAAAGACTCTTTTTTCTAAGGGTGTGGTCTGTATCCCAGACCTGCACTGCAGGCCAA
This sequence comes from Bombycilla garrulus, assembly GCA_013400315.1. Taxonomy (NCBI): domain Eukaryota; kingdom Metazoa; phylum Chordata; class Aves; order Passeriformes; family Bombycillidae; genus Bombycilla; species Bombycilla garrulus. The sequence continues at coordinate 695,704 of VXBU01012053.1, forward strand.
GCAGAGCATTCCCTGACCCTCATTTACTGTTCACTCATGTATTGTGTACAGAATGTGAAGTCTATTTTCAGATTATTTTAATAAAAAGAAACAACGCATAAAAGCTGTAACACCCCTGCAAATCAGTAATGACAAGGAAAACTGGAGAGTACCTGTGCAAGCCTCCATGCTGAGTGATGAGCACACATGGTAAATGTGGTGCTGCAACTGCATCACACACATTGAACAGTCACCCTTGGATCATTTAATGAGCAAAGAGTGGCTGTCTGGAACACAACATGCAAATCTTCCTCGTGCTGAAAGGAAATTCACGTGCCCCACAACTGAGGGGAACAGCTGTGGATGAGACCGTCCTAATTTTAGTTCTAGGAAGTCCCTTTCCAGTAGCTAAACATCACTGTTCAGTTTGGGAAGTTTCAGTAATAAGCTGTATTATGAAACAGGGAATAAAAGAATTGGTAGGTCCTACTTTATCTGAGTCAGGAAGAGAAGGTATGGAATATCATTGCCTTTCCTTGGAAGATATTTCAGCTGCCCTCTACTCTGTAAAACTCAATCCCCTGTGAGAAATTCAAATCTACGAGCATGGCAAGGACATTATGGAGACCAGGCAGCACATTTGCATATTCTCATAACCATAAACATGTATTTTTTCCATTTGTGCTGTGATGTTCTCCATTCATATTCTAAGTGGCAAAAGCGTTTAGGTGTGATTGGGCCCAGTCCTCTGTGGACAAGAACCGAGTGTATCACCTGGCATTTATTAATCTCAAAAAGTTGTCTTTCAAGACATGTCTAAAAACATATGGGAGTTATGCGAAGCAAAGCAATTGCGAGTTCATTTGTTATTTCAACAAGCTCATTTCTTATGATTTCAGTTGTATAATAGATGGGGAGCTGTTTGCAGGTTGTTTGTTGTCATAGATTTTTCATTTGGTTCCTTGGGTTAAGGAAGTGAAAGGCTGAACCGAGGAGCGGGTGGTGTTACACAGTCTGGAGGGATTTTGCCTTCCCTTCTCATTCTTTTGTCAGATGGCACCTGCAGTGCTTTTCAGGCAGCCTTTTAGAGGCTCTGAGTCCTGCAGGGGTCACTGGGGATGAAACCACCACCTGTGGTGCTCTTGGCCTTTGGGGTCCCAGGCTGGCTAAGGTGCGTTTCTGTCTGGGAAATCATTGTTTGGTTTGTGAATCACTGGGCCGTGTCCAGCATGAGAGATTTTCAGCAGCTTCCTCAGTAATCCTTTACTTGCAATTGCCCTATGATGGCTCATTGCGTTAGTTACTTCTACAATGGATTTGTGAAGTATTATTTGTACAGACAAAGATATTTATTCTGCAACTGTGGAATGAAAGCATTTCTCCAAAGCCTATTGTCTCTTATATCAGTGCTCCCTAAGGAGGGAAGATACATCACTTATTTGCTGCCTGTCATTTTGGTTTTGTCTTGTACTTTTTGTTTGTGTGCTATCAACAACCTTTTCCATGTTGAACAGAATGAGTAATTCTGTGAGCTGAGCACTAAGCTATGGTTTGTATGGACTCCTTTCCTACCCACAACGAAATGCTCCTACCTGATGAGAGAGATCCTCTTCCTAATCTTGCGTGTCATGAAGGAAAAAATAGATGTTATTTTTAAAAAATTAGATATATGATTAACTTGGTAGCTGTTTAAAGGATGACAACACTATTGCAAACCTTTGAGATCTTTTAGTACCAGGCACCAGAAGTTTGGCACAGAAGAAAGCATTTGACCTTCCTGATGTATGTACCTAGTGATGATTTGGCCATGGCAAAGCTGTATTTTCATGTAATTTTTATCTATACAACCAAAAGGAAATGGTAGGGAGATATTCAGTACATATATTTTAACCTTATAATCCTTTTCTCATTGCTGCCATTAACTTTAATTTAAAATAATGCAGGTCAATATGATGGATTGAACAGCTTATTAATTATATTCTTTACACCAGGAAAGAACTTGGGAGGTCAGGCTTATTAAATGGGTAGAGAATGAGGGAAACTCACCTGGGGCTGGTTCTGAAATGGGATTTCAGTGGGTTATGTATTGGTAGAAGAGGGTACAGAGGAGAAATGAGTCTTCTGCATTTGGCACTTCTCTGCCTTCCACCAGAGCTGGTGGGGTGTGTGGCACAGGCACATCCATGACCCCACAGGACTCCATGTGTTAGGAATGGTGACACTTGCTCCTCCAGCTTCTGTAATAATTGCAGAATCATCACACAACAGCCCTATGGGTTGCAGTGGACGTATATGTATTTTATTTCTTTGCTGAAGACATTCTGTTTAGCTGGATTTTGTGTAGGAGGGATGTAATTATCACCTCGTCTGTGAATCTGGTCAGGACTACTTTCTCAGTTGTGTCTCTCGGAAAAATGAGAAAAGGATAAAATGGTAAATTAACCATTAGCTTATATCCTGGTTTATAGTGGTTGAATTTTTTGGTTAATATTTTGGATTTAGTTTCTTTTTAGTGCAAGGAAGAGTGTGCCATGTGTCATTCTTGTCTGACATGCTTTGCTGTAGGCAGTGAAGTTGAGCTGACAGTTCAGTGGCTTTTGTTAAGAATACCTGGTCAGAAATACCTATTGCATGCTCTGTGATGACTTCGTTTTAAAAAGACTAAATATGAAAAAAGTAGCTTGATATATCGTATTCTCACCAGCCCATCTGATATGCCATTGTGTTGACTTTGCTGGGAGATATCCCATGTTTCATCCCCTTGCAGCCTTCAGAGCCGTGTTTGAGGCAGCTCAGATGTTTCACTGCCTTTTTATTTATTTTTAAAGGGTGTCAAAAATCCCTCATTTTTCATATATTTCTTTTCCCTTTTGAAAGAGTGTCAGAAATACCATATTTCCCATGCATGCTCTAAACCTGAGGCGCAGGGTGGCCTCCCATATTTCTGTGCTTTATCTGTCAGCCGTGCTGGAGCTGGGATGATGTATGCTGGTAATGTGGGTGAAGAACAGCCATCCATTAAAGGAGAGCATTTTAAGTCATGCTCTGAACCAGATCAAGAGCAAACTGAAGCTTGGAAACAGCTGGAGGAAACTTTGGGAGCTAAATGCCCAAACAGCAGGTGTTGTGAAGCAGCAAACAAGCTCATAGCCCAGTTCTTCAAAAGTTGTCCAGGGAGTCCCGTTTCACTACTTCATGGATAAACGTGTAAAATGTGGAGAGCAGCAGCTGTGCAAAGAAAAATAACAACCTGATAATCAGGCTCCTGTTGGCATTAAATAGGTGTGAGAGTCCAGTGATCCAGGGTATCATAACTATTGTGCAGAACGAAATATCCCCCAGTGGCAACATAAAATTCCTCCCCTCCTTAGGAAGGTCATAGGGGAGAGCTCTCCTGATCTTCTGATGATATCCACTGCCATTATTTTCTTTTTTAATCCTAATCCAGACAGAGCTATACACTCCTGTATTACTTAGGCATCTGTGCCTATAATATTTACATACATAGCTGAGTGTTTATGACAGCAAAGTGTGCTGTTAAAAGACTGACATTCTTACAAAGCCTTTATCAACCAATACATCATCTGTTCTGTCTTGACAGAGTGCAGGCTGCCTAATGGTGCTTACAACAAAATTATTCTGGAAGGACAGAGCTTAAAATTGCCTTGTCACCGATACTTTAAATTTTGTTTTCTCTTTGTTTTTCTATGGTAAAATATATCATTTATAAAACTTAGACTGTGAGCAATCTAGATGCATGTGGAAAGTAATATCTGTGAGTACCTTTGAGCTGGGATGGCCCTATTTCTTCTCATGTTATCCTGAAATTTGGTCTCCAATGCAAAATAGGTACTACAACAACATAAAAGGAGTGGAAGATTAAAAATGCCTTTGGACTGAAGTCTCCAACAGGATCAGTCCTAGGACTCTGGCAAAAAGGATGGGCTGGTTTAATGAGTGAGTAATCATATCAGGAGAAATATCTCAGCTTTGGACTTTATAGAATTGGAAGGGCCCTGTTCTGTCTTGCTGGAGTTCTGTCATGTGAATATCTCTATTTTACTTCACTTGCCTCACTTGCTCAGGCTCTTGAGTTACAAAGCAGTGAAACTGCCCAAGAGAGGCTAAGAATCACTTCTTTCAAATGATACAAAAGTAATCTTTAAATCTACCAGGATTTTTTTTTTATTTGTAGTTTAGCTGCTAAATTCCTGTCACAGTGGAACTGAGGAAGAAAAAGTGGGATGGTTATCAAAATTGTGTGATATTAACTTCCATTACTGCATGACCTGCTGTGAGCAGAAATGCTTAGATGTAAAAGCAAACAGAAATCCCTGCCAAGAGGGAAGGTGTTTCCAAATACAAGGGGTGGAGTTTGCATCAAGGAAAAAAGTGCCAGTTTGGAGAGGGGGAACTGTGCATAGGCTGTGCCATAATGAATGGTTATTTTTCTGCAAGCCACTTTGTGCAAAATGAAAATATTTTCTATCTAGAAGTGATTGCAAAAAACAAGACTCAAAACAACCCAAACACCAGTTCTTTTCCTTTCCACTTAAAGTTCAGTATTTTTTACCAAGTGAGCATATTCTGGAAAACACAGCTTGATAGACAAAGGCACCAAGCACCTATTGTCTTTAAAATATTTAAATGAAGTACAAGTATTCAGAACTATTGAAAACAGTGTCCTTGATCATTCAGTAGGCAACCTGACATATTTCTCTGTTTATTTCAAGAGAAAGTGTTCAGGAGAGCCCATGGGACGTATATGCACATATAGTTCTCATATAGAACTCATGGGAAATGTTCCAATGCCTGGAACCAAAGAGGAAATATTTCCTTCCACTGACAGCTGGGCCAACACAGTTGTGGGTCTTTGGACTTTTGTGTCAGGGCTGGAGGCTTCCTCCTCCTTAACTAAAGACTCTGCTTCAAATTGGAGAAGAGCCAACCCAAGAATATTAGAAGAGCAGGAAAAAAAATTAATGATAAAAGAGAAGGGGAAACCTCAGCCCTATAAGTAAATGCCACTTGCTCTTCACAGAAGACCCTATTAACTTTGAGAAGTTGGAGGAGTGAATATTTTAACCATTTAACCATTTAATTCAGGAGATCTTGGAAATTGTATTCTGAAATGTATTTATTAATACTGAAAGGAAAAGATTAAAAAATGGTGCAAAAAAAGGTGATATAGAATGCTGCTTAAAAATGTATTGTGTTACACTTCCATATAAATGTTATACTGGAAAATCTTTGAGAGACGTAGCCTGCCCTTTAAACCTTTAGGCATTTATGGCCTTAATTATGCTTTTCACCAAGATTTTGCATATTTAATATTTCCTTTTAGAGCTTTCAAGAGTCTCAGTTATTAATTCCACTGAGGATTTATAGGTCTTCTGAATATCCCTTAAGTATAAAGATTGTAGACTCATCAAATACTGTTTTCTTCCTTTAAATTTTTATGATTTCTATATCAAACAGGCAACTGCAGTTTTAGAGTTGAAAGTGCAATATTTATTGCTTGAGGTTCTCTCTACCTTTCCAAACAGAAGCAATTCTGCAATCACATTTCTGCAGTGAAATCTGTATCTTCAAATGTGGTTACAGAATGCAGAAAAATTCTCTCTAATTCACAAGAACAGTTAAATTTCATATTGCATGGCTGAAATAATAACATCTCACCTAAAGATGCTATTTATAAAGTGAACCACCTGCAATGGAGAGTAGTGTTAACCAGAAGCCTATGAATAAATCATGGAGCCTAATTTTCCGTTATTACAGCCATTGTTTAAAAATGCATGTCTAGCCAGGACTTTGTAATGATTTTGTATTACTTAAGAAAACTTGTACAGTTTTTTTCCCCCTCAATTATTTCATTACTTCTTCATTATCTTCAGTCTCCTCCAGAGTTTGTAGAGCTTTTGAAAACCAATCGGACAAAAAAAAAAAAAAAAAATGGAAATAGGAGAAAAGGAATTTTATTTTTCTTTCATTGCCCCTGAGACTATCAATGCTTTAGATATTTTTATGCTTCTTTCTTCAAATGCTTTCACCATGTTATGCCTTGGCATCTGTAGTAAAACCCATTAGCTGTGACAGGTTAAGATGCCTCTACAGGCTTCACCACAAAGGAACTGAGCGAGTGCCAACCATTATTCCCTGCCACGTGCCACACCAGCTCTCTGAAGAAGGCCAAATCTGTAACTCTGCTCTTTACTCCTCAGTCCTGAGGGGGAAGCTGCTCTGAGAATCTCAGTTGCTTGGGAGGGGATTTTTCACTCCTGGCTACACCATGGTTTTGGTTCATTAACCCACAGGCAGCAAGGACATTCCTCACTCAGTAGATCTTTTGCAGCGCTTATGTAATTTTTTAGGTTTAGAGAGTGCTGTAGGTGGAAGACACGATATACTAAAAAATTAAATTGAATTTCATTAACTGTGGAAACTCCACCATCAACATGAGCCAACCTATAAATTCTGTATATTGTTGTACTACTGACCAGATGCTAAACCAATCCTCTCCAGCATTTCTAAGTGGGCCCCAAACTTATTTGACCTCTTGCCAGCTGTTTCCACATAATGTGTAGTGGGATTCATACTCCAGATCCTGCATGAGGATTATTCCTGAGCTGTCTCCATTAACATCACTGAGAACAAACCTCACAGATCCTCACGGTGGAATCTTTGTAAATAGCTGTGGATTATTCATTGCTCTATAAGATCTCCAGAATCCCCTCCCACTTAGAAATGGATCACATTTGTGTTCTTGTGTTAGAGTCTATGTTGGACACATTTTTTTGATGCGCATAGAGAGGAACAGTGAGGAATTAATGGCATGATCCGGGCTGGAAGGAAACAGTAACTTCGTAATTCCCACACTGACAGCTTCCTTTAGATGAAGCTGTGATTGAAAAAGCCATAATAAGACTCTATGCAGCATTGCTGAGGTTAGGAAAATTGGTGTATTGAAGGTACAGGAAATAGATGTTGGTATTTCTGATACAAATGACCAGATTACCTTCATTCTGTCCCCTTCCTGCCATACCAGCTTAATAAATGTTTTGTTGGATTTTTTTCTGGTAGCAGAGCTTTGCAGCGTTGTTATTTTGGTTCCACAAGAAGGATTGAGCTAGTCTTTCAATATCAGGCCAGTATTTCCTTATGAATTTGAGAGTGCATGATCTGTTTTCCAGAAGAACCAGCTGCAAGCAAAGGCAATAGCGTAGCTGGCAAGACAATACCCAGCCTTTTGGTAAAGATTTTGGAAAAAGAATCATGAATATGGTTATCCTCACTCGAAAGAGGGATCAGATGAGGCATAGGTAAACTAAGTGGTTGTAGATGAACCAGAGAAAGAGCTGGAAATGGAACAGGTTCAGCCCTCCTGAATCGCCACTCAGGTCCCTCTCCCATCATTGTTCTCAGGCTTCTTGTTTTGAGTGCATCCTATCAAAGGGCTTTGGAAAATTTCATTACAGTGCATATTCATGTTGAGAATAACTGATTGCAGAGACTTGGTTCCCACTCTTGTGGTTCCTTCTTGTAGCACTGAACATCTGCTTGCAGAGGCCTCTGCACGTTCCTGCTGCTGCTGCTCTGCACGGAGCCAGGAGCTCTTGGTGGGAAATTCGGCACTGCCACGTCCCACTCTGGATGTCAGTGCCCAAGCAGGTGCCAGTGGGGGCTGAAATGATGTGATCTCAAGTCTAGAAACCATGAAATGTGTCACTTTTTTCCTAGTGTGCTCTTCTCCCTGAATAACAAGGGAGGCTAATGAGCATGAGATAGCGAATGTATTGCAGGATCTGCCAGTTCAGAAGTGTTGGTTCCTCTTTAGCATTTTCTTTGCTTCCACCCACCACAATAAATTCAGATTAGGTATAGAAACATCCAGTTGAAAAATATGTTTAGTGTTGCATAACTTACATTCTGACACATCATCTAAGATTTTGGTAAAGGGCACCCCACAAACTGCTGCAGAAATATAAAAAGATCTGGAATTAGGTTGTGATCTCCCTTGTCCAATCCAAAATTTTGACAAATGTGTAATAGATGGGATTTCCTCTTTTGGGAAGGTAATTTTTAATTATCTATCCTACTAATGTACTTAACTGCCTTCACAACTCTAATTCTAACATCTTCACATTGCTAAAAATCCAGTTAATTTTAATTCCATTTTCCAACCCTAACAGTGCTCTGTTACCTGCCATAAAGGGATTATTTAGCAGCTTTAAAATTATATTGCAGGTATTAAGTCCCTGGATGTAGGCCCTGGAGTTTTAACATGGACAGGCCAAACTGAAATTCATTAAGATTTTAAAAACTACTAATTTTAAAACAAGTTTTAGAATTCTCTTTTGTTTTTAAAAACAACCTTTTTTTTCCTTTATATTTTTTAGCTACAGCTTTGACCCAAGACTGATAAATATCTGCAAAGAAAGGGTGAGCTGTGCTAAAAGGATGTAGAGCTGAGAGTCTTTGAGACAGTGATACCTGGACTCTCCAAATGAGTATCACAAAGAATCGTTATACAGAAATGAAATCTATTGTCTCTGAAACTTCACCCAGCCCAAGAGGTATTTTGCAGGTCTTGAACCACTGCCTGCTCAACATTGCCATTATTTCAAGACTTTCGTTCTTAGAAGTTTCTGTGCAAAATTGTGGCTCAGTCAGTGTGGGCTCCCATTATTTTCATGTTGAAATAAAATTATTGCTCCTCTTTACTTCGGTGGATATAGGACAGGCAGCCCCTCTGAGAGACTGGTGAGGGTTTCTTCTTCTCCATACAATGATCAGCAGAGGAACCAAAGCCCCTCACAGTTGTTCCCATTTGTATCCATGGAGGACAGGGAGATGAACACTACACCTGCAAGATCTTCTATTGCAGCTGGAGGGAAAAGAAGAAAACAAACAAACAAAAGAACTTTGAAGTTCTGGTTGAATTTCTAGGCAGGGGAAGATAAACCAGCTTCTATTAAAAATGCTTAAATTGAAGAAATATGATGCAGGAATCAGTGAGAAGAGGAATGAGCAGTTCAGGCAGGACATTTCTTCTGCTTAACATCTGAGGGAAAGGCTGCACTTCAGAGGTGTTTTGGGGGGAATTGTTTGCCTGCTGTCTGGGAAATCCTGTTGCTTGAGCATTGCTTCTGAGGGGTGCTTTATTCTCAGATACTCTTGGGTGCCTTACCCCAAGCAAACCAGAAAAGAGCTGTTTCCCTGCCTTTTTTCCGTGGGATTCCTGAGTGCAGCCTTGGGCTGATGGTTTGGTTTTCGTTGGACCCTCCCAAGCAGTGGGGTCAGCCCAGCTGGGGCAGGAGGGTGCTGTGGAGAAGGTGTGAGTGAGGCTGGGAGCAGCTCCAGGTGCCACAGGTGATTCCATGGGTTCCTCAGGAGGGTTTGGCAGTGTGGGGCTCAGGTGGATTGGGGTACATGCTGGGGCCTTATTGGAGAGGGACGTGGAGCAGGAAGGGCTTTGTGAGGATCCACAGGGTCTGCTCTGGGGGCAGGTAGGGCAGATCACTTGCCCTGTTGAGACTGAGCTTGCACATCAGTATGGATATATCCCATGGCTTCAGGTGATCCCACTCTGACCTGGCCTAGCAAAACATGGGCTCTAGCAAGGCAGATTAATTATCCATATCTATGTTTACAGATAGAAAAGAGATATCAGAAACACAGCATGCATCCTGTGAATTACCAAGGGATTAATTAATTATTTTTAATAAAACGTGACTTTACTCTGGATTAGAAATTCTTTTTTTATCCCAGTATTTTTCATTTAAAGTTAATGTTTAAAATCTGTTAAATAATTAAAAAAAAGGGATATGCTCAAGTGTATTCTGCTGACAATGCACTGAGTCAGTAGATATTTCACAGCCAGCACTATGGCTTGAATGCAGATGATTCATTCATACTTCAGGCACACTTGGTCCATGAGTCCTTAAAAATATCGAGTCCATTTTGGCTCAGTAGTGCCATCTAAAAGTTTACAAGGTGCGAAGTCTTTCTCAAATTATATGAATTGAGAATTACACTTTAAGATAAAAGTGACTGCTTTAAGCCTGGCTGCCCATCAGGAGAAACCCTGCAGAGGGATGAGGCAGAGGGAAAGGTGGGAGTGCAGCCTCCTTTAGAGCAAGCAGTGTGAGGGGAGGGTTGCTCACACATCTCATATTTCAACAAAGGCGTGGTCAAATCCACAACCTAATGGCCAAATTCTCCTGTTTTAAGCAGGACTTGGCTGCAGCATTTGGTCACTTTGGGCTGGCTGCTAGTGGATCCAGTCTGATTTTGTTTGCTGGATCTCCTACTTGATTTGCTCAGTTTTTTTTCCCCTGTGGTTTGAAATCTGGGCTGAAGCACTGAGCCTGCCCTCCTCTGCGGCCAAGGGGAATCTTTCTTTGACTCCAGCCTCTTTCTGCTTGGGAAACATCAGCAGGACTTTCAGCACAGGCTGTCCTGCTCCCTGTCCTTTCCTCTAATACAGTAGAGGCTGCACAAAGCTGTTGTGTTTCCATCTAGTCTGGGTTTCCAGAGAAAAATCAATGTGGAAACCGAACTGGCCATTTTCATACAGTGCTGTCAGTATTTAATACTTTGTTAAAGCTGGGAGTTAGCTGGGTCAGGCTCTCCTGAAGGTGATTTTGAAGTGATTTTAGAAGTGATTTTGCCCAAAGACAGGCAAAGAAGTAGAAGTCTCAAGCTGTTTTGTTTCAGCATAGAATCATCACAGAACTGCTTGGATGGAAAGGACCTTAAAGAATATTTAGTGCCAATGCCCCTGCCCAGGGAGGGAACACCACACACTAAATCATCCTTGAGCCTCTTTTATATTCTTCCATTTTTGCTCAATGTCATCTTCTCTTTAGTGTCCCTTTCTGAGAGAGCATCTCATTGCTCTCATGAAGGAAATTTTCAATGTTTAACAAAACATTTTCCTGAGAAGCACAATAGACAAAGCTGGACTGTTTTTATTCCAAGATTTAATGGATTCTGATGTGCTAGACTTGTCAGTACAGAATCACTCCAGGACATGACACTACATTTGCATACAGGAAATAAGTAGCATTTAAATGAAAAAAAATATATATAAAAAGAGTATTTTGAGAACAGTGTAAAAATGTGTAAGAAAGTGGAATATATTGTGATCCATTTCCAGGTTTTCTATTTAAACTGAAGATTATGACTGGCCTGCTGGCCATAAAAGACTGTGAGTTAAAGAGTCATTTGGCTACACTTAATCCATGCCCTGGAAACAATCAAGAATTGTTCCCCACAGTATATTTTGTAGTATTTTTGTCTTGTGATTGAGGGTAAGCTGCAGTCATGAGATAACTGGGTGCAAGTTCAATTCACATGCTAACTCTTATTCCCAGAAGAGGACTGTGGAGACATTTATTAAAACTTTCTGCTCTGTCTATACCTCCGAGCATTGTTAGCAGGCTCTGGAGATGTGAATGTACAGCTGCCTTCTGCAGGAGTCTGTGTCTCAGGCTCGTATAGCCAAGTCCAAAGAAAGATTCATCCAAGAAATTTCCTCCTCTTCTTCCCTTTGTTCTCTAAAAATTCCCCATATTCTATATGTTAAAACTTCATTCAAAATTCTCAGAGTACCTTGCAAGTCCTGCTGCCACAGGCAGCTCTCATCATTTCAGTGCACTAATCATTTCTGAAGTTGCTAAATGTAGTTTAGGTATTTCTATTTTTAACTATTCTTTACAGCAATTAATTACAAATGTGCTGAGTAGTCTTTTTAATTAATGAACTTCCAGTGTTTTCTAAGGTTAAAAATAAATGCTTCAATCAAAACTAAAAATTCCTATGAAAGAAAAGCAAACAGAGGCATCTATTTTAGTTCCAGAGTAGCCGTCTCAGATAGCATGTGATGGCAATCTTGTTTACATGATTTTAGAAGATAGCTTTGACCACAGGCTGGAGCATGACCGTTTTTTTACATAGTTTTGTCTGTGTTTAGCATGGTTTCCTTTTTTATTGGCTGCATGATATGTTATCTGTCTTCATTATCCTTTAAAGGCGTGCCTCGCCCATCAGGACAGAATGCAAGTTCAACTCAGCCCGTGCAGTCAGGTGACAAAAATCACTTCTGCAGTTTAGGCATAAACTTCTTTCCACATATGACCTTTTACTCCTGAGCAGGGAAGTTTATTGACTCCTTTTCCTGGCAGTAGTAAGTAGCAGGGCCTTCTTTCCACCAATCAATCCATACAATTTTGTGAAGAAGCAGAGTGTGCTGGTGGTGTGATTGATTTACACGTTATTTATCTTTTTCTGCCCAGTTTAAATTGGTCAGCCTGATCCTATTCACACGATAAAAATCATCATGTCTCAAATTACTTACTCAATAAACTGTGGGTTTGTCTATTATTAGTGATCATTAGTGTTATAATACAGCATGGAAATTTAGAGCAAATTAACTACATATGCAAGCTGCTGGGCTCATCTGCAGTTAATCATAAGCATACTGTTCAAGTGGGCAGAGGATTTTGCAAGAATATTTCCAGGAAGAATTTGTGGGAGGAGAGCTAAATATCCTTGGGTTGTTATGGTTTTTTTTTTCCACACGGTAATCTTGGCCTCTTCAATGAATGTTTATCTGAAACATAGTCAATGACTGAAAGTACAAAAGAGAGTTATAGCTCGAATTAAAAGAGCTTCTCATGCTGCCAATTTCAAGGCCTCAGATTTTTATGACCCTAAATAATGGATGGAAGTTCCCTGTTGGAGCAGCCCCCACAGCCTCCCCTGCCTGGTTCAGTCGTTCCCTATAATAAAGGCCATGGTGGCCCTACAAGAGGGCGATGTGGTGGGATGTACAGCCTTGCATGTTATCTGATGATGACACACACACCGAGCCCTGTGAGTTATCACTTCCAGTCACTATTATTTCCTATGAAAATAATAGCTTCCAGTCACCGTGGGTTGCTCTGAGATTGCCTTCATACTGATGTAGATTAAAAGTGAAGGGATTTCCTGATAATTACTGGTTTGTCTGGCACGAGGCGGCACAGATGGAGGGAGGTTTAATGTAGAAAAGAAATCATTAGAAAACAGTCCTGGCTTTCTGCAGTTTGCAATGCCCATTCCTCATCCTTAAGTACCACTGCAAGCCTCAGATGGGATCTGGTGGTTGGGGCTCGTCATCCCGGAGACCTGTAAAAACATAATACAGCAAAGATGCAACATAAGTATCCATGAACTCAAAGAGTTCACACACCTTTGAGTGCTTCCCCCATGTCCAGCTCTGTGAGCCTGGCCTGGGATCATCCAAGTGATGCCTCCTGGGACTCTTCCATAGCCAAAAGCAGCAGAGGATTCCTGAGGGAGGTGCTGGGGGGGCTGTCCCTGTGCCCCGGGGCTCTGACAGGCCTGGCTCTTTCTAAAGATAAAAGTCCATTTTGGTTTTGCTTTGCATTTTGCTGGTGAGATGAGTGAGTGAATCTGATGGGGGGAAAAGCACACCCTGAGCTTGCCAGGATTGCTGTGCATGCATGGCAGGAATGCACACTCTTGCCTTTTTTAGCAAAATCTGCCAGGAATCTACCACAGCGCTACAGCTGGAAAGGGCCTCTCTGAAAACGTGAAGAATATCTCACATGCAGTGCTGTCAGGAGCTATTTTGTGAGCCTCTACTGAAACCTGCAGGATGCAAAATCTACATGTGTGAGCACTTGGTCGGAGATGCAAGCATTTCCAAAGTGTTTTTTATTTCCCACATTTTTAATGCATCGGGGTTAGGGGCTTGTCTGTGAAAGTGTCCTGCTGCAGGTTAGCCTGCAGGTGCAATGCTTCTCTGAGTGGCACCCACCCACCAGCTTCCTTTGCTGGTGGAGCTCAGAGTGAGACCCAAACTCCTATTTATTTCTGAAGGCTCCAGATGACTTAATTTCTGTGCCACCCTGCCCCAAAAGAGAGCAATAGGCACTTGTTAAAATACTGTGTTGCAGCAAGTGTTTTTGTTTAAAAACAGTTTCAGACTTCTTTGTGAGACACTTGGCTAGGGCAAGACAGCTTCTCCCATCCATCCATCCATCCATCCATCCATCCATCCATCCATCCATCCATCCATCCATCCATCCATCCATCCATCCATCCATCCATCCATCCATCCATCCATCCATCCATCCATCCATCCATGTAATGTGTACCTTCAGCATCCTTCTTGCTGGAAGTCCCAGCAGCTTGATTTCCCTTTCTCCATCCCATAAGTGGCCTCCTAAAGAAATCCTGTCTTCTCTGGGGGGAGACCGTGCCCTCACCAATCATTGCTGGCAGCTTCTTACCTGTGCCTGGTTCCTTGTGCTGTCAGAGAGCCACATGTGAAATATTTCCTCTTTGGTGGAGTAGGGAGTGTACTGATGGCAGAACACCAAGTCAGGGAGCTTTATCTCTGAGCTTCACACGCACCAGCCCAGTTTTCACCCACAGACAGTATTTCTTTTCCCACAATCATCCCTCTCCACCGTGCTGACCAGCTGTTGGCTGGAGCTTGGGCAGGGGGTGCAGCGGGAGGCAGGGGCGGCTCTTTGGCCCTTTCTCTGTGCCTCCCTGGGTGAGGGGAGCTTCCAGCTGTGCTGCTGGCTCTGCAGTGCAGATGGAAGTGCTGGTCCGAGGCCCCACTGCCAGCCCCCACGCACATGCTGGTGCACCTGGATAACAGCTCTACCTGTTTACAAATTACCCCAATTTTCTGCTTGATTCAGCAGTAACTGCTTACCCTCCCCCGTGATGTAATTAGGCCTTCAGAGTTCATGCGTGCCTATTATGATCTCTCTTGTGTTTTGTCTTTTTTTTCTGTAGCTGTAATCATATATATATATATGTATTAAAATTTCTTATCAATTGTTCAGCTAAATTATGCACAGTGGGCCACACTAGCCCTCCATTAACATAAAGTATGCTAAACAACGTGTTTTCTTTCTGATAATTATGCTCTAAAGTACCAACTGCTTATTCTAGTGAATTTACCTTCCTTCCAGTTTTCCTTATTTCTTCTAACTTTTAGCTGTCTTCATGGCAGGGCAAGTGCTCCTTCTGCTGTCAGTGAACCAGCCTAATTATCTTTCCTATTATCATCAGAACTTCCAGATGCCTAATAGCCGGGCACTCCATGTTGAAATGAACTATTAGAGCCCGTCCAAGATGATTGCTGCCTGATCATGTAAAGATCTTTCCATCAGTTGGAACAAAATATTGCTTCCTAACCCCATCAAGGAGTTAATTGCATGATGCATGGAACGGAGCTGTGGAGAGAAGGGTTTTGGAAAAGCCTGCCGGTTTTTGCTGGCCTGTCGTTGGCATCTGTGCCAGCCTGGCTGCAGATCTGGACTTTGCTGCGCCAGAGTGGGGTCACACTTGGGGCCAACACCCAGAAAATGTTTCACAAAACCAAGGTGTGGGAGCAGAACTCTCCCAGCCCAGAGCCCCCTCCTTTATCAGCTCCTGAAAAGCAACTACCCCGCTCTGCAGACCTTAACAGGATCAGCTGTTTGAAAGCACAAACAACAGGGTTTAAATCCAGGGAATGTTTCTAACCCTCCTTTACAGAGAGTTTAGTTTTGAAAAATTTGGCTTTTTTCTTCGGGTATCACTGGACACCTCAGACGTGAATATCCTATTTAGGATTTTCTAAAGGTAATTTGCTTAACTTCCTATAGGCCTTGGTGTAATGAAAAAGTGCTCTTTGATACAGCACTGTCAGCTTTTGAAGTGTTACATAGCTTATGTGGCTAAAAATAGGTAAAGCAATTCTTTGGAAGACTGTTAAAAGCAATGGGTTTCATTGTGTCTTAGATAAGGGTGAGTAACAACCTTAAGAAACTAGAACAATCTGTTTCTTTGCCCACAAGATCAAAACAGACATTATCTTCAAGATAGGAGTTGTTGGGTTTTTTTTCAGTGGTGAATGAGCCAATGGAAATATTTTTATTATTATTCTTTCTTTTTTTTTTTCCTACCCAGAACAGTAATATCTGACCATAGAGAGTGTTAGTGATATTTAAGCGTACTCATTACCTGCTAGAAACTGCCCTAACAGCATCATCTCAGCAAAAATGCAGTCTAGGAAAATCCTTTTGTTTTGGTTCTCATTGTACTTTGAAATTTCTTGTTATTCAGAAAAGAACAATTTTCAAAGTAGAGAGGTAGAGTTGTTTATAGTACACAGCCTTGGACTTTTAATGAACATCCCCGTGATTTGAGATGAGGAGAAAATAGTGTGCAGCACCCTGGAAATTAGATGCACTTTCAGAATAAAGAAATCTAGATCAGAAAGAAGCATCAAAAAAACAACCACAACAATCTTTAGATTCTCATAAAGAATTATTTCAGACTATTTCAACAGCACCAGTGTAAGATTTATAATGAGGCTCTGTTGGACTTTTCATGCAGTTGACTGAAACATTTTTAGCTTTTTATAAATTTAGGTCAAGATTTAATTTTCACTAGTTAGAACAAAAGCAGAGCTGTTCTAGCACAATGGCATTGCAGAGGCAGGAGGCTGAGTCGTACCAGAAACATGAGAAAATAATATGGGTGTCAATTTTGAATATGTAAAGTTGTGTCAGTGTGTGAATGAAGATCCAATTCATTTTTGTGAAACTTTAGACTAATTAGTTTTATAATTTGCACAGTAAGGTAATGTAAATGTATTGCTGCTGCTTGACTTTTTTCTTAATCCTTTGAGTGAATATTTAATCTTTTTTTATATATTAGAATTAAAGCAACTTGGAAGATATGAATAATTAATCTAATTATATGCCGATCACTTTAATTTCTTTAATGTTTTAGATAAAGAAAAACAACTTTACAAATTGGTTTAGGTTGGAAAACCCTTTTAGAGGATTTTGTATTTCATCAGTAAGTGCAATTTAGAGGATACAAGCTCTGGAAGTGCGACATTGAGTTTACAGTTATGCAAATGGCACAGCTAATCCTCTGACCAGGTTCTCAAGGTGTGCTTTCTGAATTCACAGCCTGCGTCTCAGAAGTGGAATTTGCCAGTTAAGGAAAGCAAGCAACTAAAGAGCTTTAAAACACCAAAGCCCAGCAAAGGGAAATGTTGTAAAGAACCAGTAATCTGCTTATCTGTGATGTGGACTGAAGGACAACAAAAATTGGAGGGATGCATCTTGTGTAGTTGACTTGTGACAGGGGCTGTGTTTTGTGGGGTGGGGGACAGAGCCCCACTGTCTCTGCAGTGATGCTCCAGTGAAACTCTAATTATATACAGCACGAACATGCAGTTATGGATAAGGGGAGAGCGATCTAGTTTGCATACATCTGAGCATGACATGCATATGGAGTGCTGACTGCTTAACTTGTGGAAAATGAAAACCCTGTACAGATCATCACAAGTGTAGGAGTTTGTATCTGTCCTATTACGGTCGGCTATTTTTGGTGACATCCACAATCACTTCAAATTCCTTCGTGATTTGAAAAATGTCCATTTTTTGTTTTTCCTTTAATGTGTGCTTCGTCCTCTGTTTGTACAATTAGCAGCTTATAGCCAACTCCTTGGCTCTTTCCCTGCAGCCTGCTATTCCCTATTTTATGACTCTGGGGTTTTTTGTTGGTTTGCTGAGGGAAATGAAAGCACTGATCATTACTGTAGAATTAAAAATAGCTTCTAACAGCTTAGCCCAAGATCCAAAAATAGGCTCTCTTCCGGCTTATCCTGTCAAATATAGTGGGAACCCTAGTAAGGTAACATCTGTGAAAACCTCACTCTGGGTTTGTACCTGCTTTTTTCAGAACCTTTCCCTTGTGTCTGCATAACTCAGTTATTTCAGTCAGATTGTTGATTTTTCTTGTTTCAGACAGTTTGCCATTGAGCTTCCAGGAAAGGTCATTGGTCTTAGAGACTTATTTTCCCTTATGATGCTTCGCCGTTTTATGATGTATTTCTATGTCATTCCTGGGGAAAAAGGACAGAGTAGCTATAGAAAATCTGTAGACAAATGCATACTAATATAAATGTTGATCTTCCTGTGCATGAGATTTCCATATGTCTTACCTAGTTTGGTGTCCTAGGGCCCAGGAATTTGTCATTCACAAGGACAAATGTAGACTTTCCATCCTGTGCTATTAATGTTTAGCCACCATGCTTGACTAGTAGAGAAGCGCAAAATGCATCGTGGTGGTCAACCCAGCTGGACAGGCTGTGAAAGAAAATAAATACTTCTCCAGCAGGAATGCCTTTTTCTTACCCCTCTTCCCTGGTAATGGCTGTGACATCAGGCATGAAGGGAAGAAGTGGGCACCAGTCGAAGTTTAGAGGCCTGGGAAGGCACATCTTGAAGCTGTACAAATATTTTGGTGGGAATTGTCCATACCAATGCTGGGAGGGAGAAGTGGGTGCCAGAGCACAGGCCCACGATGACACGGAAGTTTTCTGCACAAACATTGGTTCTGAAACTTCTTATAGAAACTCTGGTTATTTCTATGGTTTTGTCCAGGAGGGGACTGAACTTGACAAATATTTACCCAAAATGTTAGAAGCACTGCTGGAAGTTCTGGTACTTCCTCTCTCCCACAGGTCTTTATTTTTTCTAGAGTTTGACAATTTTTCTTTTGTAGTTTGTCTCTGTTAGTACAACATATAAATAACATGAGCTGCTTTGCAGAGGGCTCTAAGACACGATTGCTGTTTATTTTTAATGGTGAGATACACAGATGTAGACAAAATTAATTCTGTGCTTATTTACTTTATCTTTCTCATCACTCAAGCGTTTTTTAAATGTTAGAGCTAAGGTCAGCTGGGCCAGGGTGCTTCTGTAACTCACTCCTTGCCATCTGAAACTGGGAGTCCTCCTGGTTCTGCTTGCCATTGAAACCAGCTGATGCCCTGACTGGGATTGTTCTGTAACCCTTCCTGTCGATGTGTACTGTGCTCTTCTCCCAGTTTACCAGGTTCCTTTTTGATCTCCCACATCTTCAGTTGCCTCTGGGAGCCTTCCTGCATCTCTCTTCAAACACCTGGCATCATTGTTTGGTGCCTGGGAATTTCCCACTCTCCAAATGGAGTTCCCTGCAGAGAAGAATGGTTCTTAGCTTCATCAGAGCAGCCGTTCAAAGTGTGTTAGTTCAGATTAACACTGTTATTGTCTCTGGCCTGGTGAGTTGATGGTAAATGCTTTATCAGCGAGAGCAGATATGCAGAACAGAGGCAGATCATTTTGTAAAGTTTCAGCTCTAACATATCGAGAAATTCTCTGCATTATGTTTTCAGATGAATGTATCAGAATTCCCTCGAAAGCTTAGGAGAACAGTAACTTATATGGCTGATGTGACTTCTGATTCAATCCTATGGATCTCTAAAGGAATGTAGAACTGTGTTAAAGTCCACTCCTTTTAAATTCCATAGGATTTTTCTATGAAGAAAATGTTTGTAGTAGGTGTCCCCATAGCAGGTTAATGTCTGTGTATTGTCACCCTGACTAAACTCAGCATGGGAGCTGAAGTGGAGTAGAAATCAATGAAATAGCATTAGGATGCAATTGTCGCAAATTATCAGAGAAGAAAGAAGACAACTGTAATTCACAAGAAGTAACACTTTACCAACTGCTCTCACTAAGCATTAGTTTAGTGTGTTTTCAATTTCAAGGCACTTTCTCTGGAAAATGCTTGGTCCATAATGACCATTATTATCACCATCCTAAAATCTGTGGAATTTAACCTAAACAAATTCCTCAAAGCTTGCACTTAGTACTGATTTGCTCCATCCCATTTCTTCCAGCCTCAGGGGCAGCTGTGCTATGGGAATAATGCTTTTATTATGAACACTGTAGTATTCCCAAGGAAAGCTGCTGTGAGCTGCTGTGCAAACACCCTGGTTTAGGCAGTCGGTGTCTCTGGGTGTCCTGTTTTGCTCACGGTGCCTGGCAGGACAAGGTCAGTGCAGAATTTCCGTGGTGGCCAGTTCCCTTCTCTTTTATTGGCAGTCATCCCACCCAAGATCTTGTTACACCCCTGTGACACCCATAATTGTGTGGTCACAGTGCCTCTTGCCATCCAGCACTCCTTTTCACTACCAGCATCTTAGATTTTATCCTTTCTTTGTGCTGTTCACTGAAAGGCAAGTAATTGGTAGAATGCAATATTACTGCTAAAATCAGACAAATAGCACCTAACTGGAAAATGCATTTTCCCCCATGCATACTGGATATATATCTAGATTTTCTGGGTTACACTGATAATTATCTCTCTGATGCAATGCAGTATTTGCATTTTGTCATTCATCAATTTTATTTTGTTTTTCCAAGGGGTAGGATCACTCAGGGGGCTGGTTATGTCTTTCATTTCCTGGTTATCCAGTCAGCTCCTGCTCACGCCAGCAGGAATTGAAAGCTGTTATCAATATTGAGAACAGAATTTATGTGAGATGAGGATGGGATGTCAGTCACTCTCCTAATAGCAAAGCATTCCTATCCCAGTAGCAACCGCACAACTATCAGTTTGTCCTGGGGCTCAATAGGGGATCAAAGGCTAAATCATCACCAAAGCAAAATTAAGCTCCACGCCAGGTCAGGATGGAAACCCAGGAGGAATGTGCCCATGTGCAAGGGAATGTCTGAATAAGTATGAAAGTTTTCTTTGAGTGTGCTTCTGTTACAGCTCTGCCCTAAAAAGGACACCCGAGTCAGTAGGTTTGCCAAACTGCACTGAAAGGGCATTTATTTATTTATTAAAGAATTTTAAGGTAATGAACAGATTGGGTTATATCTGATTACAAGCTCTCCCTGCACGGGAATGAGGTGAAGCCTACTGCTCTATCAGGAAGGCAGGGGTGAAGTCTGGTTCAGTGATCGAGTTACAAGATCCTGAGGCTGAAGACTGTAAAGCAGTAAAGTCAAGCAGTAAAGTTTTGGTTATTTACAGTGTGGAAAAGGATAAGAATCACTGGCCAGGGAGAAAAGAGAGAGATTTGAGATTTGAAGGATTAGGGTGATAGGCAGGACTAAAGAAACCAAGGAGCAGCCCAGACTGATGTGTGTGGGGTGATAAAGGAGCTTATGTGCTCATTGCGTCCTAGCTCCCTTGCTGGGCTGCTGCATTTATGTCTGGTCACACCTATCATCTGTCTCCCCTGGTGTGAACAGGTATGGGTCAGTCTTTGATATCTCTACCTTCCTATCTGGACACTGAATCTCATTTTTTGTTTTAGGATTTCAGCCCCTTCCATCTCTCTCTGTCTAAAAATAATTTTAAGTGTCTACTACCGCCTCAAAGTCCTCCAGCTGCAACTTTTCTCTCTTAAGACTTGTGATATTTGAAGAAGGTAAAACCTTGCCAAAATGAATCACCTTTATTTTAGATAGTGCATGTCTGTGCATTACAAAATGCCTGTGCAGCATCTCTGCACCACTTTCCACACCACTATTGATTATTTTTGAGGATCTGGTCACAGACCATTTGATTTAGGTTCCCTTTTTGAATATATAGCTTCTTTTATGAATTCTACTGTTCCTCATCACTTTCAGCCAGGTTTCTTGTGGTTGTCCTTCATAAATGCTTTGATGGATGCTTGTTCTTGCCTTCCTATTGCCACTTCCTCTGTCTCTACAATGCCTTCCGGGCTTTTGTTTGTAGTTTCTCTATTTGTAATGGCTGCAAATTTTATTCCTTAAAATCTGCAATTTGATTCTCTTTGGAAAAAATATCACTTTTCTCAGAAGCAATTACCCTTAGTTAAAAAGGGTAAGCCTTTAACATGGGTACGTTCTTGTCACCTTAGCACAAACACTGCGATGCAGAGCATTACAAGTGGTCAGGAGGTATGAAAATTCAGGCAGTTCATAAAGTCGGAGCATAATTAAGTGTTTGAACGTGGAAAATTCCTGAAATAATGACAGAGGTGAGGAAAGGAGTCAAAGAGGTTTGGCTGGTTGAGAAATGTAGGAAATGTGTTAAGAGCGAAGGAGAGATAAGAAGCATGGCAGTATGGAAGAAAGTGAAGTACATCTACATACAGGTTTGTGGCTAAAACCAGAATGATATCTGTGAAAGCTCTTGAAAATGTAGCCCAAATTTGTTTTAGACCCTGCAGAGGACATGGGATGGGGGCTGCTGTGCATCAGTATGTTATACAACAGAGAACAGAGAATATAAAACTCAGCTGGAGGCATGAGAAAGTCAAAGAAAGTCCAAATAGACATGTGAAGTTTGCAGAGAGAAACACTGGAGATTGATTTAGTAACAGATGTGTTCGGGAAGAAGATTAGAGAGAAGCAAATTTAGGAAGAAAATCCAAATATCAATATGCTTGCAGCTCTAGGAGTTTATATTAGGCTACTGAGAAGATTAATCAGATTTCAAAAAACCCAAACGGTATTGTGCACGTCAGATTGTGCTCCGCAGCATACAAACCATGTGCACAATTTGCTTTTCTTTCATAAAAAGCATGGTTATATATGCAAGTAATTTCCATTTTTCTGCTGCCTTATTTTTAACCCATTGAACAACCTTTATGATCACGGTTCAGTCAAGTAGCTGCAACTGTGCCAATAACAGCATTCCAGCTGGGTTAATGAATGCACACATGATTTCATGAAGGAATATATCTTTTTTTGACCCAATTTCAACCTTTTCTATTTCAAGCTGTTTAATTATAAGATATATTGGTTGGAAACAAACACCCATTATTCAACATTAAAAGTTAAAACAAATTCCAGATGCAATTATTTTAGGCAGCGAGTGCCTGTGATTGGGATGTGTAGGTAACAAATTAGTGGCACAGTTGATAAATGCCTTTCACAGAACAGATGCAAATAACCAGACTTCTGTGTTCCTTGAGTCTGCATGATAATAGGTTCTTTAAGCACCCTGCTAAGAATTAGGAAATTAGTCAAATGGGATCATATTTAGGTTGAGCTAATACTGCACAGCTGAATTTACCCACCATTATCTGTGGGCATAATTGGAGACAACTGTTTTTTGGACCAGCTGTGCAGGTCACAAAAGGATAATAATGGGGGCCCAGCCTTGCCATGTCAGATTGATAAATGTTTATAGCATAGTGAACAATTTAGGATTTTTTTTTTAAGACTCCTAGAATTGTATATGCCAAATTAAACTGCTCATCAATTCTACATAGTATGAGTTGGTGGAATTCACAGGGAGAAGAGAGAAAAGGTGTGCTAAGAGGAAAAGCATCTGAGAGGTGTCAGATAAAACTTTCCCACAACACATAATCTTTTTTACACCTTTCTGTTAGATGTTTTTCCTGCTATTTTCTCACCTTTCCTTTCCCTAGGTGGGTAGGTTTACATCAGTTTACGCTGATATTGTGGAATTTAAAGTGCCATTCATGCACTTCTGGATTTGTCAGTGGCTCTTTTTAGCATTTAGGCTTAATTTGTTTGAATAGCTTTTCCTGGTAATCTGACAAATATTTCTTTTAAATGTTACATCCAAGTACAGGTCTTTACTACTCCTAACCTATAAATATGTTAACAGCTACACTATGTTTAGAAAATACAATGTGATATTAATGTGAAATGTATCTTAGCTGAATCCATTAGTCTCAAGCAGGTAAATAGAAAAGCACATTCTGATTTTAATTGCCAGGAGTGTGTTTCATACTAAATGTCTGTCCTATTTTTTGCTCTCTTTAAATGTGCTATTAGGATTTACTTTTGTATGTCCCGTGTATATACTCCAAATTACACTTTAACCGAATTCATTATTTACAATGAAAAACAGAGAACCTTAATTAACTTAACTAGGTGACACTAAGGTTTAAATTACTGAAAATAAAATGTAGTTTCTGCTGAGTACTCTCCTTGTACTCTCCTTGTAGCATCGACTTCGATTTAGCTGCTATCATAACAGAAGGGGGAGAGGTTAGAGATCTAAAAGGTTTAATTTTATTTTAAAATAGCCATCTAAATGGTGCTCCTGCTAATTTTCCTGAACTTCACAGGATTACATCTGCAGTAATGGCCAAAAATAGTTCTGGAGCCTGCAGCAGCCTGCAAGGTGACTGCCAGCAGCTGGACTTCTGCTGGCTCTTGGTCCCCGAGTCCTGAAAACACAGGGGCATTTAACAGATGAGGGAAATCTTTACCTACTGATGGCAAGGTCAGGCTGGGGGGTGAAATATCTGCTCATGGGGGCAGCCGAGGGCTCTCCTAAAAAACGCATCAGTGGCAGAGAGGAGGCTGCTGGCCCTGGCTTCTCCTGTGTGTGGCACACAGCTGGACGTGCTGTGCCCTGGAGCAGCCAAGGCAGGGCTCTGCCCCAGTGCAGGCTTCACGGGGGGACAAGGGGACAGCCTGTCACCGAGAGCAGCAGCTCCAGCATCCCGGAGCCTGACACTCCTCCTCAGCTGGGCTGGAGTGGCTCTGGCTCCACCGGGAATCCCTGCGTGAGCAGAGTGTTCCATCTCCAGCTCATTATTGGCACACTCCACGCACAAACTGCCTAAAGTGTATAAATGGATCGGCTGAGGAGTGTTTTATTATCGAAGTAATTGCTGTATTTTCTAGATTGACATTTGTTAGTGGAGTAGACTGAAATCATCACTGGTTATCTTATCTGTGAGGGAATTTTTATCTTTCTCAGGTCTCTGATATTCATGAGCGCAGCAGATGCTGATAGCACCAGCTATCCTCAGGTTTTCAGTCTCCAGAGCAAAATGATCTTCCTTTCTCTGCTCAAGTCGGCGTTATAGAACCTCCTCTGGGATCTGACTTTTATAAAAGATGTCAGAAAAGATCCTCTAGAGTCAGAATTAGTATTTCTACCAAAATCCAAATCAGATTTCTAGTCTGTTCCTTTCCGAATTAGAGATGTTTCTTGATGCTGTGGTGAGGGGGAAGAGAAAACAACACTTGTAAAATGTTTTTATTGAAACTTAAAGGCAATTATTTCTGAATTCCCATTTTCTTAATTAAAAGTGTCACCGATTGGGATTTAATCAGCACTTAACAAGCCTTATTGTGAAGGGAAAGAGCTAAACAATGTCTGTAATAGACTGGGAGGGTTAGCTGAACTTTGTTTAAATATAAAGGGAGTAGTGCATCTGCTGAAGAACTAAGCCCTTTCAAAGTTTAGGACACTCACCAGCGCCATAGAGCATAAATCACAGTGCAAACTGTGTGATTATACCCTGCAGGGAAATAGACTGTGTGTTTATGGGGCTCTTCACCAAGCACTTAGGAATAATCTGATATAAAGCAGCAGGGGAGGAGAGTAATGACAACTTCAAATTAGTTTAATGAATGTTTACATTAAAAAAGGCTTTTCTACAAACCTGAAAACACAAAGTGACAGCTTCCTCTCCAGACAAAAGAAGCCCCCTCTACTTTTCCTTAAAGGACTGGCAATGGGGGAAGACATTGTAAATTTAACTCTTTCAATGTGGTGGATCGTTTTATCTTTATGTGCAGTGTTCTGCTGTCATTACAGTGACAGTTGCTGGAAATCCAATTGTAAACACCAGGATCTGGTTGGTAGCTCACTTATTTTAAATCACTCTGATCTCAGAAAAAAGAAAAAAAAAAGAGAATTTAATTCTCATAAAAGAAAAATATTCTCTTTAACTTGGTCAGACTGGTGTGGAACAAATGCTTAATAGGTTTTTGGCCATACTTATTCAATAGGCTGATGTGGGGTTTGAGAGTTCCCTTTCATTTCCAGCAATAGCTAACAAATTTATATTACCAAAAAAAAAAAAAAAAAAAAAAAAAAAAAAAAAAAAAAGAGGTGTTCAAAAAAAGTAGAAATAATGCAGTACTTCTAGTTTTCTTCTTAAACTGGAGGTAAATGATTTGTCAAAATTAATACAAGTGCAAAATATGTTATTATATATACTGAATGTATCTGAGAAATTACTGTGCATTTCAGCCCTGGCAGTGCAGCATTTTTCATTGCAGCAACATGCATTCACATCATATTTTTAAACCTAGTTTTGTGGAGCATTTCAAGTTGCATCAGGAGGAAATTTGGTTTTCCTCTTCCCAGAATAGATACAAAATTTTCCACTAAGAATTCTGCAAATGAGTAAGTATACTTAAAAAGGAAAAAAAAAAAAAAAAAAGACAACAACTTTTNACTTTTACAGCTGAGAGATGGGTTAGAAATGGAAGTTTGGACGTAGGTTAGAAGATAATTTCCAGTGTTTTGAAACTTCCTCAGCAATTATCTGTGTGTGAAATAGTTCTGGCTATGACTATTACCATACAGATACTCACTGAAATGTTTTTGGCTTTTGTCCAAGGATGTGAAAAATTAATAACGAATCAAGTACCCATTTTCATTAAGGAACATGTGTGTTCCTTAGGCAGCCATGGGAAGCCCCCATTCCAAGCACCAATTTGTGAAGTGCTGTATGTGCTCAGGATTTTCTTTAATCCAGTGTGCAACACACAACAATGCTTGTTCTGTAAAGCTGGCATATAGAATAGAATTGAGGCGGTTTTGTGTTGATGTCACTTCCACGTAATAAATTATCTGTGGTCTGAATGTTTTATAGTTCTTGCAAATGCCCTGGAGATAGGGATGGACTTTGCAGTCTCACATGATGGAAGGAAGAGCCTATGTTCTTCTTGAGAAATGAGTAGAACCCCACAGCACAGGTCCTGCAGCAGCTTTTCTGTTTATCATCTGCACAATGTGATGTGCAATGTCTTTAAAGTGGACCAAATACATTGCAAGGGAGGAAATCAATAGGGCTTCTGCAATGAGTGTGATTGACATTCGTAAAGTTGTTAGAAAATGCTGCAAACCATTAGAAAAAAAAAGGTGTCAATAATGCATGTCATTTCAAAGGAAGGATTAAAAGGAAGTGATTGAGGCTGGGTGATGCTAACCAGGAATCTGGGGAGCCCCTCAGACTGCAGAGTGCTGGCTGTGGGATGCAGACAATGGAATAACAAGGGGTTCTGCATGGGTGCAAGGTGCCCTGAAATATTTTTTTTCCTATATTCCTCTTAAACCTCATGTTTAGCTCTGTCCATACTATTGCATGCTACAGCCTGCCCTAATCAGCCAGTCAGCCTCAGCACATGGATTTACCTGGGGGGCTGCAGATAGTCTGGGGAGGTGACCATGGCTGTGCTGTGACTCCAGAGCAAAGGGATGC
This sequence comes from Bombycilla garrulus, assembly GCA_013400315.1. NCBI lineage: Eukaryota > Metazoa > Chordata > Aves > Passeriformes > Bombycillidae > Bombycilla > Bombycilla garrulus. Next base: position 722,783 of record VXBU01012053.1, read on the forward strand.
TGCCGGCAGGAGCCTGTGCCCTCAGAGAAATGACAGCAGTGGATTGTCTGAATGCTGAGCTGTGCTTTTCCCACCTTCTCCCTTTAAATTTGATTTTGGGATTCTCTCCAGAAAGGGAAAACCCTACTCAGCAATAATCAATCAATTTACTATACAAGGCCAAGGATAAAACTTCACGAAATAAAGTTTGGTTTAAAACCCTTTTCGGCCCAACATCTCTGTTCAGGTGACTTGGTCCTTCTGAAACAATACCAAGATGCAGAAAAGCTCATATAAAGGAGTAGGTAGAAAATCCTTGATTCTTCAACCCACTGTTTCCAATAAGGAGGACAATAGTTTCTGGGAATACAGGGCTCAAAGAAGAGTCACTGGGCAAATTAATGTTTAATTTTAGCCGCATTTGGATAGAAAAATCATGTTTGCCACACATTTCCATTTTATAATTTTGCTGTAAAATTATCACAACACCCTCCTGTGGTTTCCCAGCTGTATATGTGTGACCCTGCAAAGACAAATTCAAAGCCATCATGTAATGTGATACCAGTGACCTGGCTTGGAAACTGAAGATGTGCACTTTGTGCTGCTGTTGGCTCTACTCTGTTTCCAGCACCAAGGAAGAACTGATTGCCTCTCTAAATTTTTTTCTTGGCGCTCTCCTTTCCTTATCATTGATGAAGGTGTATCAGGAATTCCTTGAGCCATTTCTTACTCCTCATAAAACACACCGTTTTCTTCTTTAAAACAAGTTAAATAAGAGAAGTGGGATTCTCTCATTTAACTGATATGCTCCAGCCTGAATACCTCAATTCAATATTAGGTAACAGTGTACCTCAGGTAAGAGCTGGGCTTCTTGGCACCCTGCAGCCAAGGGAAAGTGCAGCCAGCACCCAATAAAATGAGAATTTCCCACCAGAGGTGTCTCTTTCCTTTTTCCACTGAGGGCCTCACAGACACACAGGGTCTGAAACCAGGCATTCCTGGCAGATGCTAAAGTTAGATGGGGCAAGTCATAGCCTTTACACATAATTTAATTTGCTATGGACTTGATTGGGATGAGGGTTTCATTCCATATGTCAGGCTTTTCATGTTTCACATTGATTTTTATTTATAGTTTTGTTTTAACGGATGAAACTTATGGCAGGATAAATAAGCATCCTAGGAATTTTGTTAGTGGTACTTTGAGATTCTTAATAGGAACAAGAGCTATTGCAATAAAGACTAAAAAGTTTGATATTCAAATAGTGTCCAAATTAAATAGTTTTTCACTGCACTCTTTCTTGTCTGAGTGAAGTGCCTGAAGTAAGCAATGAATATTTGAAATGCAGGCACAAGCAACTGATAAGAAAAATACAATTACAACTAGCCCTAAAGATACTGCACTTAAAGGGGGATCACACTTATGTGCATTTAGAAGACAATATTAATAAAACACTTAAAATAACTTCATATTAGGGAATTAGGCTGTTATTTTTTAATGAAACTCTGGGGCCATTTTATCCAGACAGTGTTACGTTTTATTCATATAATAGAAATCCAGATAAAACAATCACATTTCTTTAGTAACTGGAAGCTGTGAATTTTAACAATCGCATTAATGCTTTTAGATAACTGGAAGAGTAGATTTAATAAAGTGTAAAACTTTCCATTTAGGAACTAAAAAGCCCCCTAGTTCAGAGTCCACCCTCTCCCTGTGCCAGCACTGTCTTGGGACAGCCTTGCTCACCATGGCCTTGTGCTCCCACTCTGAGCCTGGCTCTCCTCCCCAAATCCCATTCCCTGTCCATCCCCATCTCTGTGCTGTCCCTCTGGGCCTGGCCTGCCTCCCCAAACCCCATTCCCAATCCATCCCCATCCCTGTCCTGCCCCTCTGGGCCTGGCCCTTCTCCCCAAATCCCAATCCATCTCCATCTCTGTCCTGTCCCTCTGGGTCTAGCTTTCCTCCCCAAACCCCATTCCCAATCCATCCCCATCCCTGTCCTGCCCCTCTGGGCCTGGCCCTTCTCCCCAGACCCCATTCCCAATCCATCCCCATCCCTGTCCTGCCCCTCTGAGGCCTGAGCCCCCCTGTGCTGATGGGATGGGGCAGGACTGACCCCAGCTCCCCTCCTGGCTTGAGCAGGCTGTGGGAGCTGAGCTTGCAGTGCCAACAGCCCACTCCTGTTCCTGCCTAGATTTGCAATTTTCTCTCCTCACTCCCTTTTTTTGCATTATTTTCCAGCCCCCAGCAGGAAGGAGGAGTCTTGCTGCCGTGGGGCTGCAGTCAGCCCTCAGCTCTCTCTGGGCTTTAACCATCTGTTCATGTGACCAAATCTCAGAGCAATTCTTTTTCTTTTATTCAACTATTTGGTTGCATTTTATTTCTATTTCTGGCTGTTTGGAGCAGTTTTTGACCCTGTTTTCTCACTTGTTTTCCACCAACCCTTTATTGTGTGGAAGTGCCTGAGAGTTCTGCAGGTACTACCATAACAGCACTCTTGTGCAAGAGAATTTAGATGCCCTTTTATTTTGTTGCCATGGCATGAACAAGTCTGATCAAGAAGTTTAATCAGATTTTCAAACTCTTTCAGCTGAGAAATTAATTAAAAGAAAAATAATGCGTGGCTTAGAGTTCCTCAAATCATTCGATGTTGATTGGAGATACTGCTCAGAACTTAAAGGTTATGGTTGACTTCATTAAAGAAAGTACTTGATGTCACTTTACTCAGTGTCCCTGTGAAAACCACAGTCATTGTAGAAGGAAAATGCATCAGCATTTGGTCTTTGGGGTTTGGGTTTTTTCAAAATTTCTGTGCAGTGGGTTGGGTAGCTGCTGCTTGCCATTTACATTTATTTAAAATTGTGATTATTGCAAATTGTGTCTTTTTTCTTCTTTAAGAATAAGTGTAGGAATATAAAACTTCTCAGTGGATAAGTTTTGGAAGTTCAGTAAGAGTACTGCCAAAAGGACTGTTGTTGTTTGTTCACCAACACTGAGAGGTTTTGCTGCTCTTTTGTGTATGCATCACCCGTGTTTCCTTTCATTTTTTGTGTAAACTGCCAGTAAATCTCTTTCATACAGAAATTGGGTGGGTTTCAGTTGCTTTTGATTTGCATTTTCATGTTCATAGAAAGAAACACTAACCCCTAAAGAACCCCACCCGGGAGCCCACCCTTGCTCTCTCTGTGGGATTTACATTGGTTAACCACTCGCTGCTGTTATAAACACCACATTTACAACATCATCATTTGTGAGCTACTTTGTGGTGGGAGAACGTGAGAGAAGCACAGGGAGGGATTGTAAAACGTGGATGTAGAAAGATGTTATGTCATTGCTCCCCAGCCCTGTAAATCCTGCACCCTCATTTTTCTTTATAGCGTGACAAAAAACGTTCCCATCCAAACAGTGAGCAGTGCACTCCCCCTGGGTTTTCATAGTCCCCGTGTGGGGTAGGGGAGTTGTGTTTTTACACACCTCTAACTTATATCAGCCCCTTTCATTCATGTTTGCAAATCAAGAGGTTAAGCCCCTGCATTTATACACTGCAACAAAAATGTGGAAAGCGAGCATTGATGGCACAACCACTATTGCCTCCAGAAGACCATTTTTAGCAGATTTTATTTAAAGTTATATTTTCCTTTTTTCTTTTTTTTTTTTTTTTCTCTGAAGTCTTCAAAGACTTGCTGTCAGGGTGGCTATTGAGGTAAGGGTGCCCCAAACATTAGTTCTAACATAAACAGGAGAGTAGCAGCTTCTCAGAGGAAGTGGTTGTGTGTTCTTGGCCTTGTGCTGAGGGTTTCTTCTTTTTCCATGGCTGAGCAATTCTGTTTCATTTTCTACTCTGTGTTGGCATTTGCTGCAGTTGCCAACGTCTGTATCTCGAGGCTGATGACATCCACAGACCTTCCTGCACCACCCAGCAGAACTGCATTTTGAAAACTCCTTCTGAACCTTCTTTCAGTGACTATGGGAAAAGAAATTTGTGGGAGGATGAAGACAGGATGAGAGAGCGTTGCTCTATCCTCTTCTTTTCTCCTTATTATTTTTTTTTTCCATTTTGGGTCTGACATATCTCTTTGCCAAGACCACAATAACTTGTTTGTGTAAGAAATAACATCTAAATGGAGCAATTGATTTGTGGATATCATACAAATTTGTTTTATGGTATTACAAATGACTTTAGGGCCATCAACACAGTAAGTGCTATATTAGCAGCTTTAGCTGCTTGCCAAAACCTGCTACAAAATTTGAATGGAGGCAATAAATTGATACTCCTCACTAGTTTTTGCTGTCGTCTATGGTGTAGCTGTCCAGTGGATAAGTGAATGACATATTGTCAATCTAGGTACATCAGAAAGGCAAAATACTGAGTTTTTTACCCAGTGTTCTGTTTATCCATCCCTGCTCTCTCTTCCTACCTGCCATCTCTAGCACATGGCACACACGCCTCAGCTATAAGCAGTAAGATTTGACCAGTGTCCAGCATCCTGGATTGCTGAACGTCAGGCATCCTGGACAATGTAGGTACAGAGCAGCTTCATTTTGCCATTTCCTTTGGCATAGAGTTTATTTGTGCACAAGTTCAGCAAAAAATCAGAATTAAAAGCCTCATTTGGCCTGAGACTAGAAAGACAAACTCTGGGGGATTCTTTATTTCTTTTTTTTTTTGTCATGGTGGGAAAGGGAATTTATTGGAGTTTTTCTGCTCTAATAATAAGAGACTTCCCTGATTGTTGTACTCCAGAAGTTTTTGGGTAGTTCTCCTGGCAGGGTGGCCCCAGAGGTGCAGGAGGGAGTTAGAGCACCCGAGAGACACCCGACCTCTCTCTGCTCTCAGTTAATCCTCTGGGATTGCTGGGGTCCAAGGGCTGAATTTCCCAACTGTTTTTTTTTCTGTGCTCCCTGTACTGGCTGCCCCTGTGGTATGCAGCTCCTGGGCTGCTTTTGGCTAGGCAGGAACTAGCAGGAGGGATGCATTTTCCCCTCAACGGTGGAGTTTCTAACTTTAGGCAAACAGTGGTTAATCTTTCCAAAAGGGTAGATTTACAGCCTGGCTTCTAAGCATTTGAATTCATTGTTACAGCTAATGGACATCTCATATTGTCTTAAATCACTGGCTCCTCAGTGTGCCAAATAGTAATAGAAACCTTAGAGCTACCCTAATTTGGCACCTATGTTTCAAATCACTTGCCAAAGGAACTTGGAGGGGGGAGGAAAGATCAATTGAAATGTTTTTCTGAGTGCTTTCCCTGTGAAATGCTTCACAGGGCTTGAACTCCTGAATATCATATGCAGACTTAATATTAGGTTCCTGTTTCATGCTACATGGTTACTTTTCCATGTTAAATAAATTTGTCTAATTTACCACAGACGGAGATAAATATTGATTTGGTAAGCAAATGAAAAAATATGTCATGGTCAGGCTGAATTTCTTTCAGTGTGACACCAGTGTTATGCTGTGTGTAATGCAGTAGTTGACTCTGTTAATGATCTCCTGTAGGAGTTATTGCTGTGTAAGGTATGGCCAGTGACTTTACACGGTGTGATTTATGGATCTATCTGTACATTTACATAGGCAGCCTCCTCCTCCTGCACGTGCCAGTGGCACATCTCACTGTATCTCATTTCCTCTTGTGGGAGAAATTACTGGGTAGGGAATTAACCCCTGTGAGTGCTGAGACCTCCACGTTTGGCTGCTGCCTGGGCATGGCGCACACACACCTCGGTGGAACCAAGAGAGAAAATCCTGTGGCTCGGGTTTCCAAATGCTGAAACCTTCTGATCCTGTCCAAGACCACCTTGCTTTGAGGCAGCTGCTCTAGAGAAGGGTGGAAGGGCTCTGCCCTCTCTCTGTGAGAGTCATTCATTCAGCACCTGCCTCACACCAGTGCCTCTTGCAGGCTACAGAGTCACAAGTCTTGGCCTATTTCATGATAACAGGCACAGGGATTTTAATGCCAAAAGAAAAGTCTGAAGAATTTGGGCTCTAATGAGATAATCTGAGAAATTTTGCAGGAAACCCATGATTATCTTGCCCAGCACTCATTCTTTGATGGCATAGACTTTTTCCTGTTTAAGAAAGACCTTTTCTTTGTTCTAGGAAAATACCAAGGTGATCATTGCACTGTATAGCAGATTTTTCTCTTGGAAAAACTGTCTTGCACATGATTAAATTTATGGTACATAATAGAGAGAAAGCTGCAAGGTGATGGTTAATGGCATTTGAAAAGCCATTGTTAACCTCAGCTTATAGAGATTTACGGGGATTGCTTAATATAATCAATATGCTGATTACATTGTAATAAATAAGTGGTTATGAATATCAGTTCTTCAGAGGAATAGGGAAATATTTAATATATGTATCTGAAAACGTTTCAACTCCCTCTTCCATGTTTATAAAAATGAGTTCATTTAGCAAGTAATTCTTCTACAGAAAAGGATTTTTTTTTTCCTTTGAATAAAAGTTTTCCCAGTGTAGCTTGTGTGTATAGATCTATATATACACAGAGGGATGTGTGTTTGTATGTGTCTATATATTTTTGTATATACAGTTCCTTTCCCATACCATTTTAATGATTGTGCGGGTGGCTGAAGAGAGCAGAGATGAATGATAAAGCAATGTGGGAAAAAGCAAGTGTGACACACTGGGGAAAACAATGAAAGGACATGAACACTGGAAAAAAAACCCCAAAAATATAAAAAAAATTAAAGAGCAGCAGAAGCATCAGGAGTGAAGTGGTTAAGGAGGCTGTCACAGCAGGAAGCGGGTATAGCTCTGTTTGCAGTGTGCTCATGGGAACTGGCTTGGAAAGTGTTGTGGTAAAAGTGTGTGGAAAAAAAAAGAGAAACATGAATTGAGCTATAAATATCTGGTTTTCTTTGAAGTTTTGTGACCAACAATTAATGTTACTGGAAATCTCATAAAAAGTTGTTGTTTTATAAACTCTGGTTTGGCTGAATGAGGCAAAGTAGAGAGGATATTAGCTCATCTCCAAAGGCAGCATCTGTACACTGATTTTTGAGCTCCTGTGGCAGGTACAGACTAAGTGCAGAATGAAGGCTTGTGTTCCTTTCCTCTGCCAGGGTTGCTGGCTGCAGAAGTGTATTTAAAATGACATAAAGTAAAGAAAGGTTTATCTGTAAGGACAGTGTCTATATGTCATGTGTCTTCCAGTGAAAATGAGAGGAACATCTATATTCTGGTTTTGTCTACACTCTTTAAAATCAGACCTCTTACAAGAAATTAACTCTGAAACAACGGGCTGTTGTCTAACCTATTTTTCTTTTTCTCAGATTAAAAATCCAATAATGAGCAGTAGTCCAATAAATGGATCTGAAGGTCACAAATTATTTTTTAGGATTTATCTGTAAAAAAGTGATTATTATTTTCTCTAAAAGAAGCCCACTATAGTGGTTTGTTGTTTTGTTGGTTTTTTTTGTTTTTTTTTTCCCAGCAAATCCCTTGCTGTTATATTCCAGTTCATTGCCACTGCTAGGGAGTTCCCTCTGCTAGGGAAAGATGCCATTAGCAGTGAATATGATCATTTTTAAAGCCTATTTAAAGCTGGTAATGATATTGAAAACTGGAGATTCCAAAGAAATAATATCTATCTTCTCCACATCAAGCAATTTAGGTGGGTCTGTTTTAACAGCTGTAGTTGGTCCTTTTGGAGGCTTCCATTTATTGAGCAAATTTTGCCTCAAAGTGTTTCACAAACTTGAGGATGCTCATTCTAAAGCTGTGCTGAGTTTGTGTTCCACTCGTGAGTGCAATTAGCCCAGTGCAGCTCTCAGGGCTGGCATCTCGAATACCACCATGAGCAGCAGTGTGTTTCAACACCTCTTTTAGCTTGATATGTGTTCATCCTAGTTTTCCTGGAAAGGGAGGACAGGCTGTATTGCTTGGTGTGATGTAGCATCATGATCTTGCTCCCTTCTGGAAGATTTTTTCCACATGTGGACGCTCCTGTGTAAGGAAATGTGGGTGAGAGGTGTGGAGAATAAAAACATCCTGGTGTCCCTGTGGCGAAACCAGCATCCCTGGAAGAAACTGTGGCCACTTGCACAGCTCCTGTACTGTAAAAAACTGGAAATAACTCAGATTTACAAAGTCTTTGTAGGCACTTGCTCTACAGATCCACTGCAGGCCTACAGAGCAGGCAGGATGTGCAGGCTGGACGTGTTCACATCAACCCAGTCTCTTGACAGAGCGATGCAGAGCTTTGCTCAGAAAAGCTGCCAGAACTGCCCTGCTCCTCCTCTGGCCTCACAGAAAGACCCGAGGCCTTGCCCCGTGCTTCCAACACACCCTCTCTGCCCAGGTGAGCTGTGGTTCAGGAGCTGAAACCCCTGAGATCAGGTTCTCCCTGTTTGTTGGTGCTCTGAGTGCAGCTCCAGCCAAGCACTGGGGCTCTCATCGTGCAATCTTTCTGAATTGGCTGCACAACTGTCAGCATCGTGTCCGTGTGAGTTTCTTTCTCCAGTGCTCATATTATTTGCTCTGGGGGCCCTTGTCAGCTCACATTCAGCTTGTTTGCAGACAAAAACTACCAGCAGGGAATGAACTGTGATTGAAATTGAGATGCTGAGCTACTGTACAAGCTCTCAGTGAGACACGGCTGCTTTGTATACAAGTGTCTGAGCTCTCTGGGACTGACTTTACTGTTGTTTAAATAAAATCCAGTTCTGATTGGTTTGCTGAAGAGCTCTGCCTACCCTCAAGGCCCTGTTTTGCACTCAGATTATTAAAAAATTAGCTAGAGGCTGTGTTTGGAGTTTAATTCACTCCATCACTTTGCTTCATATGTAGACGTGTTTCTCCCTACAGCTGCAATCTGCAAGAAGCAGCTTCAGAGCCGAGACATGCCATGGTCTTACCAAATCAGCCTGAAATACATGAAGACTGCAAATTTGAATCAAACTTCAGGAGAGCAGGAGAACTCCTCAAATCAATTGTTAGGTTCATTTTTCAATAGGTTCAGTGCTGGAAGACAGAACTGAGGGAAGGAAAATCAGCCTGGGACTTTCTTCTAAACACAGCTGTCCTGTGACTCGTCATTAAATATAATAATTCTTCTATTGCTTTCTGCTTTTAGCAAAAGAAATCTTCAGAAGTCTGAGAGAGAGGAATTTGTATGGATTTGTATAGATTAAAGCTGCTGGGACCATCACAGTTGCCTTATTTATGCCCAGGTTTCTACCCTCAGTTATTGTTTTTTTCTTGTGTTTTATTTTTTACCACATCACTTCTACCACAACATTATACTGCTGACTTGTAAATGAAATGTATATTAGAATGAATCATCAGCACAGAAAAGTCCTAGGCTTTTTTGAATGCACCACTAAGCACCTTATCTGCATCTAAATATCTTTACAAATCTGCGTCTTAGTGAGAAACTTAATGCTGCTTTATTCTGGCAAGCCCTGGATATAAATGCCCAGCACTCAAACTTTACTTTTGATTGAGTTTTCACACTCATGCAAATGCCTTACACTACCATTAGGAAAGTGCTAATTTGATTTTCAGACAAAAGATAGTTCAGCTTCAGCATTAGTTTGAGAAGCAGCAGTGTTGAAAGAGGAAGAGGGCTTCATTGCCACGTCAGCTTCCCAGTAAGGCTATCCAGAACAATAAAGTTCACATTAAGTGCAATATTATTTTTTTAATTGATAAAATGAGGGTAAATTAGCAGTTTAGAGGGGGTTTTTGTGTAGTTGTTCAGTTCTCTGCAATGCTTTGCACGTTTTGGTATGTCATTGACAAAAATAGGGCTTTGTAAGTCTTCAAACATTGTTTCAGAAAGAAACAAAGACATTTCTTCCCAGAAATCCTGTGGTACGATGACTGCAAATTTCGTATGAAACAGAATTTACCTCAAGGAAACTTTGCTGTTTTTTCTGTCCACATGCCTGATGCTATCATGCCGAAAACATCATTGTAGAAATTACTCCAGATTATGATAAGATTGATAGGTTTGTGAAAAGAGTTATATTATGGGGTGTCTTCATTAACACAGATATGAGACTTGATGGTCCAGGAAGTCTCCTTCACTCCACACTTCCATGTCTTCAGCACAAAAAACCACAAGGTGTTTGTTTTGTTAATCATTAGGTAGGTAATCCAACTCAGCTATTTTGATTTCTAATCCTATCAGAGATAATGCTCTCTTTGCTCTGGAAAACAAATCTCACTCAATAGAAAATGCACCTCATTTGGCACTGAAAGCAAGGCTTCAGACTAATTGAATTCCAAGAAATGTTAATACTATTTTTCTTCTATTCTTGCAGAATAATATCTGAATTCTTGATGCTTGTTGTTGGTTTACTCTTTCTGGCTAATGCTGAGCTAATGGTAGATTTGATGGAATAACGGCGGTGATCCTTTATGACAGATCTGTTTTGTATCTGGCCCTAAGGCTGGTCTTTCTCTGCATGTGCCACTGCACCCAAAGGCAGAAGGACTCAGCAATTAGTACTTTTCCTAAGTAATAAATTAGTTCATCCAGTTCTGTGCACAATATAGTCATTATGTGGTGGAAAATCGAATCCATACTTTTGTTTCTGGTGGGCTGCAGTGGTATAATGAGCACTACGGGTGTTTTAATACCCTTTGTTTGCACTTGGAAAAACATAACACTTTCCCACTGAGAACCAAAAATCCTCTTGTGTTCTTGTGAACATGACATTCAAAAATGCAGCGTGAAGAGGTTTTGATGTTGGCAAGGAACATGGAAGAGGCATTTCACTATCCCAAGAAGAAAGGAACAGTGCTTTTGCTGAAAACTTGCTCAGAAGTGTTTACATCTATTCAAAGGCATTTTCTGAGTACGAGACAATCAAGGTATGGTTTGCCTTTTAGAAACTGGGCAATTTAGCCTTTTGTAAATGCCCATTGTGTCACTTGTCCCCAGTGCAGGAGAATCAAACCCTTTCAGCTCTGATAAATGGAGAGCGATCAGGCTCTCCCAGACCTGGTTGTATGGTTGAGATTATGACAGCTGAGGGTGCCGTTCCCATATCTCATATCTCATGTATCTGGTATTCAGATATCCCAGTTAGTGACAGGCTATGGAATTGTGGTAAACTGCATGCCAAGAGAATATCAAAGTGGCTTCATGATTGAGTCTGGTGAAGCTGCTGAGTTGGAGAGATGGAGGTGGAGTGTGGTCTTCAGAGCCATGGAGTCGTCACCCCACCTTCTCCTCTGTGTGTGACAGATTTTAAATTTGTGGCCCAAAGGAACAGAGCCATGGGTAATGCTGGGGGAATACGTGGGTTGAGCTGCTTAATGTACACTTGGATTGTCACCCTCATCTGAAAGGAACTAACTTCTTTAATTAAAGTTAATGAAGATTGTCCTTTAATTCCTAGATGGCGAGAAGGGAATAAGAGTTCATGACGGTGCATCTTTGCATGGCCAACACTATTTAGTCACAAACACAGCTTAGAAACAGCCTTTGTGACCTGGCCTGAACCATAACTCCTGCAGGCTGTGTGCTATGTTCTGTACCAGAAGTAGTATGGATTTTATCCCCCTGTAACTACAGAAATGAACCCTTCAGCTCAGAGAGCATTGCAGTTGAAAAGCCCTTATAGCAGCAAAGGTTTTGGTTTATTTAAGAGAACATTCACAGTTCAACAGCAGCAATTTTAATTGTTTTAGAAATATAGGTAATAACTACATATCATGTGTGGGAAAAATTAATTGTGAACAATTCTGGTGTAATCCATGTGATATCTCACATAATTCAGTCAGCTGAATATAGTGACCTGCTTTTAATAAAATAAATACAGGTTATTCAATATGTAAATTAGCTAGTTAAAAATGTACACTAATGGCTCATTAACCTCTCTTGAACTTGTGTTCTTAGTGAAAACCACATTAAGTGAATATAGGATTATGGCAATGGAGACCTGTTAAGGAAGAATCCCAGTAAGCACACTGAGCTGGGAGACACCCCAGCAGAGAAGCCAGGTAGGACATGCAGCACTTCTCAAAGCTCTTTAGATTGTGGAAAACTGGGATGCAGCTCTGTCTGGGCAGAGAGGTGTTGGAATGGTCAGTGGCAGGGCCAAGAACCTACAGTGAAAAAATGCCCATTTTCTCTATCTCCACTTCCCTGCTGTGCTGAAAAGGGGGCTTTGGCAAACACAAAAAGATCCTCCTTTTCTGTGTACCATTGCTGCTCTGCAGCCTCCAGCAGGGCTGAGCTCAGCTCCTCAAGGATGGAAGGGCTGAGACGCTGGATTTCTAAAAATCCCACGGACTGGTGTATTCAGCCTTTAGCCAGCCTACCAAGCACAAACCATTTATTGCTTTCACCTGGCTTACAGCTCTGTGTGCCCCTCTGCAGGAGCCAGCTCCCACCCCAAAATCCCACTGGCTTTATCCTCCCCAGAGAGAACCAGAGCGTTGTGGGGAATAGTCAGAGCCAAGGCACGAGTGCTGAACTGTGAGGTGTTTGCGTGGCACCTGCCCACGCGCTGGCTCCAGCCATTGTTATCTGCCTTTCAATTTCACAAGCACAGGATTTTGCTCCTAAAAATAGCTGCAAGGGAGCCATGCCGAGCCACAGCAAATAGGACTTCTTCAGATGGCTTTGATCGCTATCTGCACTTGCGTGGGTTTAGAAGTTACGAAGTAGATTTTGGTATCAAACACACCTTTGGCTTTGGTAAGTGTCTCTGGAAGGAAACTGCCACGTGTCAAGAAGAGAGGATGCTAAACCTGGGCCACATTGGCAGCTGTATGCCAGTCCTTTGCAGCTAAGACATAATTGAATTCAAAATCATCTGGGTAAGGCATCCAAAATGTAGTTATTTTTAACTAGAACAGTGTATTGTAAAACTGTGGCTCACTCTGCATTTAATTTTTCATATTTTTAAATACCCAATTATTTTTATAATTTTTCCTCTCTTTTAAAAGCAGAGCTTGAGATGGAATAGTGCCCCCTCAGCCATTTAGAACTGAAGCAGTGGGGACCACTAACTGTGGCTGGCTTTGCAGCTTTAACTGGCCTTTATTACCATAGCCATAAATAGCAAACCGCCCCAAATATTACAGGAGTTTTGTTGGCTTTAACCAATGAAGTAGAACAAGACCTCTGAATACCCCATTAGTTCCAGTGCTGTGCTTTGACGACTTTGCATTGGCAGCTCTTTTTCTATACAAGTCACTGGCCTCACCCGTGTCTCTTAACAAATACCGTTGACAGGCACCATTGCAATTTTTCTGCATGTTCTGACAGTTTAATTCAGTACCTCCTGGCTAAGCAGCCAGAGCCTGAGGGGGTAATTCAGCACCTTGGCATCACACTGCTGCAATTAAAATAATTAAGGGAGTTGGGATGGGCTTACAGAGCTTTCCGTCTTCTGCAGCCTTGTACAGAGAGTGCACTTTCCTATTCCCTCATGGAATGAATACAGGAGCTTCCTTTACAATATGCTGCAGTGATTTTTTTTTTTTTAAGAAGATGCTTATTTCCAGCCCCTATTTGCAAAGCTGTTTGCATTTATGCCTAACAACTTTTCTTTCTCTTCTTTTATACAACCCAATTTCCTCCCCCCACTTAAATACAAGGGGACAAATACTTTATATTCCAGCTGTGTTTTCTTTTGATTAAGAGAGGTGCATAACCCCTTGGCTGCATAATCTTAGTCAAATCATTCACTTTGGTGCTTAGTAAGGACAACTAAGCATAGCTGTCTAAATTAGTAGGTCTCATTTCTTTTACTGAGAAGGAAGAAGGCATAGGAAAAATGAAAGCTATTTTGCTGTGCCTTTAGTGTTAAAAGCAAATAGAGGAGTCAGCCAGGGTTTTGTGTGTCTGTGAATATATATATATGTATGAATGTATGTATATATATAAAATAGATATATATGCATTTATATATAAAATGTGTGTATGCATAAAGAAAAAGGTCTGTTGTTTTCCTTTGTTTATGTATCTCATACTAAGTGTATTTATACTACTTGCACATATGAGAGTCCTGCAGAAACACGTTTTGCTGAGCTGTGTATCCCCTATCTCTCTAAACCAGGTGATATCCTGGTTTTACTGAACGGAAACCTCCCCTGACACATCTGGGCCCTCGTTCCACCTGGGAGTTCACCTTGTTCATGCTATAAGTGAACTCCAAAGGATGGAGATAAGCATTTGAAAGGAGCTGTGATAAATATCAGCTGTGTGAAGTGAGCAGAAGTGCTCCTCATGTTCGGCTCATCTGGTGCACGCAAGTATATCACACCCTGATCTGAGCCCCCTTATCTGCTCCTACTGCGTGTGTGCCTGCTGCAGCCTTTCCCTGGATAACTGATATCAAGCTCAAAAATGCTGCCCCTGTATTTTGTCAGACCCTGAAACATTAATCATGAGGAGGAAAAAAATAGTCTCAGTCAACAGTATTGTGAGAGATTTGTTGTGCGGGTTCAGGTCACGGGTTTTCCGCAGCTTGGGAGATCTGTGTGGTGTGAACAGAGTAAAACCTGTGGGGTAACCTGCTCACAGCGCTGCTGGGCGAGCCAGGCTCTGGCTTTGAGGCTTACCACCCTTTGCTGTCCCTAAACCCACCCCTCAGAGACATGGGCTGTCATAGGTGTCCATTGCAATTCCTCTCTGCTCACTCAGTGATTCTTTTTTTCTGTTGGTTTCTGAGGCCAGGAAGAAAAGTGTGGTGGATCTCAGTTCCAGCTGTCAGGGAGGAGAAAGGGCCTTTTTTCACTAACCATCTGGGAATTTGGCAAGCCAAGGCCTAGATGGCACATAAATGTTCCTTACAGTTTCCTGAGGTTAGGAAGGGTAGCAGACTGTGGATGTGTCAGAGATGCCCTCTTGTCTGGACACCATGCAAGCAAAGTCTTTCTGTAATGCTCTCGCTCAGGTAGATGAGAGCGAAATGGTGGTTCCTGCTGTGGGGCTTTTCTGTTTCAGCTCATAGAATGATTTGGGTCTGAAGGGACCCTAAAGAAGACCTTGTGTCATGCCTCTGCCACGGACAGAGACACCTTCCACAGGACCAGGTTGCTCAGGGCCCCATCCAGTTTGGCTCTGAACACTCCCAGCATTTGGGCATCCACAGCTTTTCTGGGCAACCTGTGCCAGGGCCTCGTCACCCTCAGATGTAGCTTGTATTTATTTTTTTTTCTGCCTTTGACAGCACTGCTTTCCTGGTTTTGAAATGTGCTTATTCACACCGCAGGGGTGACCTGATGGCTGCAGGCTCTTTGGACAGGAGTGCAGCTCCTGTGTGTGCTGTAGGTTCAGCCACGTGGCTTTGGCTCTGATCCATAATCCCTGCTCCCTGTGTGCAGCACTGCTATGATGACAATAAAGGATTGGTGTCTTCAAAAGCTCCTAAACTCCTTCAAGCAATAAATAAAAAAAATTTGAGCACTTAATATAAATTTTTACGCCTCTTAAAGATTTTCTTTGGGCGGTTCGCATGGCGATCTGACCCTTGCAGAGCAGTTTGGTACCAAAAATAAACCCTGGCAGAAACTTCTCTTTTTTGTTGTTTACCTAATATATTGAACTAGCAGATATTTCAACTTAAAATGTCCTTTTAGAAGACAAGATGCACCTTGTTGTGAATTGGTGTGGGCTCGTTCTCCCAGCTGCAGCTGAGCAGCACCATCCTCTCTCAGCACTACCTGAGCGTTCAGGTGGGACTGATGGGTTTCAGCTTTCAGTGCTTCCCATCTGTCATGCAAATCTTTCAGGAGCGAGGGGGAAGGAAGTGGGTTTTCAAGTTGGTATTTGTGAGGAAGTTCCTGATTACATGTACAAATGGGTTGTGCATTGCTGCCAAAGACCTTAAATTGTTCGGGATAATGAGTATCAGTACAACGCCCTGGCTGATTTACAGCTCCGTGGGGATGTTCCTTGCTTTGCTCTCAGATGATGCTTAAGGATATTAAACTGTAGTGAAAGGGGGACTTCCTGATCCCAGAGCATCTGCTCCACCCGCAGCACATCCTTCCTGCTACCCAGGCCAGTGAAACATTCGGCCACTTCAGTTCAATGTTCCTTTGATCTTGGCGAAGGTGTGCTTAGGAAGTGATACCTCTATGCCTCACCTATTTTGCTAGTAAGATCTTTTGCCCATTTCCTGCATTACTGAGAAGCCTCCCTGATGTCAGCTGGTGATGCAGTGGAAAGAGCAAGACTCATCTCCCATGTTCAGGCTGGGCCTTTCCTGTTCACGCTCTCTCTCACTTTCAGGAAGGCTGCTGTAACTTTAAAACAGATTTTGCAAAGCCTCTACCTCCAGTAGCTCAGCTGAAATAAGAGTGTCTCATGAGTTTAATGGATCAAACAGCGGTGATGGGTTTTATGACTCTTTTTCATTTTAGGGCTAAGGGAAGAGAGAGCAGGCCAGGTTGGTTTTAAACTCGAGGATTTATGTTGTTAATCCTCCTGGCTAATTATAATTTATGGGATCCGGATAAATTAATATGCAGTTGCTATTAAAACACAGAGAATGGTGTAAGGCAGGCATAAACAAGTCTTGTTCATTCTTAATTTATTTTCACCAATGGAGAATGTTAAATAAAATGAACACTGGGGCATTTCATGGGAAGTTTCATTTTCATTATTCATCTTCAGATTTATGGACTTCATATAACAATTTTCCAAACATTTTGCCCTCTAATGAAAATCATGTTGAGAGTTTGAGGGTACTGAACACCCTACAGAAGCAATAGTTGTAGTGTTCTTTTTTAACACAGATTTCAGCCTCACTCTTGGAGCAGGGATGGCAAAGAAAACCCCTTGACTGGTTATTTTTAATGCTGTGAATTTAAGCATGTATTAAACTGAGAGGCTGACATCAATAGCATTGTGTGCATTTCTCTTTGAAGCTCTTGAGTATGTTTAAACCCTGCTTGGCACTTTACCAGCCCTGGGCTCTCTCTGGCAGAAATTGCAACGATCATGAAGAGGGTGAGTGTTTGTAAAATTATTTTTGTAGAGTGAGAAAATCATGGAGTTATGGGATGGTTCTGGAGCACACATTACCCGACATCCAGGAACACGAGCATTGCACAAATAAATGACACCTGTATTTTCTGTAATTACAAGGGCAGGGAAAGTAGAATCTAAACCACTGAAAAATACATCAGATTGGATAAATAACATTTATTGTATAGGGGGAAAATTATGATGAATCAGCTTCTTCTCTTCAGGATACAGAGAGAAACACCTGAGTCAGGACTGAACACGGCTCCTCCCAGCTCATGCTGCTGTGCCTGCCCCATCCAGTGCAGCTACAGAGCTTTTGGGACATCGAGGACTTCCTGGAAAGCTGTTGACAAATGAATAACACCCAGGGCACGGGGCTCTGGCACTGATTTTAAACCAGAAGTTAAATCTTCACACTGTCAGTCTTTTCCAGCCTTTTTTTTNAGGAATTTTTTAATTTTTATTTTTTTTTTCATAAACCTCTGGCTTGAAGCAGTGCCTTCATTAACATGGAGTAAATCTGACCATGACTAGTCCCAGAATAAAAGGCTTTTCACATCAAGAGTGACTCTATCTTCTACCAAATAGAAAATGGAGGCTGCTGGACTATTAATAAAATTTGTGTTACTTTTAAGTAGTAAAAAACGGTAATAAATGCCTTGGAGATTAGACTGGAAACTGTGGAAAAATTGTGGTTTGGTCTTTTAAAATCTTTTAAAATCTTCTCTTAGTGTTGTGGAGTTTACTTGGTCCTGTTGGTTCTTCCCTGGAGGGAAACAAATAGTATGTGTATTTCTGGATCTTCTTGGGTTTTTAAAAGCATTTTATTAAGCAATTTGCATTCATCTTGCTCTTAAAATATCTTAAAGCACAAATATTACTTATTTTCAAGTGTGACAGCCTAAATATTAGACTGTTCTGCTGCAGTAATTTATGGATCTGGCACTTTTGTTTAAATACAGTGTCTAATGATAAAAAAAAATAACTTTAAGGAGTTCCTTAACTCGACAAGCATTTTTCCCCAGGATGTTTGTGTTTGTACATATTGGGATTTTTGAGTATAGAGATATGTCGAAAGAATGATGTCCAATTTTGTTACACTGACATAAATTCCTAGTGCGAGGCTATTTTAATGCCTTGAGGACCAGGGTCCTTATTTTTAGTAGCAAGATATAGGCTCCTACATCACTTTAGTACTTTCGAAAACATTTCTTCTTGTGTAATCTATTCCTAGAATTCTGAGAGGTAGTTTTACTTCTCAACTTGTCATTTAATTACCACTCAATTTTCCATCTAATTACTGATATAAAAAAAAGTATTTTTTTTCTAAATCCATAACCTGACTTCCAGCTTGGCAAATTTACCAGTTCCCAAGATCTCTGCAATTTTATTTTCCATAGAGAAAAGCTGGCAGTGCGGCAAATAGTGTTTTGCAATTAGTCTGCTTCATCCAACATTTTTCAGGCAGCAAAGGCTTCTGTCCAAGTATTAGATGACCGTATAATGGCATCAGAGGCTTCTGGTTTACAAATGTCTTGGTAATCAGTTCTAATTTTACATTTCCTGGGTATGTTTGGCATTGCCAGATTCAGCATCTCTTGAGGGTTTTAATTAGGGTCATAGAAAAATTTAGACTGGAGGGAACCTCTGGAGGTCACCTCATCCCCCCTCCTGCTCAGAGCAGGGCCAGCTCCCTCCCTGTGCATCCCAACAGCAGCGAGGAAAGCAGTCAAAGAAAAAAAAAAAACAACACCTACCCATTATACCCCAGAATCTGGGAAAAAGAGGAATGCTTTGTTTGTGTTTCTGTTCACCCCAGTCATCAATACTTAAAGTTATGCTCAGCCAGTTCCAGCCTCTGCCCATCAGGCTTTTGCTTCCTGCTAACAGAGAGGGAATTACCTCTTAGGACAAGCAGTGTCCTTTGGTTCCAAAACCAAAATCGTGCAACTGTGCGTTTGCTTTACTGATTTAATTGAATCTCCTTTTTTTCTCTACTAGTTTGGCTTGTGTGGGCAGCAATACCTGCATATGTTTCCATTTTTGCTAAGGCTGTGCTGCAGGTTCAGTGTGAGGGGTGGATTTGCCCATTGCATAAATCAGCCTGATTATGACTTCTCAGTGAGTTAGATAGTGGTGTGTGAACTTGTTCAGCTCCATTAAAATCAGGGTGACAGAGCTAACTAATACACAAATTAACACACATCTGTCATGCACTCGCAACAAAACCATCTTACGATAGTAAAAAAAAAAAACAATTAAATTTAAAAGCATATATTCAAAACCTCGGTAAGGAGGGATAAGGCCCAACATAAGGTGCTGTGGGATCCTGAGCAGTTGAGTGGATTTTTCCTGGGGGCTGTTCCTGGGGTGAGGGGGAGTGAGAAATTCAGTGAGTCACGAGGGCTTCTCTGCCAGCTTGGGCTGGAGCAACAAGATTTGCCTTTTCCCCCTCTTCCCTGTTAAAACATGTAATGTGAATAATATTCAGGCAGAGCATGGTAATTCTCAAAATAGGTATTTAATTTAATGTATTTCATTAAGTATTTAGGTTTTTTGGGCTACAGTCACTACAAATACATTGTGCACTATGACAGAAATAGAAAAATCTGCTTGGAAGAAGAACTGAGCAAAGGTGGTAAAGATATTGAGCATAGAAAGCCAAAAATGCAATTAGTCTTGTGCTGCAGTCCATCTCCATCAGGAGAAAGGCACCCAACAGAGATAAATGGGACCATGAGGCTGAAGTTCAAAATTAAAAGAAAAATTAGTCCAAGAGTGGCTGTGACCAATATGGCTTTGGCTTCAGAGCCATTCTGCTGCTGAGGAATTCCGGCTCAGTAGAACAAGGTTAAGCAACTGAATTATGAGGTACAAAAGGACTATGTTATAGATGTCACTGAGAAAATTATTCCTAAGGCAAAATACACCAGTTTTAGATGCTGTACTTATTTGCCTAATTTTCAGACTAAGTCTTCAAATTAAGTAAATGTGCATTGAGAAATCTGGGATGGTATTTACCCAAGGGTTTGGAGGGATAAATATTTCTGTTCCAATTCTTGGATAAATGGTGTATTACAAGACAAAAACCTGTGATACTTACCATGTCTCTAACGAAGGTTTAATTCTGTGTCTTTTTATCGCCATAGAATAATGCATAAAATATTAGCAGGATATTTTTTCTATTTCTTATGGATGGGTCCATCAAATTTTGGGATAAATTGTTGATTCAGAGACACTCTTAAGACTGAATTCTAGTGCACTCCAAATTATCAGCAATAGTGTCAGCTCTTTGTGGCTTTACCTCAGAAGTGTTCACTCAGGTGTCTGACTTTTGAGAAATGTCTGCATTTTAATGAATTAATGCTAGAGCTGATTTCCCTCCTCTTCTTTTCAGCTTTCCTCTCTAGTCCCCACCATTATAATGAGCAGGACTCGTGTTGCTGAATTCCATTATAAATTACACAAAATGGGCAAATCTAATATCATTCCTCCCCTGTAGAATTAACATGAAAATCTATCGTAAATGGTTAATGTGGCATAACTCATGCATGAATAGAGTTCTGTGCTGTCTGAACTCTGTAAGCAAATACTGCTGTTGGAATTGAATGACATTTAAATAATATCACATTTTTAAGGGATTTTTTTTTTAATCTTCTACTTGAATTGTGTACACTGAGAAAACGACGATGTGTGGAGGAGCTATGGGGGCTTATTTCCAGCAAGTGTTGGAACTGTAAGGTAGAGTTCAGTGGGGAAAAGTAGGTTAAAGCTTGAGAAAGCCAGTTACTCACCAAAGCAGCGCTCGACTTTAATAATAAATAATATTGAATGTTGGGATATTAAAACAATTCATTCTTGGCAAAGCGCGGGGAGGTTTTATTCCCCCCAGTAACTCTGGCTCGAACAAAATACTACTTATAAGCTGCAGATTTTAATATAGCATCATGTTCCTACAGGTATAATAAAATAAAAACGTTAAGAGTATTAATTCCTTTAAAAGGGGTGATTAATCCCAGATGTGGAGCGTGCAGGGAGCAGGGGCGCGGGTGCAGGTGCTGACGGGGCTCTTGCACATGTTCCCGGAACACAGCTGTTCTGCAAATCCTCTGCCAGTTGCTCCAAACCCTCTCTGAAGTTGTACTGCCTCTGGGCACAATTAAAAGCTGTATACTACATTTCATAAGGTAGTGTTAGAAATTTAGGCTGAGCCAAAAAGGAGAGGGATTGGGGAAAGGGAAAAAGGGGGAGAGCCCCTTGTTAAAGAGGAATTAACCACTTTAGCTTTGCTATTGGAACAATAAAGCTTTAAATGATACATTAAACGGTGGTATTAAGATAAAAGATGCCACTTGAAGCTACAAAACAAATAGTATTCTTATTTAATATTGATTTTCAGTAGTTCATTAACTAATATTAATATTTAATATTGGGGTGAAATCTGCCCAGCCTCCTCCCACCCCCTGTTTCTTGTGTTCTCTTCAAAAACATATTTGCTGGTGTATGTAAAAAATAGCTCTGACACAGGGCTATGCCTGTTTTAAAAGATGCTAAAGTGCAAAATACTCTGAAGCTAAAATACATGGTTAAATAGTTTGAATTCCTGCTGCCTTTCCTCTTATTAGAGCCTCATAAAAAAAGACCAGTTGGGTGTGTGAACAAAAAGTGTCCTGAAAATGTTGGGGTTTTTTTCCTATTTGGGTGCAAAATACTGCTTAAAAAATTGTACAGAGCCCATCTTGGGAAATAATTTTAGCATTAGTCTGATAGATGTTGTCATAAATTCTCCCACACTGCAGATTTGGAAAGCACTTGTGGCTCAAGGGACAACACCCCTGCCTGTCTCACTTCTGGTGTCTCCTGCTTGGTGCACGGCAAGTTCTGAGCTTGGGTTTAGGATACAGAGCAGACTCTGCCTTAGCTAGCTGCACTACTCCAGAGATTATCCATGAATTCTGGAAAGAAAAGGGAAAAATGTTTTAAGAAGTGTGTTTTCATGTCTTACAACTGTATCTAAACATGCCTCAGTCAGCAAGGCTTTCTCCAATAGTTTCTGTGTGATATGTGTCAACCCCAGTGTGCACGAGTGTCCTTCTAAAGTGAACTGATGTTATTACAGGAAAATAAAAGATATTCTGTAATGAAAAGAATGAAGGAAGAAAACCTCTGTCTAGACAAACTTAATGGCAGTTGTAAAGGTTTTCTGATCCTGCAGCATAGTGCTGGTTAGGTAGGGTAATAAAACATAAAATAAATGTTGTGATTTATAACTATAGGCTATTGACAAGATAAAGCATTAGGAAAGTCTGCAGCAGAAGGGAAGCAATAACATGATCTGCCCCCCTTTGCCATGGGTGATGGGCACAGAGGATTTGTGCACAGGGAAATGACAAGATTTCACTGAAAGAACTTTCAATAGTTGAAGTGACATTGGGGATTTGGCATCATTTAGTGTGTATGTCCTTGGGCTCTGGTTCAGGAGTGTGCTTACCTTTAATCCATCCAGAACCTAAACTTGTATTTAAATCCCCCTGAAATCAATGGGTCTTGATAGGATTTTTTTCATTTTGATGACTAGGGATGGCTTACTTCCATACCTATGGTTGAACTTGACTGAATCACAGCTTTATTGGCATGGTAAGAGCTTAGAACGTTACTATTTATTGTGTTATAAGTTTATTATACCTTTGAATTACTGTACTATGATTTTTTAGTGAATAATATTAGCCTGTTGGATTAGAAATCAGAGCTACGAGGGAATATAAATGCTTCAGAGTTAAAATAATGCATATGCATTTAGTTTGTTGGGTTCCTGTAAAATCTATATCCATTTGTCCAGTCCAAAGAATTCAGATACTCTTTGATTAGGGAAGTAAGTAAAGTGCAATTGATATAGTGCCACACAAGTAATGAACCAAGCACTCTGAAAGTGTTTGATTAAACTAATGTAAGTGTTGCATCAAATTGTGAAAATATGTATGCCATAAATTATAGGGAGATGTGACTCTGAAAAGCAGAGGTGAATAAACTCTTGTAGCTGAGATTGTCTTGTTAGATTACTTATCTGTTACTTAATTTCATATTTAATGCCTTGCAGTTATGAGATGCTTCAGTCTCAGCTTGATTTTATAAATTTTGGCTGGACAACTCAGTTGGGCAGTTTTGTTGCCTATAGGACACCCACGTTTCTGTTTTTGATCTCAACTATTGTGAATCAAAATCTTTAACCAGAATTATAGCAGAAAAAAAAAAAAAAAAACACCAAAAAAAACCCAAACCAAAATATCAGAATAAATTTGCTACTTGATTGTTAGAATACATCCCTTCCCAGGAGAGGTCAGAGAGGAAAGAAACTAAGAAAAGACAGCTGACTTCTGTTTCCACCTGCTCAATAAAATGTTAACTTTAATAAGCTACAGCAGTCCTTGTTTCTTTTCCAGTCTATTCTGAGTTTGTTGAAAGTTATGGCAAAGTCATTTTTTAAAGATAATTATGCTTTGTAAATGCTAACTTGATTTCGTAGCAGTAAACACACCTTCTGGTTATGCAGGAAACAAATTAGGAACATATGTCATCCACCAAAAGCCAGCTCAGCTGCGGGTGGCGGCAGCATTGATTACAGATAGCTCCTGCACATACTGAAAGCTCTGGGAAATGCCTGTTTCTGCCTGCTTGTGCACAATAAGACATGTATGAGATCCTCCCTCCTGCTTTTTGTGGATGTCAGCTCTGAAATGTCTGTTACAGCCTGGCTGGATGAGAGGGAGCTGTCACTGTACCTTAGCAATGACTCTGCTGTTCTGGGTAGAAGTTGTGGTACTGCTTTTATTCTCTGTGGCCCCTGGCACTTTTCATTGCAGTCTTGGGCATATTTGGTGCTTTTCCACTGCTTTTTGATATCTTTGGAGAAAGGCCTTATTAAAATACAATATGTTTGTTGCTTATTAGTCTTTTGCTAGTTTGGGGGAAAGTTCACTCATCTATTCATACTATTGTCAGATCTCATCTAGTGAGTAGCATCCCTGGTTTGGAACGAGATGAACTTCAGGGTCCATTCTAAACCAAACCATTCTAAGATTCTGTCTCCATTCTTCCTCTCCCATGTTGTTATTTATTTCAGAAACCAGTGATTTAAGCTGATTTGGGTAATATGGGCTTTTCCTTAAAGCCTTGGCTTTAGTTATAAAAATGAAAAAGTGTGTCCATGGACATACACTTACCCTTGGTCTGTAAACCCAAAAGAACCATTGACTTTTACAAAGTGCTTCTGGTGTCAGTTGTGTCTGACCAGTGCATGGTCTCAGGTCTCACTAATTGCCTTGTTGATGTCAAACACTATAATAAAACTTTAAAATGTTTCAAGACATTTAATAATGTCATACAAAGGCTTGTATATAAGGGCATTTATGGGTTATGGTGCAGCAAGTCAGTTTTTCCATCATGTTTTGAAATGAATGAGTCTTCTGCAAGCTGAAAGACCAATACCCAGGGAAAAGCTACATCTTTGATGCTGTTTTCTATATTTGTACATGATCCAGGACTTATGACATTAGATTTGTACAACATTATAGCCAGAGCATCAAATGCGTGAACTGTTAGTGAGCTTCCTCATAATCAGTCTGACAATATTTCTTCTTTGCAGTTGGAAAGTCAAAAGATTAGCTTTGAAGGAAAAAAAATCAATATGTGGCAAGTGTATATTGAATGCAAAGGCTGGAACAAATTCTCCAATGGCAACTACATACGGGAGGAGGTCGTGATTCTTCAGAAGTCATAGTTTCACAGTTTAACAAAAATGTAGCTGCCTGCCTGGCTTTTGGTTCAGGAGTTTATTTTGTGCACAGAATTTTTTATTTTTTTGCCTGAAGATGACTAGTTTCATATCCGGTGGCATTTTATATATTCAAGTGACTGATCTTTTTTCATGCAGTCCCCAAGCCGAATGTGTTGATCAGATGCAGAAATACAAGCATGCAAGATACCAGGCTCTAGTTAGAGCTGGTGAGAGCTGCATTCACTCACAGCTTGCTGAAGTGCTTTGTTATTCTGACTTATATGAAACAAGCAGCCCAGTGCTTTGCTGTTATCAAAGCAGAATTAAGAGCGCTGGAATAGGACTGTCTGTGAGAGAGGTTAAAACTTCCCTACAGTAAAACTCTAAAACTACTTGGAATTCAATAGGGTTAAGTCCTAGGCAAATACTTGCATAGCAAGCTGAGATAGAATAAATGGCTGTTATCAGTCACTGCCTGTGTGCTTTGCTGGGAAAACCAAATGTACACAGTTTCCTCTGGCATTAGAAGCCAAGCATAGACTTGAATTTAAACTTGAGTTCCTTCCCTTGACTGATGTTCATTAAACTGGTTAATTACTTATAAAAGTAATTCCTTTCCCTGTCTCACAGTTACAGATATAAGTATCAAGTACATGCAACATAAGGACTGACCTAGCATAATGTTGATTTAGATTTGCCTGCAACTCCAGAGCAGGAATGCTATTTATAGCTTTATGCAATTAAAAAATAATCTTGCTGAATTTGTGTGTCCTACCTGAGCCCATTTGAAGAGCCATGATAGGAAACTCAATGGTTGCACTTAGAAGCCAGAATAGGGAAAACCAGAATGCTATTAAGAGACTGGCAAATTGAAGCTAAGGGAGGAGTAGCAATGTTCCATTTTCATAGCAGGCTATAAGAAGGTTTTAACTCAAAAGATGAGATTAATTTTTTGTTTAAAACCATCTGTAACACAGTCAGGCTTAGTTCCCCCACAATAAGCAATGGTTTTGACTGTTGTGATTTTTCATTCATTTGAACCTCAAGTTCAAAGTGATCTTGTGGGGTCGAGGTGTGAAACCACAAGAGACTGAAACTGAAAGGAGTGGTTGCCAGAAGCCCCCAAAGGCAACGTGCCCAGGCTGAGCGCTGCTTGCCGAGGCACCTGCCCGAGCTGCCCTGGTGTACTCACCGTGCCACGGGGCCACTCCTGGGCAAGCAAATCCCCAGGGAAAAAAACAAGGGAAAAGGAGGAGATTGTTTGTTCAGTGCTCACATTTACAGCTTGGGTCCTAGAATGCTCAAGCAGCTATGTTTTCTATTGATTTAATTGGATCTTAGGTTTTCAGCTCATTTCAGGAACAAATCTGTAATATTCACCCTGCTCTTTAGTGTTATCATCTTTCCCATGTTATGGCCTGTGCAGTTCAGAGCCACTGCTTCACCTATTTGTAAATGCCAGTTAAATGCCCATCAGGCCTTCACCTGCAGTGAATAAAGGTTAGAAAATTACTATTCTAATATATTTTTTTCAGATGCCAGAAGGTTTGTAACCTTTACTTTCTGTAGTTTGAATGTGGGCCCAGAAATATTCAGGATGTTAAGTATAACTGGTTTTTCTTGCATGGTGCACAAAAATGCAATTCAGTGGAAGCTTTTAAAGCTATATCCTTCACTTTGTGTCAGCAGAACAAGTACTTTTTTCCTGGAATTTTCTCCCTGGGTTTGTCTAAAGAAACCTTTGCAAAGTGAGTGATAATGAGGATCAGTTAACAGAGAGAAGAAGCAATGAAAAAGTTCTGGCATTTTATATATTTTGTTTTAGAATGCGAACTGGATAAGCCAGAAAGGATGAATGTTATTATTAAATTGCCAGAGCAGTAAATCCTGACTCCCATGGCCTTACACGGGCTGCACAAAGCAGCATTGTTATGCTGCAGGGGGAGAACTGAGGTTCCACACAGAGGTCAGAATTACTCTGTTGGATGGGGAATGGTGTTTTGCACTCCCAGATAAACAAGGTTAAGCATCTCACCAGCCTGACAGAGGAACCCTCGCACATGTTACACCAAAGTGAGTGAGGGTCCTGCAGTTGTGAAGTCCTGGTGCTATTTTGTATTTTAGCAGTCACTGTTATCCCAAGATTTTACCTTCTGATGAGATGAGAAGATTGTTGGTAGAACTAACGCAGTATAAAACAGGGATTTTTGTTTTGCTGTTGTTCTAACTTGCACTTGTAGTATGAGATTCTCTTAAATACAAACTCTGCAAGTAGTGAGTAGAGTGTGGGATCTACAATGAGAAAGCTTGTTGTTGAACCTCTGAGTTCTGGTACTCATATAAATATGCTTTGCATGCATTCATTAAAATAAGAAAGTAGTGCCACTTAGTAAACTCAGCTTTCTTTAAGTGTAGGAGTCGAAGAGAGGGAGAATGGTATTAAGAGGAGAATATTTTAGTCTACGCCAGCTCAGGGATATTGCCACTAGCAGAAAATCCACGAGGGGTAGAGTTGTAATGATGCAAAGCTGTTGCTTTTTTCATTTCCTTATGTCTTGCTGATTCAGAGCATCCCAACATGAATCACTATTAATATGGTCTCCTCAGTGCCTTAAGGACAACCATTAGCAAAGGCAGGTATTGCTACGTGTTGTGGTGTGGGGCAGCAAAACCTTTTGGTGGGTACCTGTGTGAGCCTGGGCTTTGCTGCCTCAGGGCTGCTCAGAGACAGAAGCCAGGCTTGGTGAGGACAGATCAAGGTGGGGTTGAACACTGGGGAGAGAGATCTGCACACCTGTGTCATGCTGAGAAGGGAGTGCCTCTTTTGTCCTAGCACACTGCTGGGGTGCTCCTCTGCAGGCAGGAGAGGATCTGGGGTGACTTCCCTGGAAGAGCCTTCCTGGCTCAGGACACACTGTCCCAAACTGCTCCTGATGGGGAAATAGAGCCAGATGACACTGCAGAAGTGAAAACCTACTGTGCTGTCAGTCTAAAAAAGTGAAGGTTTTCCTTTTTTTTTTCCTGCTTTCCTTTTATTGAGACAAACTGCCCCTCCCCCCCATTCTGTGCAAGGTTAACCCTAATAAATCAGCCTGAAAATGTTTCCAGATCTAACTGTTTGCATATTCAGCCACTGCTGCACAGACCCAAGAGAACTTCTTCATTATGGTTTGGGCTACATGACCTTGAAAATTAAAAATGTTGGAATCATGGACATCTCCTTTCCTAGCCAAAGCTGATGACAGATTAGAATGTTATTTGGGAAAAAAAAAAAAAATAAGAAAAAAAGTAAGAAAGAAACAAAGAGAAAAAATATGGTTTTGTGTGAGTATCTATATGCAGACTGAAACAGCAAACAGGGGAACCTTTCAAAAATTCTTTCAATTGGAAACAACATTAATTCTCAGTTTTTAGGAATGTTGGATCACTTCGTCACAAACTTAGTGAATTCTGAGGGGAGCTTGCTTGTGGGGTGGGCACATGGTGTTGATGCTATTGAAGTGAAATGCTATTTCACTGTCACAAGATAGCGATAGTTTGGTGAATAAATATTAAGTTAAAATGCAAAAAATGCCTTTTTTTAAAATGCCTTTTTTTTTTTTTNCTTTTAGCCCTAGAATAGAGATTGGGGAAAAGGATCAGTAAAACATGCATCTGCAGAGAACTGAACTTATGGAGCAGGATAAATTTGAACTTGTTTTACTGGGAGTACCACTGTGAAGTTTTTCTGCTTGAGAAATTTTCAGGATTTGTTTCCGGTGTTGTCCAAGCAAATTGTAAAGTCTTGGGAAGGAGAGCCCTACCCCCTCCTCCAAGGGCATGGATCAATTCTTGAGTGCTGGTGCATTAAATGATAACCTTGCCACGTTTAATGTCATGGCAGAGGGAGCTGCAGAGGCACTGTTCCTTCCAGCTCTGTCTGTGCAGGTGAATTAACTGAGAGAACGTGGATCTGAACTTTCATAAAGCTAATGAGAGTCAGCCTGCCAAACATGGCACTGTCAGTTTTTTCTGCTGTGTCTCCTGAGATGTCACCACCCCAGCTGAGGCATACTTTTTTCCCTTAGATTTCGTCATCCCTGCTGATGTAGTTTGAGTAAATGATAGCTTTCTCAGTCACTTGGTTTGGGAGTGGACTTTCTTTATAAATGGAATAATGCAGTCTTTTGTGAAGAAATAGTTTCTTTTCTTCAGTAAAATAGTCCATTCTACACTGCTCTTTTTGAGATCACTTTAAATCAAACTTTCTCTGACTTCTGTGGGAACAGGATTGATCCCTGTAAGGCTTATATTTCCTTGAGAAACCTGGCTTTGAGAAAAGCTGCTATTAAGCTCTGAAAGAGTTAAGCAAATTCAAGGCTCTGTGAGCCAAAACTCACTTTTCAATGCGCTTGTTGTACTTCAATGTCAATCTATTTGAAAAGGAGAGTGTCCCAATTATTTAGATGGCCAAAAGAAACAGCTTCAATTCTTTATCACAGAAATACACTTAAAAGCATGATTTAAAACAGATGAAGAGAGAACTGAATTAGTGTTTTGGTTACTCAGCAGAGCCAAGTGTAGGCCTCCTTGGCACCGGCTGCTGCGGAGCTCCGGTCCCGGAGCAGCAGCGAGTTCTTTGAAGGCAGTGAAGAGCCTGGCAGCCGTTCAGCTCCAGCTCTTCCCTCCACGCTGCCCTTGGAGAGGGCTCCGTGCAGGATGGAGCCGTGTGAGCCGGGTCAGGGCTGCTGCAGCCTCGCCACAGCCGCCGCTAATCTGGGATGGCAAGCTCTGAAGTTCCTTTCCAGCTAATTTGTCCGTGTAATTAAGTTAGCGAAATCATATGTTTTATTAATTTAATAAAATGCGTTTCATGGTTTAGACTGTCTTTAATCCTTTGACCTTTGAAGTCACTCTTTATAGTCTTCAGATTGCAGTAATTTATTTTGGTTGTTTCTGTTGGGAAAACAGTTTAACAATCTGCTTTCGTTCCAGTTTTACATTTTTTTCCCTTAAAGGTAAATGGGATTAGTAAACATCTGCTTCTTTTGAATATTTACAAACTTCACAATCAAGATTTAACAATGCCAACAACATTAGTAGTTTAAATGCTTATAAATATTCACAGACAAATAAATATAGCATTGAGGCACACTGGGCAGGTGTTTCTAATTTCCAGGAGTTTAAGAGTTAGCTGTGTTAGCTGTTTATGCAACTCAGAATATATTTGGTGACATGCTACATGTGCTTTTCACATTGTAAGTAACTTAGTTAACCTACTCTGCTTCCCAGGGCACTTTCAGGGGGAAAACATTTGCTCAATTGTATTAAATGTTACGGAGAGTTTTGCCTGTCAGTATAATTTAACTAAAACACACTAGCTCGCTAACTCTATGTGTAATTAAGTATATGGAGTTAAAGATGAAGTGATTTGAGTTTATATTTGCCTGACTTTTGACAAAGGTTTAGTCTGACGTCAGGCCTGGGAAAGCAGGAGTCAAGGCAAGAGCCTGTTACTTGCTTAAATGCTTTTCAGCCCCTTTAAGACCTCTGGATAAATCTAGTGCAGTTGTTTCCAGTATTCCTTGGTCCAGAGGTCAGTGTTAAACACAAGGGGATTTGCTCCCGATACCCTTCAAAGATTTTACTCTTACAATATCTTTTGTTTGCTAAACCAGTGTAAAACGCCTCTGTGCCCAGGCTGTTCTCAGAAACAGCAGCTTTTCACAAAATCTAAATCCTGATTTGAGATGGGAGGAATACAAAAACTGCACTGCTCCAAGAAGTGGAAATCGATGACGACTCATCAGAGCAGTCATTTGGCCCCTGCTCCCCTGCCCTCAGCGTGAGCTTCACCTCCTACCAAAACAGGCGGCTTTGCTCTTTTTGGCCACACTTTGGGTGTTAGGAGAGACCTCAGCCCCCTCTGTGAATCCTTCTTGCTCTGTGCTCCCAGTGCTCCTCATGCACACATGGGAAGGAAACACTTCCCTCTGCAACACTTTGCACTCGTGTTGGGTGCCCAGACAAGGTGCTATGTGTCAGCAGGGTTATGTGCTGCAAAGAGGGAAAATTCACAAAAATGAATGGGGTTTCATAGGGTAGATTATTTGTGTGTGTGATGGAGCAGCAAAGAAAATGCTCTCTTCCTCTCTTAATTTTCAGAGCTTTTGTAAAACTTCACGAATGAAATCCCTTTGATTTCACATTTATTTACACTTCCAAGGCACAACCATATCAGCTTCAGCCTTGATTTGTCTCTTTGCCTCACGAGTTCTTCTCTGGTTCATCTTTTTATCGCTTTTTTACAGTGCTTCCAGCAGTGGCTGCAAATGGTCTTAGCCCTGAAACTTGTGCCTTTACAGTCAGTTCTTCAAGTAATAATAATAATAATAATAATAATAATAATAATAATAATAATAATGAAATCATGCTCAAGAGGCAAATGTTCCTCTCTGGCTTTGCTGGGGAAGAATTACTCCCAGCAAATCTACCCTGTTACCAGGCTTAAGGTGCAGGATTCATGTAGCCTTTGCTTCATGTTGTTTAAATTGAAAAAGGTGTTTCCCCAACAAACTTAAACCCTGCAAAGCTCCCAGTGATGGATGGGATGGTGAGGATCCATGAAAACCCCGCAGCCAGGCAGAGGGGAGAGCCTGTGGGGCTGCCTCGCTCTTTTCTGAAGAAAAACAGCAAAAACCGCGTTTAGCTTTGCACCTGGACAAACAAGGTTTATCACAGTCTCCCCCACCTGCCTCCAAGTGCCAGAAGTCTGTCACTGTTTAGCTGGAAGTGAGCTGGGAGCAGTGGCCAGACAGACAGAGCCTTGTTTTTTATCCCATATTTGCTGTTTTGGGGGTGCTCACTTGGCAGCGCTGGGACTGCAGGGAGCAGAGATCCGAGCTGGGGAGGAGAATGGGTGCACAGGCTCTACCCATAGAGAGAGGGAGACAAGCCCCTCTACCCTCCTGTGGGGAAAGCCACGAGCTGGGGTGTGTGTGACACCGTTCACAGCTCTGGGGTGAATCTGAGAGGATGATAAACCAACCCTTGTTTTCCTCTGTGACATCGTGTGGTGCCCTTCAACCAGTTTGATGTTCCAAACTTCTCCAAATGTTGTTTTCTTTGCCCTCAGTGACAAGGATGGTTAAATGTTTGGGTTTAGTTTCATGCACGTGAGTTGCAGGTTAGATAGTCGAGAGGTTTTTAAAACGCAGGACCCTACCAGCCCTTTGGGGATTTATTCAGAACTCAACTGTTTGAAGAGGAAACAAAGGGCTGCTTGCTCTGTGAATGGAGAAATCAGTATTTCATGCTAAAAAAAGGAATCAAGTTGTTCATATAAAAACCACACGTTAGTCAAACGTGGCAGCAGTGCTGTGGTGCTTCTCGTTAACAGCAGTATGATTTCCAAAAAAAGATGCTGTCTTGCAAGTACTGAAGTTGAGCTCAGCAGCCATCTCTTTTCTTTTCTTTACTACATAGTGTTGGGGGACTGTGCCTGGCTTGAAAAAAGATACATAGAATAAGAAAGGCAAATTTTGTAGACTTATGTATATAAGCTAGAAGGGGTGAACAAAGCATTTTGTGGCAAAGCCAATGTAAAGAGAGAGAGAAAAAAAGAATAGTTAGAAAACTAACACTTCTGAAAGGAAATTGTTGTGTTTTGCCTTTTCAGTTATCTACTTATCGCACAAAAATAGCAACAATTTTAGCTCCCATTCTGTTTTCTCAAGACAGCCTGCCCACAGATTTTCTAGAAAATGTGGTTACCAGCTGGTATGGCAGTTCACAGTGCAATTTCTGTTTTACTTCCAACAATCTGGCATCTCATATCTATATCAAGTCAAAATTTACCAGGAAATATATCTGTAAGTATGTAAAAAGCAGTTCTAAATCATATTAGGGTTTTTTTTATTATTATTTTTAAAACAAAAGATATCCAAACAAGCCATGGAGTTGAGCCTATGTTTCAAAAGAATGACACTGTGGAGGAATAAATAATGATTTTATTTCAACTTAAAATAAAGATTTTTGAGTGAACATGATCAAGAAGTGGAAAAATATATCTGTGCATTTTAAAGTTAAATATCTGCATACCTAAACAAACCTGAAATCTTTCAGTTCTTTAGAAACTTTCTGATTCTTTATGAGGTTTCTGTCTTTATCTCAGCCTGACCTAATTGGCCTCTGACCCTACCCCGGAGCATTACTGCAGAGTTCTTTATAATGTGTTTGTTTGCAGTTTGAATTCTTATTTTGAACACCTCTGGCTCAAGGTTACCCTAATAGAAACAGGGTGTCAACGTTGAGAAGGGGGAGGATGGAGTCGTCCACACCCTCCTTGCCAGAAGATTTGAAGTTCAGGCCTTAATGGCTTCCAGGTGTACCTCAATGTTGCACATATTTGGCTGTAATCCTGTAGAGACTGGGGTTTCTGCCTTTAAAAATACAGCAGAAAACAAACTTTGAAGTTTTGAAGATTAAATTGGTAAAAATAAACTTTAAATAAGTTGGCTCTTCGTGCATTCCAGGAAGGGGAAATGATTTCAGCAAGCTGTTTCTGGGGACTCTGTATTAGTGTTGGAAAAGTGTGAGTGCCTCTAAATATTCTGCTGGAAAACTGAAGGCACATATTTCTCACAACCTGATAAATTTTGCAGCTAGAAACACAACTTGAATGAATTACTTAGCAGCATTACAAGCATCTTCAGCTACTCCAGAACTGTTTTTTTCTTGGATGCCTCACATTTTAAAAGCCTTAGGTTGCTTTCAAAGAGTTAGTTAAAGTCTATAAAATTTGATTGCATAATGACTGTGGGCTCTATTCATAACATGTGACCTGGGAACTGCAAGATGTGTCTCTCATATTTTACAAGCCTGCAAAAGTTTCCTGATTGCTCCTTTCCAATGCACGAGGGGATTTTTCTCACCCCATGGTTAGGAGCCCCAAAATGAATAGGGACATGAATTAGTGCTTTGAAGGGCAAGGAGCGTGGATGGCAACCCAGCCAGATGGGTGATCTGATTTTCTTCCACTCAGTGAGTTCCTACACTGTGGCTGTAGGTGGGCGATGTCTTGGGTAGACCTGAATTGGAAATAGGTAATGACTTCTCAGTGTGGTGTTACAGTTAATAAAATATTGTCTGAACAGCTGTAAAACAGCACTATTGGACTGCACAGATGCACAGGAAAGACAAAGTATCACTGAATCACAAAATACCTTCGGCTGGAAGGATGTTGATTTGTTAGCTGAGGGCTCATTTGTGTTTTTGGGTCTCTGCAAGTGTTCTCTGATGGCCCTGCTGCCTTTTCGTGGTCACGAGCTGCATGGATGACCTGCAGCCTCACACACACAGGCTCCCTCATCCCCCTGACCTCCTTGTGTTAGGAGTGTTAGTTAGGACATTGCCAAGAAATATCTTGTATCTCTTCTAATCTTCCACTGATCAGGTGGATAGTGTGTTCTTAAGTTTATGTCTGTTTGCTGTAACTCCTGTCTCCTGCTCCTGCTTGCTGTCTTTGAAAACAGCACTGAGGGCACAAGGGTCCAAATTACTGCACCTGATCTGCTTTGCACCACTCTGCTGGAGGAAAAGAGGTGCAAATCCACCTCAGCTGGCTGTTGGCCAGTTTTTTTCTTCAGAATAATGCAGAAAGGCTGTGGCATGTTGCTGTGTCCAATCTGAGCACGGGCTTTGTGAGCACAGAGCTGGATGCTGCTGCAAGCAGCTGGATACAGCCTGGTTTGGTGGAGGACCAAGGTCCTGTCAGGCCAAGCCTTGCTGCCACGCTGGCAGTGTCAGTGGGACAGGACAGGATCACTCGTATCACTCTTCCAATGCCAAATCCACGCCCACATAGTGTTCCTTGTTCCTTGATTTAGGAGTGAGAGCCAGGTTTCTACATTTACATCTTGCATCTTCATTTTGAGGCTGTCCAAGTGCCTTTGTCTTTCCTTTCCTGTCCCACTCACAGCCCTGCTCTAGTTAATCTCAGATTACCAGCTCCTGCACTGGTGTAAGGCACATGAAGATGGTCCACTCTAATGACAGGGTGAAATAACCTTAGGTATCCATTAACAGAAGCTAGAACTATCTGTATTTCCATGTTTTGACCAAAAATCACCACTGTTGGCATCACAGCTGGTGAGAGCTCTTCTGTTCCTGAGGAATTGCAGTCAGAAGATGACAGAGGGGAGAAGGCAAGAGGGTCAAATAACAAATGATGAGCCAAAGGAAAGTTTCTGGCAGAGGCAGAGCTGTGAGTGCCACTGAAATGGGGAGCACCCGACAGTCAGGAGGGAGATAAAGCCAGTGGACAGTTTCACTGCTGGATGATGAGCAGTGAGTTTTCCTCTTTACTTCCCCCGATTAAAAATTTGTGGCTGGCTTTTAACGCTGAGTGGAACTGCCTAGGATTTTATTTGCTTCCCATCAGTCAACATCAGGCTTGCTTCTTTATACTTCTCAATGGGAAAAAATAAACCTCCTTGGTTTCCAATTGCAGCTTTTTTTTATCACAGGCCAAGAGGGGAAATGAAAAATCATCTTAATTAAAAAGCACTAAAGTCTCATGAAATACATGGTTCTTGTTTTTGAACTGCTTTGTCAGGAACTGTCCACAGCCATTATTTTTAATTAGCTTATCTTTTAAATTAAAAATGGGTTATTTGCACTTTTTTAATGGGGAGTTTCTTGATCATTCAGTTCCCCTGTATTTTCATGTTTTAAGACAGCAAGTTATGTAAAAAAATAATCCGGGCAATTTGATTAAAAATACATGGTATCTTTTTATTCTTCTTTTTTGCTTCTTTATAAAAATTATGCAAACTTATACAGCTATAATTCTCCAAAAGAGTCTTTAAGCATTTTACAGACACTGAGAGAAGACAGAAAAAAAATTAGATCCTTTAAGTAATGTGGTCATTTAAAAAATAGCTTCTCTTTCAAATCATAATTAGAGGTCAAAAGGCTAGAACAGAAGAAAAAAAAATCTAAAAGCTTGAAATTGAAAAATTTTGAAAGACCCTTATTTTCACTCCAAGCTATATAAAGTAATACCCCTTCTTAGTGACAAAATCAATATTTCTTACAGAAAATGAATATTAAAGTCAAAATTAAAAAAATTAATATTTTGGAAAGCAATTATTACAAAAGGGGTTGGCTTTCACTAAACTGTGCTTTGTAGTAGTGAAATCTTCCTTTTTATTTCAAGAAGTTCTCTTAAGTGGTTTGGTATTATGAGATGCTGAGCCCCAGAAAAGCCCACTGGCTTCAGCTTGGACTCTGTAAAAGCGAGTCAGCACCGAGACAGCCCCAACTCCCTATGAGGGCACGGGGATAAAGTCACCAGCACCAGCAGTGACACACATCCACATTTACCCTGACCAGAGGCAGTTAACAGTGCACAGCTGTTAATTCCCAGCCTTTGAAACAGACTGGGAGCAGAACCTGTGCAGTGGAAACATCCAGACCTGGGGGTGGATTTCTGAGCTGGACTTTCCCCAGGACAAAAGTGTTTGCCCCCTTTTGCTTAAGAAATTTACCTTGAGACTCTTAACAACCACCAGGGATTATTACTCGCTGTTTGTCTTGAGGTGATGGTACTTCCAGCTGTACATTGCTTCTTGGAATGCATGGCTTATCTAATTCTTCTTTCTTTTCTGAATTCTACATGATTATTTATAATAAGTAAGAAAATATTATTCCCAGTTACTACAGTATGTACTGAGGTCTGACTTTAACATCAAAGTGAAACCATAATGTGAAGATAAATCATAGCATTTCCTTACTTTTTTTTGGCTTTTCTTTCTATTTATTTTCTTTCCTTTCCTTTTTATTACCATGTTGGCACATGACCATGCCAATAGCTCTTTGTGGATTTGCAGCCTTTCTGCCACATGTTGTTGAAGTTTGGTTCATAATTCATTGTATCTATGTGCTCTGTTTACACTGAGCTCAATTTGGGTTAAATTAAAACCCTCATATCTTTCTCAACCATGATCATTCAATAGGAAATCTACAAGTGACAGAAAACACTTCTTGGATTCTGCTTATGTTGGTGTAGTAAAAAGGAGTTAGGAATATAATTTGAATTACAGGGTGAAAAGAATTGAACAAGTACAGAAATACGTAACAAATATTGTCAAATGTTGTGTTGCATTGCAGTAGTTCCAGGCTGTGTCTGCTCACCTTCGTGATACCAATGCCAGGACTCACCTCAAAGGGACACTTAAATCCAATTCAGTCTCTTAATGACATTGTTGGGGTGAGAATGATTTAGGGAAAAAAGAAATAAAAAGTAAATATACATAACACAAGTATTTTATAGTTGCTTTATGTGATAGAACAAATGCACAAATAAGCTTTAGCTCCATAATAGCCTTGAACCAACCTTCCTGTTTCTTCCTTTCTGCTGACAAGTTGCATCACGAGGTCACGTGTCATGAACTCACCATTCATTATTGTTATTGTTTTTGGAGAGACAGAGACCGGAGTTGTGGTTGTGGTAGGAGGAGAAGTACATTATTGAAATCACTTACAGTAAAACCCCAGTTTTGAATATCATTTCACTTCCTAAACTCGAAGTGTCCTACAAAAAACAACAACAAAAGAAAACGCAAGTGGAAGACAATCTCAACCCATCAGCTTTTGAATAAGGGCCATTGCAGAGAACTAGATATGGTTTCCACAAGAGTTTGCTTTTCAGCCTGGATTGTGAAGACCTATTTAAACTTCTTTTCAGCAGCTTTATGAGGATGTCTCCTACTTAGCTATCAATGGAATATCAGCTGCATTCAGCAGCTCTTCGCTTGTTCCTGCCTTGGCAATAAAAACCCTCCAGTCCTGAGCAAGTCTTATGACTTTGAACTCAATTTTCTAGCGTGAAGTTAATCAGTTCCTGCCTTTTCACCCTTCATATATAAGTCTTTGTGGCCATCTAACTATTTCAGGATTCTGATAGTAATTTTTGTAATTATATTATTGATGATTTTTCAAATGTAGGGTCAGGCCATAATCTGACCAGCAACTTTCCACATTGCAGTGATCCAGATTTAATTCTAACTGACTGCTGGAGTACTGTAATTTGTAACTCAGAATGGATTAAGCCTACAGGGTTAGGAAAACATCCCAAAGATTCAAATCTCATCTTGATGACTAAGAATAACCAGCTTCTGGCTCTTAGAAGGTTTTACATATCAACAAAGCTGTGCATTTGCATTAACGGCTATCACACCACAGGGGCCTGCTCGTGTTTATCTTGGGAACAACCAGAAGCTGAACATTTAGTTTAAATTTGTTTAAATGTGACTCCTGTTGAAATCAGTGGCAAGCTGTGTGCACATATGCGAGCTAGAACGGTGCCTAAGGACTGCATTTCCACTAGTTTTTCATATCAAAAGCCATGTCTCAGAGAAATGTCATGTGATAGATCAGAAAATTGCACATATTAGTATCAAAAATTCAGTTGGAGCATACATTTGTGGGTCTCTGCTATCTAGTATGGGTGACAGGCACAGTTATCATTTTGCTGTCAGCTGGTGGCTGTGTCTAAAGGCTGCTTTCCAACAGACATCGGTAGCCTAAAAAGTGTGCTCGTGAGGAGAACAGTCCTTTCTGCCCTTTTTACAACCCACAACTTAAATCTGAGAAAATGGTTGTGTGGGAATGCCTCAGTTTTTGAAATGGTCAAAATAGTTTAAGACTTTAACATCTTAAGTTTTGAATTTAGTTTTTGCTGCATTCTTGTGTTGGGAGATTCTCTTTTGAGAGAATTTTTGCATTTGCATTTACCTTAAGTTTTACATTTGCATTCCATGGGTGAACAAGTTGCCAGTTACATTTGAAAAACAAATCTCTCTTAACAAGCTGAAAAGCAAAGTTTTTAGGAGATAGAATTACCAAAATTGTAGGGCTTCCAAAAGAAGATTTTTCTTAAAACAGTGCAATAGCATATTGGACCAGCTGCACCAAAGCCAGGTCATCCATTTGCCTTCTTCTGTATTTGGGGTTCAATTATATCTGCCCAGGAAGTTATTCTGTAAAAAATCACACCCTTCCCTTTCATTACACCATGGGTCTTCTGGGGAGATGGGGGGGAATGGCTTAAAACTAAAAGAGAGTAGAATTAAATTAGATATTAGGAAGAAGTTCTTCACTGTGAGGGTGCTGAGGCCCTGGCACAGAGAAGCTGTGGCTGCCCCTGGATCCCTGGAAGTGCCCAAGGCCAGGCTGGACAGGGCTTGGAGCAATCTGGGATAGTGGAAGATGTTCCTGC
This sequence comes from Bombycilla garrulus, assembly GCA_013400315.1. Taxonomy (NCBI): domain Eukaryota; kingdom Metazoa; phylum Chordata; class Aves; order Passeriformes; family Bombycillidae; genus Bombycilla; species Bombycilla garrulus. The sequence goes on from VXBU01012053.1 coordinate 761,752, forward strand.
CCATGGCAGAGGCTTGGAACTGGATGAGCTGTAAGATTCCTTTTGATCCGAACCATTCTGTGATGCCTGCAAACATATCACTCACTGTAATACCTGATGCACAATGTTTATCCTGTGTTTATTGTGCACAGTTTCTCTTTGATGCAAAGGAATTTCCACATCTTGTCTTCTGTTTACAGAAATGACGATGAATCCCTCAAGCAAAAACCTACACGTGAATGTGTATATTTTTCCACTGTGTAAGTAACTGGAGGAAGTGGGAAGGTGTTTTGAATTTTCTCTAAATACCTTGTTTAGTTTTTCAATAAAAACGTTATGCATGTGACTACCTTGACAGCTAAACCAGAAAGTCTCTGCTTTGTTTGTTTATGAGTCTTGCGATTTCTTCCATTCAGCCTTTCAAAATATTGAGAGTTCATTGTCTCAGAGATAAATAAGAAATATTGAGGCATGAAAATGCATTTAGCTTAGCCATTCTGGTACTGAAACTTCTCTGAATGAGGAACAATGCCTTTATTTTGAAGAGTACTGTTATTATAAGTACAAAAGCCTGTTTTGCCCAACTTTCTTTTGAGTTGCTCCTAGATCTATTTGAATCACACAGACACGCAGACCAATCCTGAGAGTTCAGTCTGTCTTCTTTAGCCTTCATGTATTTCTTACCTCACCCCTTACATCTTTAACTCGGGCATCAAAATGTTTTATTGTTTTGCCTCAGCAAGTGGAGGAATCAGCTGCCCCTGTGGAGCTGGCAGCTTTGGTCTGGCGTGTCTGCAGTCCCCTTTTGTCTGTTGGGGCTGTGCCTCTGCTTGTCTTTGTTGTTGTTTTTGTTGTTGTTTTTGGGTTTTTTTTAACCATTCAACCAAATCAAGGCAAGAGTCTTTAAGGGCAAAACCCAATAAAATGCCTACATTATAGGAAAGTCCTTGAAGGACCTGACAACTTATTAATCATAAAGGGGAAGACTCAGAGAGCAGCTTCTCCTCATTTACGGAGGTTTACTCTCTAATAGCATTTAGAAGTTTGTTTTACCCTGTCTCGGTGAGAAGAAAAGGCAGCTTTAACAATTCTGTCTCCCTCAGCAGTGCATTTGAATTTTTGTTGCCTCCCTTCGGCGCGCTGGTCAGAGGTCAGGGAGAGCAGGATTAGTTGACCTGTGTTGACAGAGCGGGTGATGGATGAGCAGAGCACAAAGCGCAGCCTGTTTGCAGCGCAGGGGCAGCGGTGCACATGCAGACTGCACACCTGCGCTGAGCCCAGCGAGAGCATCTCCTGCCGCCCTGCTCTGCCAAACCTCCACTGGCTCTCTAAAACTCGCACGCTGCATTCCCTCCCACGGCCCTGGCTTTTTGCAGAGAGTGAATAAGAGACTGGCCATTTGCTTTTTATTAGCAGGATTTGGGAAACACCAAGGCTTAGTGTAGTGAGGTGAAATGGTTCAAATTCTGAGCAGTTGTGGTGGATTGCACTAAACAATGCTGAAACTGTATAAAGGAGCACATCTTGTGTGGAGAATTGGACTTTACACCTGCCAAAACTCACACTCTTCATTATTCCTCTTCCACTTATTATGATTTCCTTCATAGTGGTGACACTTTATGCAGGGGTAGTAGAGGGAGCTGGGGAGATCCACTTCTGTGATCGATGAAATAAATACACCGTCCTGTACATGACTTCTTTTCAACGGCAAAAAAAACCACCAAAAAAAATCAGTTTGGTGCTTAAAAGAGGCCCAGAGGCAGAGAGCCAGGCTTTGTGAAAACCAATGTTTTGGAGAGCCTGTGTGACCACTAATCCATCTCCTGTTCAGCTCTCTTTTCAAGTGGATAGGTGCCGGCTGTCAGTCAGGACAGGCTTTTGGAAAGGACCCAACACACACTCGGTTTCTCTTCCTCATTAAATCATCCATCATAACCAGGAGCGTGGAACCAGTGGTGGTGGCAGATCTTGTGGGAGTATCTGCATGCTCTGAATGGTGCAGCCAGGTTACACACGAGTCAAGGGTGGGCTGAGTTTGAGCCAGTAGAAGCATCCAGTGTAGAAATGTGGGTTTAAGCAGGGTTTAAGCAGGTCCACTGGCCACACTGGGCTGGGGCTTCCCAGCAGCTGCAGCTTTGATTAGAGCCCTCTAGTGAGAGCGGAGTCACAGCCCAGTGTCAGGCTGAGGTAAAGTCAGTCCTGGCAGAGCTCAGGGCTATCAGGCTTGCTCGGTTGATCCCAGTGGTTTACAAGGCAGGGATTTTTCACTGATGGCACAAAAATTAATCTGGCAATCAATATCCCAGTTACAATTAAACAACCTCAGAAATTAAGGCAGTTAAATTCACATGACTGTGAGCTATGAGATTTGCTGGGGTTCCCCAAGCATGGTTTGTTTCTTTACTTTTGATAGCATTATTCACACCATGTATCCAGCAGTTTTCCTGAGACAGCCATTCCTGGTGCATTCAGGGGCACTCTTTGGGGGACAGGGAAGTAGCAGCGAGACCTCCATGAATGGAGTGAGCCTGGCATTCACTTTATGGACACACAAATACAGCAGTATGTAAAAATATCCTGCAACGTCCTCATGTACAGTAGGGCTGGGATGTCAAGACTGCTCTTGTGATTGAGTGAGAATCAGTTCAGCCAACACATGGATTCCTCCTAGAACTTTGGGAATGTCCAGAGACAGCAGCACATGGCCATGCAAAGCTGCCAATCTGCTGTGGACACCAGCAGCTAACCCAGGACCATATTTAGGGCTGCTTTTTGCTTGTCATAGTTGTGTCTGTTGTATTGACTTTTGCTAAATATGTCCCCTATTCAACAGCCAGGATGTCAGATCATGGTCGTCATGAATCTGACATCTCTGAGCTGCTAAATCATCGCTAGAAATGAAACTCAAGGTTTTCAATCCAACTGCTGACAGTACTTTTCTTTGCCACCTCTTGGTAACTGAGATATCACCAAGCTTTTTCGAGTGTGAAAAATAACAGCTGCTTTGTCACTACCAGTTAAATACTGATGGGGATGGAGCAATACAGGAATTGCTTTTCAAAAATACCATTTATGCTTCCATATACATGTAATTTTGTGTGAGAACGTGGAAATAAATTGGAAGATGATCTTGTTAGGAAACAGGAAAAGTATTGTAGTGGGATCTGTGGAAAAGGAACGCTGGCCTGGCTAGTAACTGGGGAAGAGCCATTTCCAAACTCCAACACAATTTACACAGCTATTTTTCAAAGGCAAGGTTCTATAATGAAAACTTCCTTGACAGTGATACACTGTATAATTTAGATAACAACTCTACATATTTAATTTAGATGCAATTCAGAAGACCAAAGTGGATTTAAAGTTAGGTTAATCTCCCTTGGTGTTGGTTTGGCTGCTTTATCTGAGTGTTGTCCTGAATCAGTTCCATCAGCCAAAGCTCTGCAAGAGATGATAATTTTCTTTAAGGTGTCCCAGTAACACGGCTGCTGCCCTGAGAGAACCTGCATGTGGTGGGACTGGGTGGCTCATCCGGAGTCAGGACAACAGATGTGCAAAGCAGTCCTACAGCCGTGAAGCCTTTGGGGCAATTGATCTGTTGCTGACAATGGAGAATTAATGGGACTTTAACAGTTTTCAGAACAAAATTATTTCCCACTAATACTTTTGATCTTGTCCTCGGAACCTGATATGACTTTGACCCCCATAATTCTTTCCCCTGGTGATGCCAGAGCCTTATCGCTGTGGGTATACTCATTTTTGATATGTAATGATTGTAAGGAAGGTGATCGCTGTCCAGCTCATATGTAGACATTTCATCCCCCATTTGAATATTTTAAGGGCTCCATTTTCTACTTGGCAATAAGGAATATGTGATCCTAGGCTCCAAAGCTGGGATGTATGTACAGGTCGGTGCATACACAGCTGCACGTTCACCTTGAGTGAAATCATAGCTTCACACAAGTGAATTCATGTTGCCTTTACTGAAACCCAGATTTCACCTCTTATCGGAGGTAATTAAAACCAAAGGCTACTTACTGAAACACAAGCTTGACCTTACATGGTTTCCCAGTGCGAATGATAAGAAACAATGACCATAGTTCCACTTCAGTGCACTTTATTAGAGCTCACAGGGGTTGCTCTGCAGGTGTATTTAAGTTAAAACTGAATACGGATGCCAGCTTAACTGGATGTAAAGGTGGACATTGCATGAGTAGAAATGGACAAAACTACTCATGTTTAAAATATCACAGTGCTTATTCTAATAATTACTATTTTCACTCCTGAAGATTTAGTACTGTCATATCCTCAAGAGATCCAACTTTTTAACCAAAAATAGAAAAAACATTGTAACCAAAAATAGAAAAAACATTGTTAAAATAAAAAATAAATGAATCTACAAATCTACTGATTTGTTAATTATTTCTATAGACCTAATTCCTTGTTAATAGGAGTTCTGCCAGCCTTTTTGTTAAGTCTTATCTATTTCTTGCAACAAAAAGGTTGTTTATTTTTTAATAGGTTACCAATCTTTTAATAAAACCTGTAGTGGATCTCATTGGAAGGAATATGATTCAGGGAGACACTAGGAGACACAAGTTCCTGGAAAAATTGGATGGGTTTTCCTGCTTCTTACAGTTGTGAGTGGATAATGGCTATTTAAATTCTGCCTTGTCTGTAATTGCCAGCATAAATAATCTCTGTTTCCAAGAAGTAAATTTCACATCACACTTTTGTGTTTAGTGAGCCCAGTGTACGAGTTGCATTTTTTAGAGGCAGAGCTCCTGTTATCCATATATCATTGTTTTTAGAGAAAACAGTATTCCCTCTGACATTTGTAAGATATCATCATGTCATGTCATCACCTCATCAGCTTCTTATATTATCTTCCCCGGCGAAAATAATATATCCATCCAAATGCCAGTGACCCCTCCCATAAGAAAAATATATAAAAATGAATGCTAGAACTGACCATTCTTGGTAAAGTCTGGATTATGAGAAGCGGTTTTCAAGGGACTTCCTAAGTCAAAGCTGCTAAATCTGTGAATACACTGAATACCATGCATTTGTCACAGGGACATTTTAGCAGCTTTACATCCTACACAAAGTTCAAGAGAAAGCTTAGCTCTGGAGGCCTCAGAATGGATTTATTATTTTTCAGTACATGTCAAGAACTTGCATCTTAGTGGCTACTTTTTTCATAAAATTACTGGGTTTTGCTTTTGTGTAGTCTGAGGAGAGATGGTACCACAGCTCATCTCACCTTGAGGTAAAATGCTGATTTAGGTCAGATGAAGAGTTCTCAAAAATAGCCTTTTTCTTCACTGACAGTAAGGGAAGTCTAGGAAATAAGATGAATTATAGACACCTACATTAGTCTCATCTGAAAATAGGGAAGAAGGTGCTTATCCCACATTACTGGTCCCTCAGGACCATGAGCATGGCTTTTGCTGCCCTTGAGAGCCAGAAAATAGCTCCACCTTTTTGTGTGGAAATTGGGTCCCTCTGAAGCCAGGTAGGTTTTATCCCCTGAGTCCACATAATGAAATTTATTCCAACATATCCAGACACTTGATGTTCCTCTGCATCCTGTTGATGATTCTTCACATCTGTGGTGATGGTATGATTTGGAAATCCAGCAAAATTTTTCCCTTCCAATTATCACAGAAAATAGCTGTTACAATTATCACCTATAATTCGTTTGGTCTTTTTTTTTTCTTTGCCTTCAAGATGAAATTGTTGCTGTGGTTGCTATATTTAAGGCATTTGCTGATAATAGTTTGTTTCTCCCACACGTTGGGCCCATCTGTATCGGAATTTTATTTTACCAGAGTGAGTGAGCAGAACCCTGACTTCCTCATGTCAGATCCCATTTCCAGTGCATTGTTTCACTTCAGCCACCACGGATTTTATAGCCATATTGTATGAATGGAATATGAAGTATTTTTTCCCTTTCCTGAGTGATCAGGACTTCAGGAAAATTCAACTTTGTTCTGAATTCTTTTCCAACATATTTTCTGAAATGATGTACTGTGTGGTTCAGAGAGGAATCAATTTTCAGTAATAATATGCATTTTAATTCCTTTATTTTCTACATTATAAACACACATCTGTTCAAAAGGGAAACACATTAAACATCCCTCCTAGCATTAGACATATCGACTGAAAATTTGTTCTGAGTTGGCTTAAGTGTCAGTAATCTTGACAAGTTTTCCAAGAACTGATAAAATGAGTCCTTGTAGTGCTGAAATGAATTTTGTGTAGATAGATGTTTATGCTTTTAACATTAAGATAACTTCAAGCCTTGCCTGAATAAACAAAGGTTATTTCTTGCAGGGATTTTTATTTTATTTGGCTATTGGAACTACCTGAGTATTAACCTTCTGACCTATGCTGGCTATCTGAAGACACTTGTCCCTAATTGTTGTACGGAAAATGGATTGTAGGAATTAATCACAACAAAATTGTGAATTGTTTATCTTCCTTTGATGCAATGCACCAAATTGGGGCATGCCACACATCAGGAGCAACCTCTAACTCTGACCATAAGCTGTGTGAAACCAGAGAGCTGGCACTTCCCTTAGGGTCCCCACCTGCTCCTCAGAGGCTGAGTCTAAGCCCTGATCACACAGGTAATTAAATAGCAAATTGTGATGCTTCAAATTAATGGGGTCATTTTGACTAAAGTTGTGTGAGGATGAAGGAACAAAAAGTGGGGGGGATTTGTGTAACATAAATGTAGCCCCTGTTCACAGCTGACTATGGCTGCAGCATCCTGATGGTTCAGCTGACTGTGCTAGAACAGAGAGAGTCACCATTGAACTCCAACTCCAGAGGCAGTTTCCAGATAAAACTACACTAAACTTGTACAAATACATAGGTGTATTGAGGTTATGGCTTTTTTGTATGCACCAACCTCCCCCTACTCCAATCCCATCATTGTGATGCTGGATGTATTTGAGTCTGCAGCATTTGGGGGTGTTATTTTTGTTTTGGTAATAAAGGGAGTTTGTTTCAGAGTATGCCATGGAGGTACTCAGCTGCCAAATTAAAGCAGGAATTCATAATAGAGTGCAAAAAAGGATAAAAGAGCGAAAAGAGAATGAATGCTTCTTAGCTTGGTATTTCTTTAATTTCACGTAAATTTCACTAAGTAAATATGCCTTAAAAGTGAATAAAATTTTATTTCACTTTAACAAGAGAGTATAAAAGTTAAAAAGGTCACTGTAGTAATAGACTAATCTCAATTACCAGGGCAGCCGGTGAAACCCACAACTCCCACCTAATCTCATTCGGTGCACACGCAGTGCACCGTTTGATTTCCAACACGGCTAAATGAAATTATAAAGCAGTGTTAAATTTATTAATCATTTAATTAGCTAAATGTTCCTGCAACTACTCGTGAGATGAATGGCATGTCATTTTCTAATGCAATTTGCCTCTCAGCCAGGCAGGGTCAGGAGGGAAGCTACTGGCATCTTAAATGATCTTTTTTATATTGCACCTTCTATTAAGGGACAGTGTGATATCGCTGATTATATTTGAGTCTTGTACACAAGGCCAGGGAGTTTTCTTGTTATAATAACAGGTTATATTTAAACCAAAATAGAAATGGTAAGATCTGAGGAGAGAACAATTAACCCATCTGTGACTGTATGTCTCACTTCGGCTTTGCAAGGCAAATCTTTTTCATATTTAACAAGCCAGTGAACAGTGTGGGAAACTACACCAGCAGGTATTAAAGCAATGCTCAATCTAGTTTTATTTCTTTAAATTTACTCAGTTGTGAAGGAATTTGTGGACTGAAAATTCTCCCAATGCCAGGTTAGTGTAAGCTGTCTCATTGACTCAGAATTTATTTGCACTTTCCCTATTATTGTAGGGGAATCAAAGCCTTTCCAGGTCTGTGCATTCAACAATTGCTCATTTTTGTGTGTTTTGGATTTTTGGCATGTTTATGTGTGCATGTCACACCAGGTTGATAGGATTATATTTTTTTTCCTGATGTTTTGGTCTATAATTATTTTTCTGCTGCAAAAATTAGTGACAAGTAGGATTCAGCAAATCTGTTTGGATTGACACCAGGAGGTGAACCATGCTGCTTGGAGGGAAATATTCCTCAGAAACCTGCAAGTGGATTGTGCTGGTGTGAAGCTGAAGCTGCCCATTCAACGCCCATAGAAAGCAATGATGTTTTAAGGCACTTATTTCCTCATGTTTAAAATAGAATATAAATACATTTTCTTTATGCATTCGGGGTTTAATTTCAGATCCTAGAGCATGTCCTCTGCATAGTAAGCATCTGTGGTGAGCTCCAAGCCAAGGAGAAGATGCATTCAGCTTTGTACATGCTGAGATCAAAATGCCAGCAATGTGTCAAAATATTTGCCTCTACTACAGTTAAATGACACAGCCAAAAATAAAGCAAGAGGACCTAAAGCGGGAAGCAGCAGGAGATAATCTTAGCATAAGTGGTAAAAAAAGGCTATCAGTTATTATTTATAGTACAGAAACATGTGTAGACCTCTTGGAAGCCAGGCCCTGTTGGCTTTGTGCTGCGTGTGCAGCTGATAAATAACTGTCCAAACCCAGATCCACACAGCTTAATCGAGGCTTCTAAAATATAAATTGTCACCCTGGCCGTTGTACACAAACCCAGTGCAGTGGTACCACCAAAGAGTCATTCTACTCAACTTCCAGCTCAGCCTCTGAAAGCATTGGCTGGTTCCACTGGCAAAAGGAGTACAAGAGCAACCACATTTACTCAAAGGTTGTTTTTTACGTACCTAACTCTGGATGGGGGATATATGTTAGAAATTTAGATGGGTATAAGGTAATCACGTGATTCAGAAGGAAATGTTTAATTTTTGGCGGGAAGTGCTGATCTCACATTGAAAACAGCCAATGAGTGAGATACTTAAAGTTTTATTAATATAAATAGAGAGTTTTTAAACATGAAGTGCCATAGCACAACCCAGCCCATTTGGGAAAACTGTGAAACTTGAGTGGACTTTGGGCCCTTTTCAGAGCCCTGTGTACTCTTTTTCTGCCGGCTTTGGGGATAGTGATTCATTTGTGCATTATTTGGGAGATACAAAGTGCACCCCCTTGGCAGGGAAGGAGCAAAACACCAAATGCTGAGGCACAGCTTGGGCAGGAGAACGTGCTGGGGAGTTGCTCTGCACAGAATTTCCCCTGGTACCCTGCACCTGCTCTTCATTAGCACTAATGAATCCAGAAAGTAAAACATTTTGTACTAGTGAGTCATATTGTTCTCTCCTGGCTGAGACTTCGCTGTGGATCAAATTAAGTAAAAAAACCCTAATTTTACTAAAGCTTTAATTTCTTTTCTTGGGACACTTTTTGTCTTGGGATAGGTCACTTAGCACCTGTGGGATGTAGGATTGTATCCCATTACTTCTCTCTCATTAGCAAATCTTCTTTTGATTTAAGCTGGGAGATGTGGGGCTTCCCTGAGAGCTTTAATTCCCAGCCCACATGCAATTTATGTGTTTTTCACTTCCCCATTTGTAGAAGATGTATAATCATACTGGGGAAAATCTTGCATAGCTAAACCTCCAGTGCTTGTGTAGCACCACAGGAACCCAGGGAAGGAACAGAGCTTGTATGTCAAAGTTGTCATTAACATTACTTAGAAATCAAAAGTGTTGTCAAACAGAAGATAGAAAATTTGAAATATTTGTAGGTTTTTTGGTTTTTTTGTATTTTTTTTTCTTGTTTTTCTTTTTCTGCTGATTTAGGTCAACTGCACTCTTGTTTACAAATTTTTGGGCTGTCTGTGGCAAACTTGTATCTGTTTTCTCACAGCTGCACACTACAAAAAAAAGTTTTGGAAGTAGGGATCTGCAGGTGTGAAGATTGAATTGAGAGTTAGTCACATATTTTAAAATGGTTTTTGTTTTCACGAAGGCAAGATTCCTTCTGGCCAGCTCTTTAATTCAAGGGTGGTTTCATGTGCCGTGTGTGTGTGCATGAGAGAGAGCTGTGAATACACACAGCAGCTTTGCATTTGAATCTTAGAAAGCACCTCTGTGCAGGTTGCAGTATGTGGACATTGCTTGTTACACACTACATGTTCAGTGAAGGGTTTTATTTTCTAAATATTTGGCAAAAATATCTAGTTAGATAATTTGCTGGCAGAAAAACACAAAGCAATATTCCTCCTCTCTGAGTTCACTGCAAATAAATACAGACTGCTGGGGCTTCACCCACTGGGTTTCCATTCACATTTTTTAACACGTTAAATATTTCTGGTTAACCAGTTAAAATGGTGAGATGAACATGATTGCTTTTAGATTGCAGCTATAACATGAAGTGAATTTTATAATAAGAAGCTTTTTATTTTTTATTTTTTTTCCCCTGCCGAGCTGCCCTTGTGGCTGCCAGCCTGACTTTGAGGTCCTCATTATTGTGGGTTTAAATGAAGGATGTTCATCCAGGCAGGGCGGGGGAGGCCAATAGACATCGGTGCCGTTATCTGGTCCTTCTATCAGGCCAAGTGACAGGCTTCTCAGGGAAGAATGCAAAGCTCATGGTGGAGACCTCAGCCTGACACAGAAGGTGACTCCCCTGACTCTAACCTTGAAAGGAAAAAGTTCCCACTTTATTAAAATGAATTTCGAAAGGGCCGCTCTGACAGCTGCATAATTAAATATTGGAGTGTCAGCGATAATTTATTCTGCTCGCATTTGGTGGTCAGAGCCTGCTCACTGTAGGGTCAGCAAGCACAGTGACAGAGCCAAGGATACACTGGATTACGGGGCCCTTTAGCCGTGCCAGTGAAAGGAGAGACGGTAATTTTTATTTAAATAGAGAAAACAAAGCAGCAAGGAGGTGAGCAGGCTGTGAAGTGCTCTCAGTAGCCACCTGACAAAAATTGTGAGGGATAATGTTGGAACTTGTGCTGAAACTGCTTTGTCTGACTCCAAGCACTGTGATTTTTTTCCAGCCTTGCCTCTTTTGGGATCCAACTCGCCTGCTAGGAGCAGTTCCTGCTTCCTCCTGTAGCATACATGCTAGGAATTAACCCAGCAACAGCCCGTACAACGTGCATCCCCACTCACAAACAGTTTTCTGCAAAATGATGTAAATGGCCTTGAATATGCATGAAACAAGTGGAGATAGAGAGTGTAGAGTTCAAATTGATCCTGTTAGCATTCCAAGTGAAACACCAGCCATGAATATTCTTTTCAGAGGGCAGTGGCTGCTGGAAATCAACATCTAACAAGCATTTTTCCCAGAAGAAGTTTAAATAAAATGGTTATGTGCCCTTATGCCCAGTCAGAAAGCAGGAAAGGTCAGTCTGGGAGCAGGGCTTTCTGCTGATGGGCATCTCCTTTGGAGGAGGTTGTTGGGACAAGGCTGTCGCTTTTCACTCTTAGATTGCTGATAATTGAAGCTGACATACAAAAAATATACGCTTTTTTCTCAGACCAGTCTTTCAGCAAAAGCACATTGCTCACACAAACAAAATAATTCTCAAAGACATTTTGTTTTTCTCTTCCTCAGCTATGAAACTCCTATTTTCCACTTTTTTTTTTGGAGCGTGATTGAGTGGATATGTTACTAGAGCTCAGGTTTACTAGTTTTCATCTTAATATCATGTAGCATTTACAGAAGAATTTACTAAATTCCTTCAGTGCCTTCATAGTTACTGAATGAAAAGCTGAACTTATTATGAAGGATGAATTCTGGTTTTGTGGCTCATACACTGGATGTGAACACAAGTGTCCTCAGCTCAGTTTTTAAACCACCTTTAAACTATGAGCCAGGTCTCTCTGTGACTCAGTTCCTTTTCTGTAAAATGGGAATAACAGTGCATTTCATGGGATTGCTGTGAGAATAAATACTTCAGTGTTTATACTCAGTTTTTATCTTGCTGAGCATAAAAGAAAATCCCTACTTGTGTTTTTTGCCTTTTTACTTGAAGAAAGACCATGAAAGCATCTTTGTCTGCTTGATGTCAAGATACAGACTCTTAAAATGACATTTGAGCATCTTTAATGTAATTCTTTGGACTCCAGACAGTCTTATTTCTGTTTTTTTAGATCTCTGTACCCACCTATGCCTCCTCTGGTTACATTTGCTGTATGTTTGTAATGCAGAATGTCCTCTCAACATGGGAAAGGTGTGTTGGTTGTATGACATTTTTCTCCCATTAGTCAGGCATGTTCAAATATGTTCTGGAATGTTTGGGTTTTTTTAAATTTGATGGTCAGGTGGAGAAGGAGAAGGAGCATTTAATGTTCATATTTAGCAAACAAATATCCATGCTAGCCTGCGAGGACACACATATAGTCATGCCTGGTGTTAGATTTCTGTTTTCCTATTTTTTTGCAAGCCTGGCTTGTCTGTAAATCTCTACCTCTGCCATAGTGGCTGCAGTGCATGCTGCAATTGCACAGAGCTTGTTTTGTCAAACCAGATATTTGAATTTTTCTACCTTTTTTTTTTTTTTTTAAGGAATTACTGCTGTGCAGGGTTTTGCACCAATACAGCTGGAGCCATTTATGGATGGGGCTCAGAGTGCCCAGCTGAGGCCCTGCGGGGGATTGGGGTGTGACTGGTCCCAGCACAGTGAAGGGCTGTGGCGGGGATGAGGAACCAGCCTGCGAGGCTGACGAACACGTTGGGCATATGTCATTGTCAGTCGAGTCAGGCTGGGGACAGGACTGTGGTTTAAAAATGATAACCAAGCTTCATAAATCAGAATGCTACCACTGCAGTCAAACTTCCTTGGAAAGTCTTTGAATTTGGGTAGTGCATACTAATAAATGAGCGCTGGCTGCCTGCGCCAGGCGAGGCCGCTCGCTCCGGCACAGCTCCCCCAAGGGTGGAGGAGCAGCTTCCATCGGCTGCAGGGACACGGTGGTGATGGCTGAAACACTCTGTCCCTCCAGAAAGGGAAAAGGCAGAGTGGCCACAAGTTGACCTGATATTTTTTGGCTTTTAAGATAAACTTTATGGACCTGATTACGCAGAAAGTATTAGGCCGTGGCACGGAGCCTAAGCCAGGGAGTGAAGTCCTGGTGTGCCTGGGGCAGCAAAACTCCCATCAGTTCAGCAGGATGATTTCATCCAAAGTTCGCAGTGGGATAATTAGTGTCAGCTCAGTGTTTGTAAAACACAACTAAATTTGTCCTGCTTTTAGCTTGCAAACTTTTACAAACAGCTAAAGGCTTAGCTGGAGTTGTTTTTATTTTACTTTGCGATACAAACCCTCAACAGCAGAACTTTAAAATGAAAGCCCGTTATTACTTTCATACCATGCTCATTGCTCTGAGAGTGGGAAATTTCCTCTGGATCCACTGACCTTCAAAACAACAGGAGGAATGATATTAAAAACGTGGTGTTAAAGATGGTGACTGTGAATTAACATCCCAAACTCCATTTCAGCATTGCTGTTTTGAGCTTTGTGTCGCAGGCAGGCGGCTGCTCGGCTCACACAATATCCCAGGGATTTCACTGGGACTCTGCATGTCAACAGTAATCTATCTTCATGCTACATGATTCAGGATCAGGTCATTAGTTTATACTTAGAATTAAATATTCAGTTTGATTTTAGCTCTGTGAAATGAGAGCCGAATATATAACACCTGATTTTGGAGAGCCTTGTAGTTTTGCAAGTCTCTAAAATCCATGAACACACAGAAACTCCTTTTACTCCTCTGCCCCTGAAATTATTATAGTTGGAATGTTATTGAGATTGCAGTTTTCTTTAGATGTCTTGGATTATTTTCTAAATCCATTTCTAATCCCATTTCTCTGTGGCACTTAAATAAATGAGAAGAAATGAAAGATTTTTAATTTCTAAGAGAAAATGCAGAATTATTTCCTAAGCGCCTCCTTTCATCCTCTCAGATTTCCTCAGAAAAAGAATGTGATGACATCCTGATAGCTATGAAACCAAAAGAGAGCTGATTTGTACTTTGTAGGGAAATATGGCCTGAAATTACATGTCTAATGTGTGGCAATTTTTAGCTGAATATCTATGCCTGGTTTCCTAGTAAAGCAGACTTTGTGTTGGACACACAGAGACTGAACTGAGTAATTTTAATTTAATTGAATCTTTTATGTAGGCATTTTCCTTCTAGGGAACCTTGGCTAGTTATTCGTTTGTGAAACTTGTAATAAAATAGGAAGAGAGCTCGTCAGGGATGGAAGGAAGGGGTAATATTTAAATTATGCTGACTTTGAAGACATGGCTTTTGATCCATTCCTCAATTTAAAAAAAAAAATATATTTTACTGTTTAGTATTTAAAGATTCCTTTTTGTGACTACTTTTTTTCTCAAAACACTTTTTCTGTAGATGCCTGATAGATAATTACATCTCATCCAGGTTACCAGTGGGGACAAGAATGCAAAGTGCAGCACTGAAAATTGTATTTCCTCACCTTCTTTGTCTAATTTGTCTAATTGCTTTGGATACCTTTTTTCCATTTAAAGGAAGGCCACCTAAAATATCTTTAAATAATCACAGTTAATCTAGTGCAAGAAAGGCAATCACAGCAGTTGTGCATTCAGGCCTTTAGCTGAATCAGTTCCTGAACAAATAAAGCCCCATTCTGCAAGACAAACCTTGACTTTTTAAAGCCTTTCTGGAGTTATCACAGGGTGGAAATACGATGAGTTAAAAAGCAACACCAGAACTATGTGGTTGGGTGAGTAAGTAAATCAAGATAGGTTTTGTCTGGAGTTTAATTCAAAGGGAAGCAGATTCTCTGCTGGGAAACTGGAAAGTTTCCATTCTTAAAAGTTTTTTTTTGTGAATTGCTTTTAATTTTCCTAATTTCAGAAGAAACCTTTTAACAGAAAGTGTCTGCCAGCAGAAAATTACCATATTGAGCTGGGGGGAAGCACACAGTTCATCATCCCCCGGCTGACCCTGCTCTGTTTACTCTGCTGGGGTAGGAGCAGTGGCCGGCCAAGCTCTGCTGGGCAGAGTGTATTACCCTGTCAGGGAGAGGCCAGGCTGCTGGATTCACCCTGAACAAATTACATACCTCACTACATCTCCGAGCAAGGTAGCAGGGTTATAACTCAGTCTAAGCACCATTCACTCTTCTATTACCTTCATAACCAAGGTCATACTAATCAACTCAATTACCAGTCCTCTTGGACATTTTCATAATGTTTTCTGCTAGTTGCTCTCCTGTGAAAATCTCCCGGTCTAAGCAAATTAATGCCATTTTTATAACTATCTGCATTTCAGGTACAGTGATCATCTTTCAAAAGGCTGCTTCATGGCAACAAATACCAGCCAAACGTTAGAACAACAAGGATGGTCAGCTGCATTATCTTGACCTCCTTTATTGTGAAAGCTTGTTTAAATATACCTTAAAACAAAGACCTAAGTGTCAGAAATGAAGGATGTATGTTACTGTAGCTTTTAAGAATCTTCAAGTCATACAGGGGGGCTGATCAGGAAGCCTGGTTTTATGTGTTGTTTAATTTTTGGAAATCCTCTAAATGTCAAATTCCACATTTCAAATGCAAAGGTAATCTTAGACTATCTTTCTTCAAAAGTTTTCTCAAACTTAGTCTATTTCCCTAATTTTTATGTTTCTCTGAATGCTATTGTCAAAATTTCTCCCTATACAAATACTAATGCCTAAATATTTAACTTGGAAATTTCTAATAATTGCAGAGCCACACCTTTTAAAATCTCCACAAAATATTATGGCACAGGGAAAAACAATCAGGGGAAACTAATTTCTTGTTAATTTAGATTTCTTCAGGGCTAAATTGTTCCCTAAGGTAGATTTTCCCACTGAAGTAATTAATTCGGTCCCTCCTGGGGAGTTTGGTGTTCAGTGGAATAAACACTTTTTATTCCTCCTAATTCTCTGTGGGAGCTGTTGAGACACAGCTCTGGAGTCTTGCACTTGTGTGATTCCTTTGGGTACAGATATTTCACTTCCCGTAGACCCAAAATCCTATAACTCCTCACAAAAAACCACTTTGTATTGAGTCTGCTTCCTACTAACTAATTTTAAAATAGGCTCAGTGAATTTACAGGTGCTGTATGTTATCTCTCACCATGCCCTGTCCTGCCTTCACCACCTCAGAAGCACCCATGATCCTGTGAGCTTCCTTGATGCATCCTGGGGTAAGAAAGAGGGAAAATGTGACCCAGCTGATGGCCCTGACCATGCACTTGGGAAGGGTCTCGTCCACTCTTGTCAGGCTGAGCCCATTTTTGTGTGAAGTGGTTTGGCTATTTGCTGCACCCTGAAAGTTCACGGCAGCAAACTAACTTGGCTCTGCTCCATCCTCTCAAAAATTTGTCACCTCTGTAAAACAAGACCTGACTTAAAAATTAAAATGCTTAAAAATCAACATTTCTAAGCCCTTACTGAAAGCAGCCCTTCTGCAGAAGCATGAAAAAGTGCATCATTTTTGCAATAAGGACAAGGTGAGAGACTGCCAGGAAGTTTGTGTAACGTGGCTACCCTGGCCCAACAGCCAGGAGAGTTTTAGCTATTTAACGTTTTATTGTATATATGATGTCCCATACATTGAACTATAAAGCCCAGTGGTTCCTGGAATATTAAATTGATGTTGTAGCAGCTTGAAAACCGACCTGCAGTAAATATGGTTTTGTTCTGCGTTTGTGCTGTTGCTGTCAGCATTTAACAAGGTGACTGGCTCCAGGAAAATGGAAACCTTCTTTCCTGGAAGGCAGCGTGGAACTAGAAATATTGTCAAGAGGTGTTTAAAATATGAACTCCTAGATGCCTGAATTAATCAAGGCTCCTCTGTACCTAGGTAACTTTTCTTCACCTGGTTCTGGATGCACAGGTGTTCACTGGATGCTTTATTGAAGGGGCTGGGCCTGGGTCCAGGGTTTACTGGGTGCTTTACTGAAATTTTGTATAAAAAAATAACATTAAACCAAAACTTGTTCCATGCTAGGTCTTGAGGTGTGATAATCCCATGGACAAAAATCAGGATGTTGCAAACCCCTATTTTACTCTTTCACATGTTAGTAATGTATTCATCCCCCTTAAATGGACTCTGTTTTTCTGCCTCACTTTTTGTCTCTGTTCAGCAGTGTCTGTGCTTTAATTCAAATGTGAACTTTCATTACTATCTGTGCCCCAAAGGAGGTGTTC
Source organism: Bombycilla garrulus (assembly GCA_013400315.1). Taxonomy (NCBI): domain Eukaryota; kingdom Metazoa; phylum Chordata; class Aves; order Passeriformes; family Bombycillidae; genus Bombycilla; species Bombycilla garrulus. Next base: position 778,864 of record VXBU01012053.1, read on the forward strand.
GCTGTTGTTAATAATGCAGAAGATTTTAATTTATGCTGCATCCAATGTAAAAATCACAGTACCCCTGCTGCTAGGAGCACATTTCTGTCCCCTTATACAAACTGGTTGTTCTGTGTTTAATACTGCTAATACACAGCCAGCTTTTCTTCGTATTTTGATAAAGTTGACCAGAAGTCATTTTATGTTTGTAGCCATTATACTGATGTATAATTCTCTTTTATTGATCAGTCCTCAATATATGACTATAATAATTTTGAATGCAATAAGCGATGTGATGAAGGATTTTGCTCCTTCATTCTGTTTGTTTGAAGTCTCAACTGTAGGGCCAATTTTCACATTCCTTAAAGAAAGAATTGCTAAAATAAATTCAATCACAGAAGCTTTTAAAATTTGAAATCCCAGGAAGCTAATTAGCATTTCCTTTTAAGACTGCTTCCTGCTTTTTTATGTACATATAGATTTGGACCTCAGATGGGCTTGGCACCTTTCCAGCATCTAGATCAGGTGATTTCTTTTTAATTTTTTTTATTTTGCCCTGCAGAGCATTAAGTTTTTGCAGAGCATTATGGCAATTAAAAAACCAAAAACCACCAACAACAAAAAAGGGCAGAAAGTCCATCATTGTTGCCTTTTTCCCCCCTACTACACAGCAATCATTTATTAACAAGGTACTTTAAAATTTGTGGATGTGTTGTTTTGCTTCACAGTCAGGTGATAAAGCCATACAAAAGTACAGTGATACTGTGCAATCTGCCTGTTTTCCAGCAATAAATGCAGCATTTGGAAATGAAATACTTTTATAATCCAGGCATATTATAGTGCAGCAAGCTGCTCATTTGTTTGTGGGCTGGCTGGCAAACATTGCAATTGTGTGAGATACAGCATAAAATGCTGGATACAGCAGCTACACGACTAAATCTGCACAGGAGCAGTGTGATCTCTCAATAAATCACCACACATCACATCCACTTTGTAACCTTAAAGAGGTGCCAAGTAAAATGGAGGCTTTGGTCACATAAATAATGGGAGATCCATGTTTCCTTCTCAAGTCTGTATACTGAAACAAAGGCCTCGGTTAATGTCACTCTGTTGGTTTTTTTGGTTTTTTGTCTCTCACTCCCAGTGTAAAGTCAGTTTGCACAGTGTTTTTTGCTTCCTTTAGGGTATGAACCACATTAGGCTCTGCATCAAGCTTTTGCACCCGTGTGCATATTTTTATTTTTAAAGGAAGCTTAGAGGCCTCTGAGCTGATGCAGAGCAGGGGTGGGGGATAAGGAAATAATGATGCAGGTTTTAATAAAGAAATCCTTCCCATGAGGAAGGAGAGAAGAGGAAAGGACTGTGGCTTTAATAAAATAATGAAAAAAATCTGCTGGCATCAAGAAAAAAAAAAAAATTGAAGTTCAGCATGTACGCTTGAGATGCTTCCAAAGATAAGTGGTTACAACCTCTGAAGAAAATCAGGATTTTTGATATTTACTGAAGGTCCTTGGAGTAAAGAAAGGGGGGCTCCATTTATTAGGATTCCCTGGAGTTGCTCTGTGGGACAGAAATGTAAAACAGCAAGTTCCTGTGTTATGTCATAGTCCAAAGTTTGAATAGGATAAACTTCAATACCAGCAGCCAGGCAAAGGATCTATCCTGCACACGATTCACAGTTATCTATGACAGGATGCTGATAAATATCTGTATTATTAATAAGTCATGGTTCATGTTAGCCAGATCTTTAGTGATATTTTCGCTTCAGAGATATTCAAGTACTGGTGGGAAAATAGCTGATGATTGTCAGGTTTAGGTACAATTTCCATTTGCTTCGCTGCTCTAAATCATTAGTCAAGTAGTATTTATAAACCTGTGCTCAGTAATTATAGTACTTTTCTTGAGATGGAGCTTTCATCTGATACTCCCCAAGTCAGGGCACTCTCCTGACTCTGTGTTTTGTCATTTCTCACTCTTGCTGCAGGCAAGGCAAAAGGGCTTGGATGATATAAAACCTGGAGCACCGAGTTACCAACATCTCCATGTGTGAATGTTACCCAGCTCAGAGAAAATTCCTGTGGTGGGTTCACATGTGTGATGCCACAACAATAAATCACACTGTGGCTGCATTAGAGAGGAGGAATTATTTTAAGGATTTAAGAATTTTTAATCTCAACCCACTTTTCCTTTCAATAGCAAGTTGTTGTAGCTGGTATCCGTGTCAGTACCTAAGCTGGGGTAGCTGCTGTATGTGACAGCTACTGATGCTTCATTTTCTGGCTTCACCCAAAGGAAAATAAAAAGTACCTGAAACAAAAACCAGACATTGCTTTGCCATCCCAGAAAAGATGTTTCATTCCACTCTTCCACAACCAGACAAACAACATCTCTGTGCTATGGTGGTAGGCTTCCCCAAACTTCTAACTGACTCAGGACTCTGTAGAAGAGCAAAGAAATGCACATTTTAATATCTTTTTTTACCTTCTTGTTGCCTATGCCTGTTTCTTTTCCTTTTTATTTTCAGTCTTAATGGATTTTCACAGTATTTCTCACATTGATGTTGGGAGTTGTGACAGCTTGATAACCCTGCATTGAAATTTTGGGTGCTTTAGATGCTCTGCAACTGGTCACTTTGACTCTGTTTGCCTTGTTTTAAGATTTTTAAGAACTGAAAAATTCCTTCTGCAGATGTGGCATTTCTGTTTGCAGCTTGTCTTTCTGCCATGACTGTGGTTTGAGGTGGAGCCTTGCACAGGGGCTGTCTTCTGACGCTGCCTGTTTGGCAAGGGAAAAAAGGGAGAGGTTCAGAATGATGCTTCTCACATGCTGTGTCTGCCTTTGGCACTCCTGGCCACGGGGGACTGATCTGGATTGAACCCCTCCACAACTGTTGCTTTCTGTGTAGATCAGATTTTTTTAGGTGACACATTATCAGCTATGCATGAAGTGATGGATTCCTGCTTAATTCTGGTGGCTCCCAGCAGCAGAGTCCCCTGGTGCCCTTCATTTGCCTCAGCGAGGGGAGTCACTGCGGTCATATGCAAATCCTGCCATAATTACCCACGACTTTCTCCCCTCCACACTGACTGGCTGCTCCAGGTCTGCCAGGAAACTTCACCCATGAGCTTTTCCCCGACCCAGAAGTGTTTCCCTTGCACTCCAGAATTAGTGCTGATTTTGTTCCAAAGCAGCTCTAAGCCCTGGTTTGGTCTGACAGCACAAAATCTTCTTCACTTTGCAAATTACAGCCCAGCTGGTTTTTCTAGAGCTGATAGTTTTATTTTCAATAATACAAGTTTAGAGAATCTCAGGTTGTTGCCCACCAGGACAATGGCACATCTCTACCCAAAGCAGAGGAGTTAATTTGTGATGGGGATACCTTTTTGTCTTGGTGAAGGGGTGAGTGTGTGAGGTTTGTGTTGGATTGGGAATATGCCTGCAAACAGACATTTCTGATGGATAATAATGTCACTTAAATGTACACTCACCCAAACTAGATATTATAAGTCAAAAGTTATGTTGTTTTAATGAGAGCTTTATAATTAGGTTGTTCATTTGCTGGGTGAAATTGTCATTAGTAAAGGAAGGTTTTATTAATTCACCTTTTTATATAAAGAATGTAATGAATCACTAATATTCTTATAGATACAGACCACGATTATTTCTGCTTCCTGCCTTGCAAACATCTTGTTTCAAATTAGGTTTATCTGCTGTCGAAAACTAAATACAATGAATAGATGTATAATAAAATCTTTTAATTGTCTTAGCATATGTTGCTTTTATTAGGTGAGAATAATTGCATTCATGGGATCACCTACAAAGTCCTTTAGAATATAAAATTGAAATGGCTTCACACTGAGTGCACAAGTCCTTCTGAGCCGTGCCATTTTCCCCTTCACTGCCTCTTGTCCCCCTTTCGCTGTAAAGTTCACATTGAAGTGTGACAAGAGACACTTGACAACTGACACATGCTGGATCTTATCAGCAGTGAGTGCAGTCATGGGCCCTGACTGAAGAGCGATTGTCATTTCTACACCATTTATTCCTCTCCTAGCCTCATTGCTTGCTTCCTTTCTGAGGAAATTTTCCCTGTTAAAGTACTGTACTTGTCGTTCTTTTTTGGTGCGTGTCTGTGGGGGTTTTTACTTTTTTTTTCCCCCTCACAGAAGGATTTTGTTATGCATTCATCCCATAGGCAAGCCTCTAACAGACTTCCTCTAACCTCTTAGTGTCAGGACTGCTCTAAGCTGATTCAGGCTAATAAAAGCAACCCAACAAAGCTTTGATGGTGTCATTACATCTTCCTTAAATCCCCTTCCTTGCTAACATCCAATAATTCTATTACCTCTAATCAATTCACAGGCTATTTTATTTGAAAGGAAGAGAAATCAACTTCAAACCATGCTGGTGCAGTTTGCCCAGCATTCACAGAAGGTGATGATGTTTCTGCCATGGCTTCAATTGACTCTTTAAGTGAGTTCTGGGCTATTGAGCAGTCCAAACTTTTATCTGTGCTCTGCCAGCCCAAGCCAACAACAGCAGAAAATAGCCTGTTGTTGTCTCTTAGAAGGTCTTCCACTTCTACATAACACTGTCTGTCATTTCTGTCATTCAGATAGCATAAGCAATAGATAATTTGAAAGTATTGAGGATAAAGAAAGGAGTTTCCAGGAGTTTGACCATTCTATTTTAAATTAATTGTCCTTGCAATGCATTGTGCTGGAGTTCCCTTATTTTTCCTTTTTTAAACAAGAATTTTCCCCCTATTGTTTTAACTTACTAGAGCTTTCACGCGTGCTCAGTCCCACCAGGGTGATTGCTGGGTTTTGTCATTAATACTGCAGAGATGTCTGAGCAAGCTCTAAGGCTATGTTCTATGTTCATGCATCGTTGTCTGGCAGGGGTTGTGTCTGCCAAAAATCTTGTTGCCCCCGGCTCGCGTCAAGCAGCGCGTCACGACTGCTCTGACAGAGCTGCTGCCACCACTGCCCTAACACTGCTCTGGCAAAATAAACTGGGTGTCTTCAGCAGCTTAAATAATAGGTCCCTGCTGAGGCAGCCTCCAACTGAATGATCTGAGTGATCAGGGGAGCAACTGGGGCTGCAGGAGGTGCAGGGTGGTACCTGCTGGCAGGCAGGGGGGGATGAGCAGCAAGATGTGTGGGGCACAGGTTCTGACATCTTGCACTGACTTGGAAGGAGCCAGTAAAGGACTTCAGAACACGCTCTACATAATCAAATTTGGCTCCCCAAAGAAATTTCTGCCACATCATCTACCTACAGAAATGTACCCATCTGAGCTGGCAATTATTCCTGGTTCTGTGGTAGCGTGAAACATAAATGTGCATTAGGCATCAAGGTGCCCCAGGAGCTTGACACTGAGGAGATGGATGACACCCAGGCCCTTACCCCAACGAAACTAGGGTGTAGTTAGGAGCATACACTGTCCATAACTTGCTGCTGAGAAGAGTCTTCATGTTCAGAACTAGATAAATTTTATCTGGGTTAAGGCTCTGTCTTGTTTCTAGTAGATCTTTAAGAGTCTGCTATTGCTATTTTCCCTTTTCTTAATGAAAAACATGCATCACCTCATCATACCTTGGTTTCCTCCTTTATCTCTACTGCTATACAAAAGGCAGAGTGGTGGGCATCCTGTTTTCTCCCACGCTGTCGTAGTTGTTGCTTTCAGAATAAGTTGGGTTTAAGCTCTGATCTGAGGAGGAATTCATTGCTGCCCTCGTGTTGGTTAACAGTTACTCACGCAGAGCCCCTGGGATGACTCAGCTGAGCGTGGGCGGCAAACCAACGCCAGCCAGGATTGCCTGGGCTCTGTACCCAACACCTATTCTTCTCGTTAAACCATGGCCTGGATTGTTTGGAAACACCAGGACCTTTTTTTCTACCTGGTATGTTCATATCCTAAGAATAAAGCCCATCTTTTCTGTAAACATCTGTCAATCAGAAAAATTACAAAAGCTTCTCGGAGCACGGCTTGGCGTTGCTGCTTGTAATTTCAGTTGTCACGCGCAGCACACCTTGTACAGCAGGATTTCATTGCTCTCAATTGCCAGGGGAGATTTCTGAGTGTACGTGACATGGAAATGACACTGGTGTCACTGCGCGCGAGCCTGTGGTTGCGCTCGTGTCTGTTCCCACACGTGCTACCTCTGAACCCGCACGTCGCAGGCTCCCCCGGCCCCGGCTGGGGCTGTGGCCATGGGATCAGAAGCTGAGTGATTCCCCTGAGCAGTGGCTGATGGAGGGGTGCTGGCCCAGCCTGGGGGGGCCCAGGGCAGGAGCGTCCTTCCTTTCCCAGCGCTGAGCGAGAGGCCAGGGATGGGAAGTGGGATAATTGATTCTGATTGGAGTGAAATTAAAATTTAGAACCTGGGTAGCAGTGGTGATTTACGGCACCGTAACTGAACTATAGGTTTTAATAATGTATTTTAGCTCCTACAAAGATGGAAGAAATGTTCCATCCAAATTCGATTAGCCTAAAAAAGAGAAGGAGCTTTGCATGGAGGTGCTTGTTCCAAAAGGCAAAGTTCATATGAATTTGTCTGATCATCTCAGGAAACAAGAAAGGTTTAAATGTATTTTTTGTGCATGCAGATGACCATCCTGATTTTGGTCATGAGAATCTAAGTTCAGTTTTTCACATTACCATTTCTTTTAACTTCTCCAGTACACCAGTAGGCAAAAAAATACCTAGAGAAGGTATTTAAAGTCATTCAGAATATAAATTTTTAGTCTGTCAAATTAAACTCTTTGCGTCAGAATACTTGGACTTCCAGTCAAATATTCTTTTTATATTATGATTGATGACCTGAGTCATAACAGAAATTCTGCCCTACTATGTCAACACTCAAGGAGAGAGGAGGTAGACAGGTAATTTACAGGTTAATGTTTTCTTTAGGTGTACATACCACTTGTTTATTTAGGGATAATTTGATTGAACAGGCAAAGATCATGTGAGAAGGGGTTTTGTTAGTAGTGTGTTTCTAGATCAATCTTAGTTTGATTACTGGAAGTCCATCCTGTTATCAAATACATACCTCATCAAATATTAATTAGACATGTGGACAATACTGTGGAACTTATCACTTTGTCACAACGTTTGGCAACCAAATATCATTTTCTTTGCATTTTAAAATAGATTTTTGCTTTATTGAATCAAAGTGTTGGAGTTTGCTTTCTTTAAAATAATTTTTTAAATAGTTTTTTCTAGTAGGAAGACACTGGAAAGAGTGCCCGACTTCTGCATTTTATAGTCAAAAGCTGGAGAAATAGAAACCAGTTCTGGAGTTAGGCTTGATGGGTTTGTGGGAGAGAGGAAACTGTAAGACTGTAGAAAAAATGCAAGCAGAGAAGAAAATCATGAGGCAAGCTCAACAAAGTGGATTTCTTAGTTAAATCTCCTGTGGGATCAGAAACTGGAGCTGCCCATGTCCTGCAGTCAGTTAGGGGGTTCTCTCACCTTTCTCAGTCTCTGATGTCAACACCAGGTGTAACAGAGAAAAACATTTTGACATAAGATTAAAAAATCCTGCCTAGCTAGGATGACGTGGATTTAAACAACCATGGTAATTCTAATTTGATTTCCAGATTCTCCATGATGTGCTATCAGGGAATCCCAAGCAGAGAAGTGGTTGGTTTGGAACAGATGAACTGGAAGGGAGGGAGATACAAGCAAGGGAGTGCATGGGAGGAGAAAAAGAGTGAAGATCAGGAGGAAAGAGTTATGAGAAACTTCTCTATTAGAATGTAAGAGGGATGATAATTTATTTTGTTCCTGGCACAATGAAACTGCTTAGAGGGAGAAGTTATTAGTTCTCCTTGACCATTAAACCAAATGGAGAATTTGGAATGCAGACAGGAGGGAAAACAGAGGTTTTGAGGAAGAAGATGACTTACTCTTTTATTAGAACTATGTGCACCCACTGTAATTGCCATCTCAGCTCTGGAATAGCAAGTTATGGATTTTCAGCAGCAAGGAATGTAAAATGGGTGGCTGGCCTTCGGAGTGGTGAAGTGTAGATGAGTTCAGCGTTAGCAGCATTTGTGGTTGTGTTTGCTGTGGAACATCATGGGAGGATGTCGTGCAGACTGACACTGACAGCGTGGCAGTTTCCAGGGGCAGGTTTGACACTGCTGTGGCACTCTCCGCTAGAATTGTTTGGGGTCTGGTTGCTCACCAGGAAAGGCAGAAGAAAAAATTGTCACTGTTTTGGGAAATGTTGAGGGCAAGATGGCTTTGACGTTCAGTAAATCAGGGTAAAACCCTAAACCCATCCAGGCCTCCTGTTTTGCCTATTTCTTTGTAAAATAATAGAAAACATTCATCTGAGACACATGTCTAAGCATTAATCAGGTGAAACCCATCAATTCAACAGTGATGCTCTTATTTTATCCAGACTGCACTCTGTAGCAAGTAACCACATATTTTCTGCATAAATTCTTCTCCCTTTTCCTGTATATTTTTGCCTTTCCGCCTTCTGCCTGGTATTTGTTGAAGATATCTATGCACAAAGAGCCTTTTTCTCTCGTGCCCTTCCTGCCCACGTATTACAATTGAGCCCAAGTAACACGACAAGCGGTTGCTGTAGAAGTTACTGAGATATAAACAGAGAGACACAGCCTTTGTTATCTAGACATGAAGGAGGAAATGGAGAGTGGGGAGGGGCGGGGAGATTTTTTTATTAACTTGCAGTTAGAATGGATTTGAGTTGCAACATCAGTGGAAAGGTATATATTTACCTTTAAGTGCCTCGCTTAGTTCTGTGTGTTCAGATGAGCTCCTTTTTACAGTGTGCAATTCCTCTCACAGATTCCAGAACCCCCCTCCTCAATGGACTCTTGCAAGGCAGCAGAGCTAGGCCATCTTAGAGAGAAAATTACAAATTACTAATTTAAGTGCTTCTTAGAATCATTTCCTTTTTGTTTTGTATAATTTCCACACTTATAAAATCAAACTCTCAGTTAAATGTTTATACAGTAATTCAGCCAGCTTAAGCCATCTGCTAGCGTGGCATCTGCAGAGCTGTTTTGTTGCATCCTCGGTATTGTTTCCTTCACACATCTTTGTAGCCTGGTATTTTGGTTGCAAAAGGATTGTTTTATTTTTCAACACAAAAGGAGTGCTGTTTATATCTCTGGATCTAATTGTCAGCTTTATTTCCAAACTCTACCTCAAATCAAGTTCTTATGCCTCTAAAAACCTTATTCTGATTGACGTTTACTTTTCAAAACCTATATTCAGTCTTATCTTGCTCTTTTATTATACCTGCCTCTATATCAGTGTTCGAAAAATCCTTATCATTTGTGAAGAGTATAGGTGGGCTTGGAGCATTAGTATTCATACTTGCATGTTAACAACTGTTATAACGTGTACCAGAGGGAAAATATTATTTCTTGTAAATGCTCAATAATTACAGTCTTTATTGCATCAAAACCTGTGTTTTGACAGATAGTGGAAAGCTTTCAAAGTTTGTGTGGGATGGATGACAGATAGCTGCAGGTGGAAAATATTTTTTTAGGTATTGGGTTTTCAATCTCTGATTCTGTAAATATTCCTCCAAAATAACATTAACCTTCCACACAGGGTTGGTAGTGTTCAATGATAATACCTGGGAAAGATACCCAGGAAATAATTCTTAATGATTCCATCTAATTAATCTATGGTTGGGACATTAACGTCTCTTTTCATTAAGTTGGGAAGTATGAAAGACTAGAAAATTACTGCTGTGCTGGATTTAGTGCTTTAGGTATAATTTGAATGGATGTGCTAAATTCTTGGTCGTAACTTGCACTAACATCTAGTCTAAGACAAATTAAAAGGGGAGCTTATCTGCTACTGCACTTTCCAAGAATACTTTGGATGCTTTTAAGCCATTTGCAGCGTATGCCTTTGTGAAGGGATTTTTTTAAATATATACATCCTGTGAGACATTCTCCAATAATTTCCAGTCCATGTGATATCTCAGGTTTTGTGAACACAGACACACAAAATGAGGCTGGATGATCACTTTTTCTGTTTTTCTGTTCTTTTGGTGTATTTTTAAGTGTGCTGTCTTACTGGATAAACATTTGCATTTGCAGTGAAGTCGAATCAACCAGCAGCCCACTGCAAATGAGGTCATGAGAAGTCTGAGAAAGTTCATCTGAACTTGCAATTCTTTTGTTTGGGATGTAGATGTTCTGATCAAGTTTGGGCTTTAGACTGCTAGATCCAGCACCACGATTTGTGCTGAAAGCTTAACTCGTGTTTTAAGAGTTTAATGAGGACAGCAGTGATGCTGCCTCCTCATTTGGACACATCCTGGGTTTTGTGTGAATTGCCTGAGCCTCTGGAGTTTCAAGTGTCTCTTGAGTGTCAAGATACCTCAATAACCTAATGGGGTTTTAGGTTTTCAATGAGCTTGAGAGTTATCCAGTTGTGTTTATTCCATCTTGAACATTGTGTTTGCAGTGTTTGGTCTATTGAAGTCAATGACAAGGCTCCCACTGACTTTAATGGGATCAGAATTGCCAACCTAGAGAGAAAAGGCAGCGGGATGTAAGATTTCTGTCAACTGCCTTTAATATTGCATCCAAATTGAGAAGGCCACTTCTCTTACTTCGAGGTTGTGGGGATGCTAAAGTGTACTTGACAGATGTCTTGCCAAGGGTTCAAGCTGATTGCTGAGAAGTAGCTCTCAGCAGCCTCTTGCAGAGCGATAGTGAATGCAAGTTGGGCTTGAGCATCACTCCATTCAGAGTGATTAAACAAGGCAGAGACAAACTATCTGACATCAAGTGCTGCCATGTTTTATTAGCCCCTTGCATCACACACAAGGCCAGAAGGCACCAGCCAGATATGTGGGCAGATATAAGATGTTTAGATTCCAGCTATGCTTAACTGCTAATACTGCTGGGAAACAAATTAACTGTGTCTGGCTGCTACAAGGGTTCATATCTGACCTTTTATCCTTTTTTTCAATGATTAGATGGACCAGCCAAAACTGTAGATTCCAGCACCATTTCAGATCACCAGTAACTTTCCGAGGCAGAATTCTTTTCCTAGAAAAAGTCCAAGGAGATGAGACAAAAGGTTGATTTTGTACCTGAACCATTTATTTCGCAGATGGGACTCCCTATGGAATGTCATTCCTTGAGAAGTCAGCAGGGGTCACTTAAGTTCATTATTTTGCAGCAAATTCACTTTTGGACTTGTCAGAAAGTAAGTGCTAAATATCCTTTAGGTATTTATCATTTATGCCACGGAGCGATTTTACCTTCTGTAATCTAACCGGGCTGAAAAAAAAAGTGTTCCAAAGTATGTGAGGGGTGTTAGATAGCACAGTTCCAATACAGCAGCTGGACTGAACATCTATTTCACACGTGGCCAACTGAAAAAGATTGTGACACTTAAGAGCATATTGCAATTTAATAGAAATTTATTGTCCAAAAAATATCCTCCTAGCAGGATATGGCATTTTGGCAAAACAGGGGATAGAGATCTCAAGGATAGACACCATCATTTTTACTTGTATGTAGCAATTGGAAAAATACTGAGATAGAGTCAACTGACTGGCACCAACAGGAAAGGATCTTCTGTGTGTTTGCTGGGAAGCCAGGCACATTTCCCTTCCTCCTTTTGGAGGAAGAAGGAGAGGTGTCTATCCCATCAAAAGAAAGCATTTCTGTCTTTGAGTGACAGCACATGTACACACTCACGCTGTGGAGGTTACTGCAGCTCCAGCTTCTCATCCCCAGCCTCAGGGAATTGTCCTCCTTTCCTACCACCACTGCTGTGCTCAGCCCCCTCCTCTGCCCTGGCCTCTGGATGGAGCATCTCAGGTCCTCCATCAGCAAAGCTTTGGCTTCATTTTTGGAAAGAGATACAGATCCAAATATTGAGAAAGCCAAATTTTTAATCATGGTTGCTTCTTAAAGGTGTGTTTAATGAGGTCATTTGAAAAGAAGGTCTCTGAAATCCACGTGGCGTCCAGCAGAAATTCTGGAGCTTTCTATACATTTGTTTTGTATTTCAAAATTTTTCATGGAGGACAAACAATTTCTTGAAGTTGCAGTGGAATTCCCCAGTTTTCAAGATGGGCTCATTAGAGTCCACCTTGAACATAAACCAGAGGAGTAGCTCAGGAAAAAAAACTGTCTTTCACCTTTGTCGTGAGCAGGATGTATCCCTGTTTATGAGAATATCATGCTGTTGTCAAGAAAATGAGGACATAAAAAAGCTGGGATGGGAAGAGCCCCAAATTTTTTTAAAGCATTGATTGTCATGTGTGGTCTTGGAGCAGGAGCTCTTTTAATCCTGAATTGGTGCCAGCTAAAACTGCCTGGTTTATAAATATCACACAGAAATCAGAATTGCTTGGTACATGATCCAGAAGACCTCTGCATCCATCTGTTTTGTACCCAGAGCAGTTTGGAGTTGTTTTAACTACCTGCCTAACTCATTCAGGACTTGCTGTGCTCTTGGGGAGCCTTGGCATTGCAGGTTCCTGCTTTTCTGTGAGTGCCAGAACATGGAGCAGCAGGGCTCTCGGAGCTCCCATTCCTCAGCCTCCTCCTCCTCCCTTGCACTGCAGGTTTTGTGCCTAGATTGAGGGAGAGCTGCAACAAAAGGAAGCTAATGGTTCTCCCAAATTAGATTGTCTTTTGCCAGGGGAGTTTAGGAGGTGCATGGCTTAGTAAAGCATCTTTGGCATTGTTAGTACTGCAGCAGAGAAGGCTGTCCAAGAAGCCTGGCTGAGGCTGGAAGGAGGTGCTACACACAGATGAAGAGGACACCATAAAGCCTCTAATCCTCCCAGAGATAAAGCACTGAGGGAGCTAATCAGGGACACAGAAATTATCAGCATAGCAGATGTAAGAAAGAGCATTGCACAGAGAGCAAAATAGAGTTCGGTGGAACATTGGTCTGACCAGATGTGCAAACACACACCTAAGCTGATAGAAATAGGAACAAGGAATATGCAGTCTTCAGCAAAATTTAGGATGACCCAGTAATGTCATTCCTGACCTTACCTTTACTGTGGAACTTAGACCTGACTTTCTTCACTCTCTTTGTTCTCCTATTGATTAACCTGGGTATGAATGTTCTCTTTTTACATTTCTTTTTTCTTTGCTGCTTGGTTTGTTGCAGTTTATTCATTGTGTGATTGTCCTAAAAGAGCAAAAGGACTTCAGCATGGCAACTGAAAGCACAGAGATGCAACGGTGCTTCGTAGTCTGACAAGGTCAAGAAGTATCAATAGCTCAATGCACAAAACTCTGCCACTAAATGTGAATATGATGTATGTGTGTAAGGGTCTCCATGAGCAATAACCAGACAATTGCATGAAAAGTGGCTGTAGGAGCTCAGGTACTTTATTTAGTGTTCGTTTGACATTTTAAATAAACAATTTATAGTATAAGTATATAAATATACACATGCACTTTTGAATTTCAGCAGTGGAGAAAGTTAATCTGCTGCTGGGCAATATCAGTTCCTGAATCTGTAGAACTGCTGTTGGACATGTACTGATTTCATAATAATAGTCAAAGTGATCATTCAACCTACATTTAGCATGCTGGGATTTAAGATGCAAAACAGCAACATACTTCATGTCAACATGCAAATGTCAACTCTGCCTATGTTCTAGGGTGCATGTCCAAAGGAGGAAACAATAAGTTTATTCTTCTCCCCAATTAGACTTTTGTGAAAGGCTCAGTTATGTCTCCAACTATCACATTGAGCACGCACTAAAGCAGCACATTAATGTGCCTTTTAATGCTTCTTAGGAGTAGATAAAAAGAAATGTCAGGTGCACTTTACATTCCTCCCGTGATGTGTCTGAAGCTGTTAGTGCATCACCTCTGCAAGGGCTGTTGTTCTCAGCCTGCCGTGCTCGGGCTGCGGGTGCTCTGCTAGGACACTGCCCTCCAAAAATGCTCAGGGATTTACCTCCATCCCACTGCACCTTCTGTCTTGGCTCCACAGCTGGAGGAAGCCAGTAGAGTCATGCTCCTGTCACCAAAAGCAGGGTTTGGCCTTTGCTTTTCAGTGGGAGAAAGAGTTCTTGAAATCAGTCCTGGAGAAAACATCTTAAAAGTCAAGATGCCGGAAAATGGAACTTAATTAATGGGAGCAAACTTGCAAACCTCCACAGCAAACTGTTATTATTTTGCTTGCTTGCTTGAGGGAATGTGTCAGAGCAGTGTTTACCTTTTCTCAGTACAAGCTTGGCTGTTCTACCCATCATTTACTTTTACGTGATTAGCAGGTGAACTTGTAGCTCTGTCACTCTAAACACAGGGTGCTTAAAATGTACAGGAGACAACTTTCCTTAACCAGGACAGCATTGTCATTGCACTGGCCCCGGGTCCCTTGGCTCTGCAACAGAGTGGTGACTGATGCAGCTCATTGTCAGCATGTGGCTCTTGTGGGAGTATGGGGCTGATATTGGCCAAAAGATTGCAGAGTGCATTTGGCTTGTGAGACACAGCCAGGATATCGCGGGCACCCTCTGCTACACCAGACACTGGCAATAGAGCTGGGCCTCTGAGGTTTGCAGAGCTGAGTATAGCTTAAAAATGGAGGGTAAACAGAAAAGAAAATGTACCCAGCGTCAGCTATAGGGGTGAAACTGCAAAGCAGGAGACAAGGCTGAGGAAAGCATGTGAGGAGCAAGAAAACAGAAACGCTGCGGTGTGCAGGATGACATGGACGAGGACAAGAAGCTGGAATTAATGCAGAAGTGGGGAAGCGGTGAGAAGGGTTCAAGTTTTGTAACAAAGTTCATTTCTATATGTTTTCCTCTTTCAAATGGATGCTTTGAATAACTAGTACTTTCATTTCCCGTGAGGCAGAGGTGAATAATAAGTACCTCATCTGGGGACGCCGATCTCCCCAACATCAGTCATCTGCTTGCAGACTTACACTCCGGCAGTGCTTTGGCTGAGCAAATTAGCCTGAAGTGTTGTGCCCTTGGCTGGCAAATCCTTTCAACCCGGTTGAACGGACAAAATGAATACCCAGATTGTTCCTACGTCTGTTATTCTCTCGTGTTTATCTGGCTGAGCTGTCAGTCAGGCCATTATAACTGTGGTGCACACTCAAATGACTTGTCCACTCACAAAAGCAGAGTCTGTTGATGATAAGCTAAACAAAACTGGAGAGCGACTGTTGACAGAGTTGGGGATCTTGCGAATATCTCAGGTAAAAGCAGAAATGCAATTTGGGAAGGTACAGACTGAGCTTTTCTTAGGCGTGTGTAGTTTTAAAGTATTCACTTGAATTTGTTGCCAGGGGATAAATGGACCTGTAATGAATTGCGTTCCTCTCTAAACAAATTAAGAGGCACGAAGATTTCTGAGACTTGAATGTAAGGGTATATTGCACTTCCAAGAATTAATTAGCCTGAAAAGACATAATTTACTCAAGCAGGCTTTGCCAGGGCACAGTGTTGCTGCCCCAGCCATGTGCTGGGAGGAGGGACAAGCACCCACAGTTCATGGGGTGGGCTGCCTGGGGCTGCAGGGAGCAGCCAAGCCTTCCCAAAGGGCTCTTCACAGCCAGCCCTGGGCTTTCATTGCCCTCTTTCTGCTGTGCAGTACCTGAGGGCTTGAATGTGGCAGTTGCTTGCTCCTTCCCAGGCAGGGCAGATTTTTGCATGATGAGAGCTTATCAGTTTTACTTATAAAAGGAACGGGGTTTCTGAAGTGTCCAGCAAAGCAGTGAATGACACAAGTGGAGTGTTGCATGATTTATTTTCTGAGTTTTTCCATGAGGACACTGAGTTAGAAGTAGGACTCTGAGCCACTCCTGGAACTGATTTGATTGCATGATATTAAATAATGCAGTGCTGTGCTGCTGAATGTGACTATAGCCAATGCCACCTCGGTCCTTTAGTCTGATGTTTGGGGCAAAAATTAACAAGCTAAAAGTTTACAGATTGTGCATGTGAACAGTCTCAGGTGTTTGAGCAGCCGTATAACAGAAAGTGTCTCCTCCATCTCTTTCCCAGACTGGGAAACCCAGCATCTTTCTGCAGTGGAGAGAAAAGACAGGAGTAAGACTGCAATAGTTTAGATCCTCAGAAGTGCCATGAAGAGGCAGAGGAAAACTTAAGCAAAGAAGGTCCTACGTCTTGCTGAGAGTTTGTTAAGATGCACAGTTAGGGAGGGAGATGCTGCTGAGAGCGTGGCACAGCGCAGCAACAACTCTTCTATCAGCAGCTGGTGCCTTCAAAACCCCAACCCCAGTAGCCTTGTTGGCGGTGATGATAACTGTAACGGATGGAACAGCTATTTTTCATCAAATGCTTGTTAGTCAATTTATTAGACTCCTAATATCCTAATGCACTCATTTGGCAGGCATCTCAGCAAACGAGGCTCGCAGTGGAGTGTACTCACTCAAAGTCACGGTAACTCGCAGGTTGCTGATTTCTCATCAGCACTCAGAAGATAATTTGCAAATGTGCCATTTATCATTATGTGCATTGTAGAAGCAGATCTCATGAATGGGATAAACAGATAAGAGAGTCTAATAATGAACATTTCCTTCCCAAACAACACTGCCAGCTTCTAGAGTATTATGTTTTATATACCTTGCACATGCTGCACCTCTGTGTGCACTGCAGTTTGCCTGTGCTGGTGAAATAGCTGGACACACAGTTTTTTAAGCATGGCTGCTAATGCACTTATCCATCTCTCTGCTCAAGGAACACAGAGTGGAACCAGGCTAGATGTTGTCTTCTGGAAGACATAAGATTTCTGTTTATTGCAGTTTAAAAGCAAGGGCATGTGTGGACTTCACCATGAAAAGCCACCACTTACCTTCCAGCTTTCCTTTTCTCACTGGAAACACGAGTATCTGTGAAAGCCACTGTTAAAGCCAGCAAAAAGATGATTCAGAGGCGGGATGGTGCGGATTATATGGCGGAGGTTGCTGAAGGAGCACTTTTTTCCACACCAAAGACAACAGACTTTATGAATGCTCTGACCTGCGCTGCTGCTCACCACTGTGTTTGTGTTTGCATTGCTGGCTGCTTTTTATTTTCTTCTTCACTTTTTACTGGGAGGAAGTCTGAAGTAACAGGAGCCCAGTGATCGGTCTGCAAATGAGATTCCCATCTCCCTTTGTGACACTTAGGGTGGAAGCCCTGAATACAAATCATTACTCCTTATTTTTGCTTCTGCAGATGTGATTTCATTAAATGAAAGGTGTAACAAGAAGCCTAGCACAGGCAGGAGCCCTTTTGCCAAATGGCTCTGTGTGTTTAGCTCTGTGACTGCTCTCCAGCAGAGCTGGGAAACCATGCAAAGATATTGATAATTGATTCCGTTTTATATAAGTTAAAAACTAGCTTTTCCCTCCTAGTGTGAAGGTAATGGGTTTTGTCTGTAGAAAGATAATAATTCTATGAACCATTTCTATGCCCTCTACTAAGGAATAGTACAGCTTGCACTTGAACATAATGCCCGTGTCAGCTCAGCTTTTTAAACATTCATCTTAAAAGAGTCTTCAAGGACTGGAAAGAGATCTTCCCCAGACACCAAGCTAAGTTTGAGGAACTTAAAAAGTCATGAGGATCCTGTCAATTAATGTGTTTATTCTCATATGCCTACTCTGGAAAAAACATCTTCAGACATGAAAGCTGTTTTAGCTGTTTTCTTTCAATTAAAAAGTTGTCATTGCATTTAGTTTTCATAGATAATGGAGAGGGAATTTTTTTTTCTCCCCTCTACTGTACTGGGGGATAAATGCATCTTTTTTTATTTCTTCCCCTTTTCTTCCCTTTTTCTTCATTTACTGCATGAACAAAAAAAAAAAAAAAAAAAAAAAAAAAAAAAAAAAAAAAAAAAAAAAAAAAAAAAAAAAGAGGGAAGAGGAGACCTAAATTGAAACCTTGTCTCCAAATCTGTATGCAGGAGGTGACTTGATTTAGAAGCTTTAGGTAATTTCTTTTTTGTTCACACTCCTTCAGTTGAAAGGCTTCCACAAACAGTATTACAGCACGGAAGGGAGGAGATGGAGAAATTTATCAAGCTATTTATCAAATTATTTTCACAGTCTGTCAAAGTCATAAGCATGCTGGAAAAGAAACATAAAGAGCGTGTTGAAACAGAGGAGCACGTCTGAGTGAGCAGCAGGACTGCAGCACAGCCAGAGCCATGGGGACTGTTCTTGACTGTGGCTGCATCTGCCCTCAAACCCAGCCCTGGCATTTGTGGTATTCAATCCAGGCTTGATGGATTATGGACAGAAAATGGAATAGAAAACATCAAAACTGGCTCAGTGGAACATATCCCTGTGCATGGCAGGGCATTGGAGCTAGAGGGTCTTTAGGTCCCTTCCGAAACAAAATATTCTACAGTTCTGTGACTCTGTGATCATCAAGCAGAGGGAGAGGTCAGAGAGAAGGGGATAGACATCCCTTCCCTGAGTCTCTGCTGAGATTTACAGTTGGGGATGGTGTTAGATCTAAAAGGTGCCCATCCTGGGGTGGGGAGTGAATCGCATCCTGAGACAGGACCCTGTGCTCTGGAGAAAACAGCCTTGGAATGTTCATCCTTGGTGGAGGCTTTGGGAGACAGCACTGGCAAAGCAGAGGGAAAAATAAACAAAAAAACAACTGAGAGTGAAGGAACCAGTCTAGTAAGAAATCTTTAATTTCTAATGAGCTTTAAAGGATTTGAGAGAGTTGATTTTCTTTTTTTAACAAACCAGTTCAAGTACATGCCTTCAAATTATAAAAGTACCTGAAATTGCCTAGAATATCAGCATGCATAGATTGTTAATATTTACATATATTTACATGGGAAAACAAGAGAAAGATCTACAGTTATTTACAGCCTACATAGGAGAAGAGAAAGGCAGCATAATTGTATTTCCTAAAATACAGTAGTTGAATAGTCAGCACATGCATATTAAGATATATTTGCATGATAGAACGCAAATGTTTTAAGACGTACCTTTTAAACTCCCTGTGCTAAGGTATAGCATAATAAAGGTAATTTTTTTTTGTGTTTTGTTTCTAGTCTATTTGCATCAAGTGCTTTAAAATGTTCACTAACACAGCGGCGGCATTATTTACCCTGGCAATTAAAGCAACAGTACACACGATAATTTCCTACTAACTAGCAACAAGCTGCTGGTGAATGAAATATCTATTGTTTCTCATTACCCATCGACCAACATACAGGAATCTCTCCTTGTAAAGGCAGTGCCTAAGCTATCACCATTAATTATAGAAGTAATATAAATGAGACTCTACAGTATGTACTAAATGAAATATTAACAAGACCAGTGTCTTTGAGCCTGAAAGATGCACTAACAGGGCACACTTTACAGCAGGCTATCTATGAAAATCACACATACATAATACAGGAGTGCCTGGCTTACAGCTCTAAGCCTAGACTTTAGAGGCCTGTTTGCTAGATCTGTATTATTGCAAAATACATTCCCTTAATTAGTTTCTGGAAGACAGAGTTGGTAGTTACTTTCTTACCATGATACTTCCCCATCATAACACCCTGTGGTTTTTCGATGCATTGTGTTATTGAGTTTTGTGTGTCTGTGTGTATATGTGCATATGTGTGTGTGTGTATCAACAGATGAAAAACAGTCTTTATCTTTAAAACCTAACCAAACAGCTCATTAAATATCTGTTCCAAAAGGTCACTTCCTCAAAAAGCATTGCATTGTGTGACTTTTTTTTTTTTACTCGTGTCTGAAATAAAATTCAGTCAAAAAAATTATCTGTGCAATGAAGGAAGAAGCCAGATGTCAGCATTGTGATGATATTCTTTCAATAATGCATATGAAAAAGTCTAAATTTGGACTAGTAATAGTATTAAAAAGCTATATAAATATATACAGCATATACAGTACTGTATGTATACATACATTTATATAAAGTATATATATAATTAAAATACAGCAAAACCATAAAACATTTCAATTCAGCATAAGTTAATAACAGAAATTATTTCAATAAACTCTCATCTGCATATGCCCGAACACCAGCCAGACCAGTTCTGATGATTTAGTTGCAGCAGTGTATCTAATCTCTGTTTTTGGCAGGATATATTTAGTGTCAACAGCCTGTTTGCTCAACTCTTTAAATTGCCCTTGCCCAGAAGAATCCACCTTTTGCTGGCAGGTTATGTGTCTCAGGAGGATTTCCAGTTGTTCATAGGATTTCCACTTTGACTGTGGCCAACAAGTGGTGATAGAATTTGTATTTGTGATCATGTTTGTATAAATGTACCTCACAGAAGGTGAGCTGCCCCGGGTGTTCAGGTGTGCGCAGCCCCAGCAGTGCTGGGATGCCCAGGGACTGTCCCTGCCATGCTCTTTGCTTCTCACTCCACTGCCCAGTGCTGGCACACAGGGCAGGGGGCAAGCAATGGCCTGCAGCATCATTTCTTCAAGCTGATCTCACCCTTACCCTGTTACTCTCTGAAATGAAAATCGGTAATTTTCCTCAGGGATTTTTCCCAAATTTAGAAATGAGCAGAAGAATGCTGCATCGCTCCACTGCTCCCTACCAGCCTGTGAGAAGAAAAGATCATAGACATTTGCATGCACTGTTCAAAACTGCCATTTCAGTGGAGCAATGACGTCTTAAAAGTGTAAATCAGGTGTGAACGGGGGTTCAGTGGGCAGGAGAAGGAATTGCAGCACTGATGTGCCTGGAAATGTGGTTTTGATAAAGAGGCCTGTGAGGAGTGCTGCTGCTCCTGCCCTGAAATGCTGGTGGAGCAAGGTAAAGCCACAGGCTTCATTATAGTTTTTAGAGCTTAAGGTAGCTCTCTGTCAGCCTTGAAACATTTTTCAGAAGCTGATTGTGGACTTTAATAAGATTCTGGAAAAGAAAGAAATATGGTGCTGCCTGTGGGAACCAGCTCCCTTCCAGGTACTGTGGCAAAAGCATTGAAGTTGCTCAGTCTGGTGCTGTCTTGACCATTGTGTGGTTTTAGCTGAGATATCCGTGAGGGGCTGGCAGATACAATACCAGACCCATGGGAAATATGTGCCCTTCTGAAGACAGCTGTGGAGCACGTGGGATATCTTGAGGCAGCTCAGATGTCTCAAGATCCATGTTAGGCAACTGAATCCCACCCCTGGTATGCCAGGGTGGCTCTGCCTAGCATATGCAAAGAGTGGGAGAGATGAATGCATGGATCACCCTTTCAGGGGCTATTTCCCTCTAAAGCATCCATGTTTTAAAAATTCACGGTTGTTTTGGCTAGTAAGAGTTTTACCAAGCTCTCTGTGAGCTGGGCAACAAAACTGGATGAGAGAGGGAAGACATGGAACAGGAACCTGGAGTAGCAGACAGCTTCACAGGAATTAACGAATTAAGTTTATACAACAGAGAAAAATAGGCATGATTTTAAAAGATAATTACATTTTTGTCAGCTACTTTGCCAACCTTGTTCTACATCTTCTACACATTTTAACAATGGTTTATAATAAAACATTTTATACTTACACAGTGCTTTTCCAAATTAAGTATGAAAGCACTCCATAAATCTGAATGACTCCTCACAACACCCTGTGAGTTGGGTAAATAAGAGTACTCTCCCCATTTTGTAGCTGGGAAAACTGAGGTACATGGAGTTGAAGTGACTTGTCCAAACTCACTAGGGAAGGAAAAGTCAAAAAGAAGAAAACAGCCCAGATCTCCTGACTTGATGTCCTATATTGTATTTTTTTTTCTCCCGTGGAATGACTGCAGAAAATCTGTTTGGTACCAGATGTTGGAGGTTGGAGGTTTTCAAGTGCTATCATTGCTGTAATTGAGAACATTCGGGGGGCTGCATAACACAAACAACATGGTGCATTATCAAAATACATTTATTACAATGGACACGATTTCTTTTGCAAAGTTAAAACCCAGAATATAAGTTAAATATAGCTGCATATACTGAATAGTTGAAATAATCACTAGGTCTTAATGCCTCAGCAGTTGAAAACAAATCCTCTTTCGAGAACTACTGCAGTTTCCTTACTCAAAGAACATAGCACACTTATCTCCTATAATGTATGTAAAGAATACTGTAAATGTGTAAGGGTCTTAATGACACTAAGAAAAGTTACAGCCTGAAACCAACTATGCTTTGCAAGTAGAGAAGCTGGTGGAGTTTTGAGTCTTTGTAGTTGGGAATTACTTGAAAAAGGAATACATCAGAGGGAAAAAAGCAGACCTTATAGATTTTGGTTTATCCGTTGTATTATCTTCTAAGAGATGCTTTGCTGGTTTAATTGTGGTGATGGGGGAAGGGGAGGTGGTTGAGAACCTCTGGTTTAGATGTGGTTCAGGGAGAGCTTTGAAAAGACTGTAAATACAGTGTCAGTTCAGGTCACGTTTTCCTGCTGGCTCTTGGGTGGAAATAGGACCTGAAGTCAACTGAGCCCAATTTGGAGTTTAGATCATGTTTGGCAGCTCCAAAGTTTTATTTTTTTTAGCTGCAGATATGATTTCAGTTTCACGCTCTCCCAAAATAGCAAAGGCAGGTCTCAATTTCATATTTCCTTTCTGAAAAAGCAATCAAAGAATCCTGTTTTCTTACAGGACATTAATACATATGTATTCTGAGCATTGTTTATAAAATAACTGTGCATCTGGGATTCTCTGAGTAAGAGGACTGCAGCAGGAACTGAACAGTTCTCCTGTCCTGTCACAGGCAAGACTAAAACTTGTTCACTGCATTGTTGGAAAAGTGACTGTCCCTCACAGCTCTGAGTTATCCCAGTAGGAAAAGGAGCAGAGTAATGCCTGACATTGAGAAGTGGCTCCCTAAACTAAAACTGGCCTCAGCTATGGGTGATATCACCAAACAGCTCTTAAGATTGCTCCTAAAACCACTTCAGATACTGAGGAATCCTGGAGGTTGAATGGGGACATGAGGATTTCAGATGTGATAGTGTTCTTCAGAAGAGGTCATTGTGCTCCATGTTGTTCACAAGGACTTGGGCTTGACAGGAAAAAGGAATAAGTGGATTTTGAGAAGGCTCTGCACCACAATCCCAGCTTGGGGGTTGTAGCATTACCAGAAGGAGACAAATCCATCCTGAGGACAGTTTTCTCTGAGCTGTGAAACAAACCCCACTGTGCCCACCCCGAGCATAAGCATCAGGGTCACAACAAGCAGTGGAGCAGATCCTCAGCCACTGCTCCAATCTGTGGAGCCTCTGAAAGGCAGGAAACCTATGCTAATTCCCACCAGGTGGAGGTGAGGTTCAAATGTAAAACTGCAGCTGAACTTCAGGGTTTAATTTGGATAATATGGAACTAATCGTTGTGGAAACAGATTCTGTATTACTTTGTTTGTTATTCCAAGGAGATTTTATATTTCACATCAAATCTGGAGAATGGCCACTGCTGAAGCCAGCTGGTGAGGAGTTTTCCCTCTAACAGAATGAACGCTTCAGGGTGCTTATCAGAGGCACAGAGAAGGTATGGGACATTCCACTGACTTCACACCTGGAATATGTTCATACTACCTTGGTTGCTACGTTAGGTCAGTGGCTGGACTCAGAGATCTTTCCCAACCTTAATGACTGACTCCACCTCACCCTGCTGTGTAATGATTTATTGGGCTGTAAATGGTAAATGTAAATGCTCACAGTGCCTTTGTGTGAGTCTGATATTTTACTATAAGGGATGTGTTGGCTTTGTCTGATACTCCTGATATGAATAACAGGAACAGCCTGAAGAGTTTTAAGGACTTGCCTTTTTATTTCACTTGAGCTGCTTGCTTTGAATCTGGCCCTTGTCATAAATACTCTCCTCTCATGTCATTTTGAATTCACCTCTTTCCACTGGCCATTTTTTTTAAATGCTCTGTGTTGGACTTAACCTCAGGCTACCAAGATAACTGGCCTTTATCCTTAATTTTTCATAAGAAAATAAACCCCTCCCCTTCAAATAAGCTGATCCCATCTCCCTGGCAGACAATGCTGAGTGCTGTGTGCTCTTAACAGAGTTTAGAGTGGATCCTATTCATTCATAGTTGATAAATATACAGATAAGTTATGGCTTTGTTTCTATTATTTATATGCTTGGAATGTAAACTTGCTTCAGAACAAAAGTCTAATTTTAGAAAATAAACATGCATTTGAAAGTAGACAAATCTAAAAACTAAACATTAACTGTGTAATATGTTTTCTTATCAGGAACATAAATGGTATCTCAGAATACTAACAGATGCATTACATATATTAATGAGGGTTTTACCATGTACTCTATCTCAAGGACCCCTTTTCTTTTACTGTTAAGATATTCAATATTAATTTGTATTCAGTGCCATCAGTTACAAACTGACTGCTAGCAGTTATGAAATAACTCCCCATGAACTAGTAGCTACTTAGTATTTTCAACTCAACAAAGGATTTTAGAAGGATGGATAATTTAGATCTTTGTGCCTCAACTATAAATAAACAGCAACTGCTGTATAAATCCCACCCTGCTGCAGAGGAAGATTGTATTACAAAACTGACAAATGATTTGCGGAAGAGAATGATGAACCCTTATTACTAAGACACTCTTCAACTTAATCCAAAACAAGATTCCCGGGTAATTTTATGTGCGCTGCAAAGATTGATAGCGTGGTGCTTGCCCAGCAGCTTTCAAATGTTTGACTGGATCGGAAATGGCATTGAGGCATGATTAAAGATTCAGTTGGGCTTCTCACAAATTCTTTATCCTGTGTATTCATTATTGCAACCCGCTGCCTTTGTTGCAGGTTAAAGAAGGCTGACCCCAGCGCTGGTGATTAGCACCCTGTACAACTGATGGACCTATGGAAAAAAATGTTTAGGTTGCCCGACGCTTTTAGCATTGTTTATCAGCTGAAATTGTTGGGAGGGGGGGCCTTAATCACAATGGATCAGGGAGAGTCTGTGACAACCGACAAGCTCATTGTTTAAGACATTTTTTAACGAAGTTGTTAACATTAATTCTTTTATATAGTACTCTAATCTTCTTCAAATTATGTTCTGACATGGCACAAACCGCTTGGCATTGAAAGTCATTCAACAGTGATTAAAGTGCTCTTTTTATTGGTTTAAGAATGTTTCATCTTGTATCAGCAGTATGGAATTGTTTACTAATTAGATTCCCTAACATCCTCTGCTGTTGTATGCTGATGATATGTGAACAGGAAAGCTGATGAGCAAAAAATTAAAACTTGTTACTAAACTGTCATAAGGCCCAGCATATAAAGATGTCATTCAAAGGGCTGTGTTCATAAGGGATAAACAATATTTGCTGAGAAACAGAGCAGTTTCTAGCTAGCAGTGCAGGCAGTTTGCACTTATCTGCAGCTCTGGCTCTTCACAGAGGTTTGTGGCATTGTAGGTGCAAAGGAGGGATTTATGCCTTGGGGATCTTCCCATTCAGCATGGCGTACATGGGACTTTTAGGCATCCCACTTTGGGCAGGAGGTTGGGCTGGAGACCTCTTGGTACCCCTTGCAACCCAAACTGGGATTTGATTCCTGTGACTCTGATGCTCACTTCTCTCTCCTTCGGCAGATCCTCACATGTCTGAATGCAACCAGCTCACAAAGGAAATTAGGTGCTTAAATCGCTCTGAGAATCTGGGATTTACCTTCTGTTACACAGTTTTGTTGTCTGAGGCATTCTCCTAGGCTTGATGAGTCATGTTTGTCCATAATTGTGAGATACTGAAGCTTTACCCTCTGTCAAAGAAGGGATAAATACGACTGCATTTTTCTTAAGTAATAAGAAAGGTACTTTTCTTTCAATGATAGAACCATTGAATTTTCTTCTTCCAAAACAGCCAACGTGATTGAAACATTTAGAAAGAAGTAAGGATACACACAGCCAAAAGCAAATGGCACGTTGCTTACATCCAGTTCTCAGCAAAACACTGGAGGCATTGCAAGATAAAGTGCTTTGGGCTTCCAGCCACATAATCTTTTATCACTTAAAGTAAATATCCTATGCTCACACAGGGAAAACTATTCTCTTCTTCTGGAGTCTAGCTTGTGTCAATGCTCAAGGTATAAAGCACTCCTGTTGTGCTCTGGGACTTTTTTCTGCCTGCCGAGAGTTTTGTTCAAACATCGTCAAATTCTACCCATTTGAAAAGACAAATTATTGTTTGGGTTGGATTTTCAACTGGCTGTGATAAACTTCCATTTTATGAATTAGCTGAATTCTATTAGAGATAGCCTGAGTTTAGCTTGGCTGGACGGATGCTTTTCAGCAATAGCTTGAGGGCTCTTGCTCTGCATTGAGCAATTCAGTTTAATTTTACCTTTCTAATGAAAGTCCAGTTGAATTGCTTGCAAAAAACCTAATAATACTCTTTAGAGGCTTTGAGACATTCTAAGCAGCTGAATACAGTGATCATACCTGTACTGTGGAGTTTTATAGGATAGTCAAAATGAGCATAGAAATTTTATTTTTCTCTATTAACATTATTTTTAGTAGAACTCTCTTCAATTTCTGCTACCACCTTTAAGATACTTTCTCTTTTTTTTAAAAAAGATACTGGTTTAATAAGAGGATTACTATGTATTATACTAACTTTAAAAATATTTTGGTCTGTTGATAAATATATGCCTTTCAAAATACTTAATACAGACAGTTTTGGTTTACCTTGTGATGGGCGATCATTTCTAAGCTG
Source organism: Bombycilla garrulus (assembly GCA_013400315.1). Classification (NCBI taxonomy): domain Eukaryota; kingdom Metazoa; phylum Chordata; class Aves; order Passeriformes; family Bombycillidae; genus Bombycilla; species Bombycilla garrulus. Next base: position 805,494 of record VXBU01012053.1, read on the forward strand.
TGGAGTCATCATTATCAGTTTAATCCCATCTGCTGAGGAAAATGCATGTCTTGCAAACAGATATGCACTTCTTTGCTGCTACAAAGTTGAGATGCCTCAAATAAGGAGAACTGGGGCTTTTTAAACTGCTTCCTGTCCTTGAAGGATGACAATGCATAGTAGAGGTCTTCTGCAGGTTGACCCCCCTAGCAGCACCCTGAGTTTCCATGGTTGTGACAATGAAAGGCCAAAAAAAAAGGACTGGAGGAAAATCTGGAGGAGATTGAAGCCTATTCTCTTTTCCCATTAAATTATCTTAATGTGGCAACAACTAATTTCTCTTCATTTACTTTTTCAATTGCACTTGGCAGCCTCTTTATTCTGATTCCTATCAGCTCATAATTAGTTACCACAGAAAGGACTAAGATGTACATAAATAATCATAAGATGCCAGATAAACTCTATCGGTTTTAAATTAGTGTTGTGTTTTGCTAATGCGCTCTCACCTATTATTTTTAATTATAGTTTACAAAGCAAAATAGCTTCTTGCCCTCTCCCCAGCTGTTCTGGCACTGTGCTTTTAGTCTGTACCAGGAAATAGCCCGTTGCTCATGCCAGGGTGCTTGCCCCAACCCTGTGGCCTCCATCTGCAGGTTTCTGTTGGGACAATTCAGAGCAACCCATTCTTCCTGTTCAAATTAAAAAAAAAAAAAAAAAAAAAAAAAAAAAAAGAAATAAAAGGAAAAAAAAAAGACAAAGAAAAAAAGAGAGAAAAAAAATTAAAAATCCCTTTTGATCCACAAAAACCTTTAATCTATTCACTCCTTTTCTTAAAGCATTATAAGACATGAGAAATGGCTGTTACATAACAAAACTCCACTGGAAAGCCTCGTGTCTCTGCAGAACCAGCCCTGTCTCTGCCTGCAGCAGACGAACGCTCTCACACGGCAGCAGTGACAACTGCCACGGGGAGACTTGATCCAAGATCCGTGGGCAAGTCTGGCACCAATCCCGACTGCACTTTACACGATAGGCCTTAATTGGAGTGCCCAGGTTAATTTTGCACAAGAGGTTTAAAAAACCCAAACAAACCAAATCTATCAGGCTGTGTTGCGAGTCGGGGTGCCTGGGCACATGGTCAGTGATTTCTGTGATGCAAAGGGAAGTTTTGAGGTGCTGTTTTTAAACCTGGCTCAGCTGTTCTTGTGTCAATCACCACCTGGGCAGCCCCAAAAGGGGCAAAACACCTGAGGTTGGGGCTGTGGTTCAGGATTCTCTGGTTTTTTTGCTTTTTTTTTTTCCTTTTTCTCTTAGAGGGAAGGAAAAGAAAAAGGTCCTCATTGTAAATAAGTGTCCAAGAGGCAGTGACTCCAGCAGGGCTGCGGCCTTGTCACCGGGCAGGTTACCCCGCCAGCCACGCTGCTTCACCAGTGCTCGCGCAATGCACACCAGCGCTAACAACAAACGATAAAACATCTCTCTACGCATTTACAGACTTTTGCTTATTTTCTCTCTCCTAATTAATTTTTTTTTTTTTTTTTATTGCAGCAACAAGGAGCTGCCACGACGGTGTACTGCGGCACGGCGGCGGAGCTGGAAGGGCTGGGCGGGATGTACTTCAACAACTGCTGCCGCTGCCTGCCCTCGCAGCAGGCGCAGGGCGATGCCACGGCCGCCGCCCTCTGGGAGCTGAGCGAGAGGCTGATCCAAGAGCGAATTGGCAGCCAGGCCAAATAGCAGGGAGCTCCTGGAAGGATCAAAACACACGAGTGTGTGCACGCTCGGAAACTGCCAACGCTGGAACCTGTCCAATCTTATCATCTAGAGGGTTTCCATGTACCTCAGATACAGATTAACCGGTGTTAAATGAAATAATAGCAGTCACAACATAGTGAAAAATGTTAAGTACTAATGGGAGGTGGGGAATACTGCGGGTTAAAGGGACAATGCGGCTTCCTGGGGCTTAGTTAGTCTCGCTTCCCCTTCTTTTGATATAGCCCGTTCAAAGTGTAACCCAAGGAGGCATCTTTTGTCTTATTTTAGAAAAGCAATTCTGCAGATAATTTCTGTTGTTTTGATTAATGGGTAGGTATGTAGCCCAATATGGGATTTCCTCCTCATTTTGATAATTACTGTCTGTTAGGCTTTAGGTATTGATTGGGAGATAGTAGTTGTGTTGATTCTTTCTCCCTACAAGGACTTTATTGGGTGTGGCAAATCAAAAGATTATTGAGGAAAGAAATCTTTTCTGCCGTTGACTGATGGCTGCAAATGCATCTGTGCTGTCTAGAAAAAGGAGGTGCAGGAAGACATCTGAACAGTAATGGTAAAGTCACAGCTAATTAAATATTTCAGGGTTTTTTTTTTCTTAAAAGATTACAATAAAAGATATGTTGTAAACCATTCCCTAAGTACTGTCGAGTTAGCGAAGATGATGATGTCTCCTTAAGAACACACAGAGTGTAATCAGGGGTTTAAATAGTATTTCCATCCATTTCTCAGTTCACAGTTTTAAGGAGTTTTTTTTCCTTGAAAGTTCACAGTTTCTCAGTTCTTCTGATACTGTATCCCATTCCAAATCTGTCTTTTCTTTCAATTTAAATTCAATAAAACAACATGCTTGCTTGAATATTGTCACCTGAAGAGAAAGTTTGTCTCATTTCTGAAAATGTCTTAGTTCCATTTTTTTTAGAAAAGAAAACTTGAGGAAAAATAAAGAGCTTCTTGTTGATGCCAAGAAAACGCTGCTTTTTTCTTGTTTCTTTCTGAGTTCATGTTTTGTATTTTGTGCTTTGTAGCTGTCTTCATGCCAGAAGGTTGTTCTAAGCCATCCTCAGTCCAGCATCACATTTTCTGTAGACAGAATATAAACAAATAAATAGAAGAACACATTGTTAATAGAAGTTTATTTGATCCCCTCATTATTTCTGCTTTATTGTTAACAGTGTGCCTTCCATGGTTTTTCTTGTCTGCAATCATAGTACATTGGATTAGTTGTTGAACAGGAGTTAAAGTCAAGGCTTCTACCCAAGTGCAGCCTCAGCTGCTCCTTCCTTCTCTGCTTCCTTACCTGATGCCACAGTCTTTCCTAAAGCAGCAGTAAGGAATATATGGCCTTTTTTTATCAGACAACAAATCCTGCCCACTCATCTTCCTCTCTCTGCAGCCCCTTCCCAAGGGCAGCACATCCTGCATTGAAACATTTGGTGGAATAAAGAAATAAAAGGGGCTATTCCAGAAAGAGCAACACTTCTTTTCAGCCTTTTGCAGAGTAAAAACAAACAAACAAACAAAAAGGTCTTTCTTGTCTCCTAGAAGTTTTCTCTAGTCTGTGCTACACAGACCAGATGCAGGTGTAGTGCAGTGTCTGAAAATTCATGGCCTGGGTTGAAGGCGTTGCAAGTTGAGGCGATGGTTACAGCCAAATTCCTTGTATTGTCTGGAGTTTAACCGGGGAGAAAAAGTGATTAACTCCTGTCACCTGTGCAACAGCCCTCACACACGCATTATTTTTCCCTTTCCAGGCAGGCAGAATTACTCTGGTATGACACAGGCAGTGTATGACTGCAGAGCTTTGCACTGGAACTTGGCATTGCTGGGTTCAGAAGAGGCACTAATTAAGTGATGCTGGGAGCTCTGCACTCCCCTGAAGGCCTGGGCCTTCTGTCCCGTTTAGGCAAACATTAATAACATATAATGAACCCCCTGTCATTCCTTATTGCTGAAATATTGCTTGCTTCCATGAGAATTCAGTACTTAGGGATATTGCCTGCCTTCCTTCATAGAATATCTGTGTGTTTTTCCTCTGTACCCCACTCTCTTTTTCAGTGTTACAAGGTAAGAGCACTTTTAATGTTAGCATAGTTTTAGTTTTGCACTAGTATGAGGTAAGCTAACCCCTAACTTCACAGAGTTGTTTGGGTTGCTCTCATTCTTATTTCTGGTTGTTATTTATTAACACCAGTGTATTGCCCTGTCTGGAATTTCACTGTCATAATTTTCTCCAATGCAGATAAAATCACTTGCTCACTGTTTTTTTCTTTCTTACTTCTTATTTCACTGTGTCATTCTCCGTTTCTCTTGTTTCCTCTCCTTCATTTTTTTTCTCTCTCCATTTTCCTTCTTCCACTCTCTATTCTCCTCTTTGTCTCTCACTCTTCTGTGTTGAGATAGCCAGTATAAAAAAAAAGGCTTTTTCCAAATGAAAAAACAAGACACCAAGCTGTAGAGCCCTCGCTTCTATTAGAAACACTTGTGAAAATAATTTTTCTTGCAATCTCAGTTTGGTTTCAGCACAGGAGGAATGTGCAGGGAACATTAAAAAAGGAAAAGCAATTGAAAAGAAACAGACTCCAACTCCTCCGTCTTAATATCCTAGATGTGCCTAAGTCATTGGCTTTCAAATATATTTTGGTGTAAAATTTGGCACATTTACAGCCGGTCAGATTTATTTATTTGACTGGCTTACATTTTTCCGGTTGATTTACCTGAGGCAATGTCTGTGTGAATTACTCCACAAAGCATTGACTCCAGTGTTCATTAAAGGTAGTTAAGTGATCCTGTGTCTAATATTAAAGCAAACCCCATTAACCTTAACTAGTATCATATCAGCAAAACAAAAAGAACTGAATAAAGCAAAATAGATCGGGTATTTATAGTTCTTGGAAAAGATCCAGCAAATTCACATCAAGCTCCTAATAGTCCTAATAAGCATTTGCTAGTTATCCCCATGAAAAAGGAGGAGGCTGGGTGAGGGCTGTGTCTGATGCAGGGCTCGGGTCCCACAGGGCTTTGGGAAGGGGAGGTGCTGGCAGGCGATGCTCAGAGCATTTCCCACCCACACGCTGCAGGGCGTTGTCCCACCCTTTCTCCCCTGCTTTCCTTCCAAAGTCAACATCTCCCACTGTAATGGGGATTTTTGATCCTGTATTGGTGCCCTGTATCTTCAAGTCCGTGTAGGTGAGCGGGCAAACTCCCTTGCTGGGACTGAAGAGCCAGAAGCTTTTAGGGGTATGGAGGTGCCTTTTCAACCAGTGGCAGCTTCCAGTGCTGCCCATTGTTCTGCCCAGAGAGTCACTGACTGCTGGGGCCTCCACTTGCCAAATCAGGTGGAGGTGAACCAGCAGAAACCCATGCCAAATCTCAACTTCTTTTATTTTTCCTTCCTGCTTTTTCTTCTGACATCTGGGAGGCAAATCCCAGATATTCTCAGACCACGTAGGGCTTTTTATTAGAGAAGTCCTTCCAGCAACACTGCAATAATTTGACTTATATCAAGGTTGAATAACTCCTCGTCAGGTGTTAAGCTCATGACCTTTCAAGCCAAACACACTTATACTAACCAGTTTACCATTGGAATGATCAATATCTTGTAAGTGAGAAAGTCTAGACAGATCTTATTTTGTCCTTTGGTATCACTTGTGGCTTTGGAATTGATCATTATATGTGGCTGGGGAAAAATTGCCTATACATTTCATGCTCTGTATTTATCTTGACAAGGTTCTCTAGGATTATATTTTCATAATCTGAATGGCAGTGGAACAGCTGCTCAGACTGTGCAAGCCCTTCTTATCGGGCTGAATTTAAGCTACGGTAATTACTCTTTCTCCTTATGTATTTCTTTTTTCAACAAGCGTGTACTATACATTAAAATGTATGGTTGGGGCGGCAGGGGGCATGCTGAGAAGCTTGGAAAATGCTGCTAAAGTCTATTTCCTTCCACACAGGGGCTGATGTGGGTTTGTATTTTATTCTAAATATAAGCCCACGTCTGAGCACAAGTGGGCTCTGAAGCAGGGTCGCAGCCTACGGAGGAAAATGTTCTTTTATTAACAAGTCTTAGCGTTGAGATTCCCTGAGACTGGAGGCAGTTTATGAAAGCTAGAATAGCCAGTGGTAATACCCAGTAGTAAATGCATGACTGACTGGAGCCTTCAACTGGTCCCTTTGCAAAGAGTCCTTGGTGAAAGCCATGCCCAGGGAAGGGAATCACCAGGGCCACAAGGATTTGCACAGGCTGATGCCAGTCTTGGGAGGTGCCTGCGTGCGACGGTGATGGAGGCCCTGAAATACAGCAGACAGATGGGTGGCTATTTGCTAGTGCCCTTTACTGTGGGACAGAGGAAATGGGAAAATAGAGAGGTGTCTTGGAGAGAAAGAATGTGCTGCTTTTCTCTTGATTTTTTTTTTTTTTTTTTTTCTCCAACAATGCTAACTGTGTTATTTACTAGATGCCTTTTCTGGGCTGTGCTTTTTCTTCTCTCCCCCACCCCTGTTGCGTTTGCAGAGTACTTTCCAAGGGGTGTTTTGTGAATTAGCTTCATGCTTTAAAAGAGAAGATTGCTCTGGCAGAGAACAGCATAGTTGTAAAAGTGTCAAGGTGTTATGAATGTCCTGATGATAGAGCCCAGTTGTTATCTGCTGGGTAGTGAGGGAGGATAGCTAATGATGTGCAGCATGTAAACCGTTTGTTGCTCTAATCCATCTGTGTGGAGAGGAGTGAAAAAGAGGGGTGAAATCCTGGGAAAATTACTTGGACAGCTGGAGATAAAGTGTGTACTGATGGAGTCATCCAGAGGTAGCTGTCAACATGAGCTGTGTTTGCATATAATCCAAGCGATGCACAATGATTCCTTTTGGTACCGTTTTTTTTATGGGGGTTCGTGTGTCTGTGCACAGACCTTAATTACTATCCAGTATCTCTTACCAACTGGGCTCCAGTTTTAAGTGAGGAATGTGATTTTAATCAATTCGTGGCTGGGTGGTGGAGAGAAGTACTACAAACAGACCAAAGCAAGACATATGGATCCCTTTGGAGGACCTGAATTAAATGAGAAGCAGTCATTTTATTAATTCTGCTGTGTTTTATGGACCTTTTATATGGAACATTACCCATACAACTTCACTAGCTAATTAAAAAGGGCTTTTATCAATTTGCTGGGCAGTTGCTTATGCAGGGGGGGAAAAAAAGCAAAGAAGAAATTTTTTTTTTTTTTTTTGAGTCCCAGAAAATCATTAACCTTAAGGGGGTACAGAACAGATCACCAAATGCCTGGTGAGACTATTTGGACTGCTTATCTTCACTCTTCTAAAATAACTGTTGTAAAAACTGAACATTTCACAACACATTGAGACTGATCTGCACTGTGTGTGTTGTTCATATGGAAACCTTACACAGGTCTGGTGCTGCGCCTGCAGATATGGGAGCACAGGTTCAATTAGGGGCTTTGTACACTGGATTTCTATGATCCCTCCTGGCAAAGAAGGCACCCTTTTCCTTGGGCTGGCGTTGGCCTTTAACAGCAGCAGTTTGAGCAGCTTTGTAATGTTCTTAGCCAGGACTGAGGAGTGCGTGTGATGCTGGCGGGCGTGGAACGTGTATGATTTCTGCAAAGGAGGAGAGAGAGAGAAGACAGAGCATGGGAGCCACCCTGGTCCAGACTGACCACCACATCAGCCTGGAACTGATGGCTTTAAAATGGACTTTGCCTTCTGCAGGCAGCATGAGAGGAAGGGCAGGACACAAGGGGGAAGGTTACAGAAACAGGGAGTGCCTCTCTGAGTGCAGCCCTCTGTGCTGCTGCCTGTGTGGGATGGGACAAAGCTGAAGTTGTCCCAGCACCTGAAAAGCAGCATCACAAAAAAAAAAAAAAAAAAAAAAAATCAGTAGGGACAGAGAAAAGAAAAGTCTTCTAAACCCCTTGCACCTCCATAAACTCTTACTTTACGTGGCGTATTGGATTTTACAAGCACGGGGTCTGTTGGGAGCTGTCTGCCGAGTGCACAGTTAGCAGTGATTGAACACCAGCGTTTTTAGCATTTTGACTTAAATCCAGTGTAAACTTGTAAGTGAACTGCTGGCCTGGGCTGGGTCTCTGGTGGACAGCAGTCAGCCATGCATCACAGGCCGTGCAGCCACCGAGTGCCCGGACGGTGGCTGTGGGTCACAGTTCAAAGAAAGCCTGAAATTTCGCTTCAATGGATCCTGAATTACCTCTCATCCCAGGGAAGGCTTTATTTCTCTCCCTCTTTTCTCCCAGCATTGAGCCGGCGTGGCTGGAGAAGAGAGGAGAAAGGGAGCCAGTACTGAGACCCTCTCAAATGTACCTGGACTACAAACAAACCAGTATTTTCCTTCTAGCAAAGCTCTTCCTTTAATCTTTATGAGCAGGAGAAATTCATGCATTACAGAGGCACAAAAATGAGAAGGGAAAGGCGGGTGGGAATAGTTGCATTAGAATTAAGCCCTGTTTTTAATATGACACCTGTCAGACTTATTGTTAAAACTACGGAGAAAGGCTCCCTTCAGAAATAATAACATTGCAGCAAGGTTAGTTACACACGGTGAGTCCTGTCAACAGCCGCAATTAGAAGTTGTTTACCAGCGAGCGAAGCAGCTCGGCAGCATCGGGGCTGCGCGGACCTTCCGCGCTGCTCCAGCCCCAGCCCCGGGCTCGCAGATAATCCTCCCTTCCAAGGCAGCCCGCGCCCGGGATGGGAGATTCTTCCCCGCAATCACATTGCTTTCCTAATGACACTATCACCCAGCCGGGGATTAAGTGCTGCTTTACAGTCAGGGGCTGGTGTCACCAGGTTTAGGCTGCCGAGTAATTAAAGGGTCAATTTACGGCGGGTTGGAGGGTGGGGGTGAAGGGCAGGGGACCGGGGATGTCTGGCAAGGAGAGCCCCTGATAAACAAGAGCTGTCAGAGAGCCCTGCCCTGCAGGGGCGACTCTTTCTGTCGGCTGGCTATTAAAAGCCATTCCTTGCCGGTGCAATTAAGCCGCTCCGCCGCGGCCACCCGGAGAAATCCCCTCCGTGCCCGCTGCCAGCTTCGGGGCTTGCGAGGCACCCGGCACCGCGACTCTAACCCAGACCGCAGAATTAATTCCATTTATGCCTTCAGCCAGATTTCAAAGTAAGGCTCTGGAGACACAGGAGAAATTAATTTATTAAAAAGCAATAGCTTGATAATGCACATGATGATAGAATAAATGAATCTGTTCAATATCTTATAAAACAGTTGGCAATCACATAATAGAGCATTCATTGTCAATTTAGTAGCTTGTCTCATTATACTCTGCAAATAGTAGTAAAATGGTGTATTATTCATGAACCAACATGCTTTAATTACTTTTAGTGCACATTTATTTTTTCAAATGTAATATGAGTTAGATTCAGCCATAACTGTAACTCAGCTGATGAATCTTGAAGCAGTAACACAAACTGGAAGAGAAATTTTATGAGCACCAGAATTGGTTTCTGGGAAGTTTGTAGATTTCTATATGCCATGAAGGCAGTCCTAAAATGCCAGCCTCAGATATTGTCCCAAATTTGGATTGTAGCTGATAATACTTTAGTAAATACACATTATTAATTGATAATGCATTTAGATATAATTTCAAGTTTCATAATTTGATAGGGTGATTGGGGGTTTTTGGGCTTTTATTTTTTTCTTCTTCTTTTTCTTTTTTTTTTTTTTCCCTGCCATAATGCAAACCCCTGCATCTAATACAGTTTATTTGTTGGCTTTACATAAAGAAATTGTCTTGTTAACACTTCCTCTCTTCTTGGCTTCTCACACACACTTTTCACCAGCTTAATTTGCTATGAAGGTCTCACACACATGCAGCCAAGGTCAGTGAAAGTCCACTGCTCATTTCAATTAAAATGTTTGCAAGGATTTATACATAATAAACTGATCTTGCCTATAATAATAGGTTTCCTTAAGTCAGTCTTGCTGCTACTAAGTATAATGTTGCAGCACACTGTTGATTTCTATGTACATAGAAAAAAGAGCACAGTAAAATAAGATGACTTGAAAATGCAATTAAAGTGTAAATCTTTTCACCCATTAACATTTAGGGTCCATTAGATTGCTTTGTCTTTTACAATATTAAATGCTAAAATGTTTTGCTTTTATTCTGTAACAGTATATTCTAGTTCTATTTATAATACAAATGTAATTTAGCTCCCAATAAATCTTGACTTTAATTGGTTATTAAGTATGTGCTACTATGTCATAAATTTAATCCACAGAATTTCTTTTTCCACCCCCCCATTCATCTCCCTGGTTTTGTGTTCTGGGGTTAAGAACAGGGTTTGGTGCCACCATCAACATTTAGCCCATGTGAGCATCTCCCCCAAGAGTGTGAATTGGGTTCGCTGCCCTCACTCTGAGCCCTTCAGGAGGTGCTGTGGGGCATTGAGGTGATCAGCTCCCCTGATCGACTCCTCCAGGCTGGGGGCTGAACCCACACAGGGCCTCCATGGTCCTCTGCCCACAGCAAAATGCTCTTGCAAGGTGTTTGCTCTCTCCTCAGGGACTCAGGGTGTGAGCGGCTGGCTCAGGTGGGGGCTCTGACTCTCCCAGGCAAGAAATGGAGTCGTGGCCAGTGCTGGAGCTTCGGCCTTAATAAAGGTTGTAGAGGGTATGAATCAGGGCTGAATTTCACTCTTTTGCCCTTGGTGTTATCTTCTGCCTTGAAAGGTGTCCAAACTATGGCTGCACAATTATGACTCTTTTCCTCAGGCCTCAGTAAGCACAATTTAGACTAGTTTTTATTGGTCACTGAGGATGAGTTTCTAAGGTTTTTTAGATTCAAGAACTGGGGTAATAGCATTGTGAGGGCATGGCCCAATTTCCTTTGTAATCCTGATTTCAGTTCCCACTAGTAACCTGAAGCCATGACTGTTTAATCCTTAATTCCTGCCACAATTAACATCTCATATTCAGGAGTACTTCTCTGTGATTTGGAAGGAAATCTGTCCCCAGCCAGGTCAGCCCTAGCCGGTCTCTTTACTAAGTGGGAAGGGATCCTTTTCAGCTGGAGTCAAACACGGTAGCACCTCATTTAATGGTGCAGTAGAGCAGAGAATCTGTTCACTCCGATGCAATAGGAATCAACATCCTTGCAATTAGAGCTAGTGAGGAATGCAGGCACACAAACTCATAAGCTACTAATGAACTATTTGAGCAATTCTACAGGTATTTATATAAGGCTGAGACAGCATCCTCCGCTGAAGAGCTCCCCCCACCTCCCACGTATTCCCAAGGAAGCTTTAACTGAAGTGAAATTTCTTTATGTAAATACAGGCAATGCAGAGAGTCCCACATGCTCTGCCATTGCCTCTGCACTCGTGGTTTTGGTTTGTGCTGGTGAACAAACAGGGCTGCTCTGCAGCCGCTTTGCTACGTGTCAACGCTCACAAAGGTCAGTCTGCTTCCCCTCACCACCATTTTCACACTCGTGAATGCATCATCACACCATGGCATATGAACCAGAGGACAGCTTTTTTTTATCCCTTTTCCAGCACCTTTATACCATCCTGCCTGGTTCACACTTATCCTGGGTTTCCCACCTTCATTTGCACAAGTAAAGGCTGAATCCTGTCCATTCCCCTGTCGGATAATCTCAAAGAGCACCTCAGCTGAGCATGTCATCCCTTTCTATGGGCAAGATGCTTCCAGGGCAGACCTCTCTTCACCCAAAATGAGCCAAAGCACATCAGGCAATGTCCACGGGTGGTTGAGGTACAGCAGGAATCCCTAAGGCAGCATTTCCCCTGGTCCTTATTCAGGACCTTCTCCAGGACCTTCTCCAGCAGAGCAAGGGGTCAGGACAAAGCTGTGGGCTACACCATCACTTCCCTGACCTGGTGTCCTGATATTCTTGTGAGCAACTCTCTATGAACAATTCCCGTACTCTCATCTGTGCCTGCCCTGTATGAGGCTGGCAAAGCCCACCAAATCTCAAAAGAAAAGATGGTGACCTGTTTGTTGAAGTACAAAAAGAGCTCAAGGGCCCAAAAACAGAGCTAAAAATGCCACTGCACCAACTGGTGCTCACACTCAGGCCCTGAAGAGCCATTTGAAGCAACAACCATGCTCACCCCAGAACTTCTGCACCTCTGGAATGAGTGACACACCACAGGGGAGCTCAGCAGGGCTCAGAACATTATATAAGTCACTACAAGGGCTTATTATTTCACTGTGTAAATTGCATATGGAGCACTTGAAACGGGCAGACTTTAACAAATAGAGAAAATAACTACCGTGATTTGTCTTCAAAATAAATAAGGGAGTAAAAAACCCATCCATGATGATCAATTGAACTGCACTTTAAACTTTTACTGGCAAATTGGTCAGTCAGTCAGCTAAATATTTGTTTTATGTCCATGAACAAGTAGAAATTACAAAAAAATTATAAGAAATCTTTTTTTTTTCCCAAAACATAAGCCAGTCTTTGCCTCACTGGTCTTATTGGCTTAGTAATCCATATATTTACGGCACTTAGAATGAAATACAACTGTTCCATCTGAATAATCTGATTACTTTTAATTTCCTAATTTTTATATCAGTCCCCTGGTTTTTGAAACCTTTCTAATTTTTATATCAGTTCTCTGGTTTTGCCCTTTACAATAGTCAAATATTTTCTCAAGGGCAGATCAATTGTTCACATGGATGCCCTTACTCCAGAACATGAAGTTAATGGAATCTTTTGTACACATATATGTTCCCAGACACAGTCCATGAACATAAGGATGTGCAAATACACACTTAGATATATCCCTATATCTCACACTACATAAAATACAGACAGAAACTCCTATAGAACAACAACCATTTGAAAAATAAATTTTCTGCATTTGTTGATTGCCCTAAGTTAAGAATCAGTGACTTTAGGTTTCTAAATTTTGGAAATATGAATGCCTCTGCAAAAAACAGTAGGTGAAATAAACAGGCAAAAAGCTTCATAATGATAGAAACTGCCTCTATTGCTTTAAAATGTTGACTGAACTTGTAGGAACATATTCCAGCCCTCCTTAAAATTAGTTCTTGGCTCCTGATATCTGTTAACATTTGATATACTTTTGCTGATGACCCTGGATGCGTCTGGAGGTCAGTGCTCCAGAGTTCCTGGCTATCTTTATTGTCCCTAACTTGCTTTCTCTCCAAGACTCTTCCTCCTTGCCAAGAAAAATATTTCTAATTGTTGTATCTGCAGCAGTTCTCTCTATCAATGCGTAACAGATGGATGGTTTTTCTGCTGAAAAGCAGGACCAGGGCTTTGCTTTGCTGCCTGGCCACGGGCTGGGTGCGTGTGCTGAGGCAACTACAGACCAGGAGGAAAAAAGGGCTGCAGAGAATAGGAGAGCATCTTCAAAGTGTTCATGACAAGGGTTTGCAAGGTGTTTTAATACAAGAACCGTGCAGGTAAACATTTACACTTGAAAAACCTCTCACCCTGTGGGATGCTGAGAGTGTTTGGTTAGGTGAGTTTTTTGTTTGAGTTTTGCAGGCACTGCTGAACCCCTTCCTCACCATTTCCCACCAGCAGCACATCCTAAGCTCCAGCAGAGCTTCTCTCACTCTTGCTTGTTCTTGAAATTTCACTCCTTGACATCTGTGGCTGCAATCCCATTCAACTTTGTTCTCAAAGGCCACGGTGCCACCTCTTCCCCCCGGGGAGGGGACTCTGTTCAGCAGGGCAGATCCCAGGACATGGCACTGACCTTCTGCTTCCTTCCCTCCTCCTGTCACTGCCTCCAAAGCTGCCACTTACCTCTAAACCCCAGCATATGCCATCAATGACCCTCTCATATTCATTGATCTTCCTGAGCACATCAACCTGTCTCTCTAAATCTGCACTCTGATTTTTCAAGTAATAGAAGGAATCCCTCTGGATAACCACATAATCATCTCCTTTTGGCTCCTGGTCAGGCTGCCTCGATCTTTCTTGCTCTCTCTCTCTCTCTTTTTCTGAATGAGGAAGGTGATAAAAACGCTGCCTTCCCATTTCAGTCTTCTGCAAGGCTTCCTGGGTGCCCCACCAGACTCTCTGCTTCCAGCTCTTTGAAGATGAATGAATAATATTCCTCTGTGTTTCTATTATCTGCAAACTATCAATTAAACAGAAGCAGCAACCAGAGATAAAAGTAGAGCCTTGGTGAAATCCACAGCAAAATGGACACAGAAAGCTCAGGATATTTTCACATGTGCAACCACTGGAAAGTTAGAGATGCAGAGTGGGAGGCAAGGGGCAATGCCAGGTGTCACCATCCCTGTCAGGGCTCAGATACCCATGGAAAAACTCTGTAATTGCTGTGGGACTACACGTTAATTATTATATAATTATATAATTATATGTGGCAATTTATATGAGGGGAAGAGATCAAATTTAGTACATTACCATAAATTCACAAATCAGGAGCTTTATTTTAAAATCTTTGACTGCGTGGCCTTTCATCTTTGAACTGTTTGGTAACTTCAAGCATCATTACCCCATAATGTGCCAGAATGTGCAATTAGTGTGAGTACAATTACAAACAGTCTGATATTTGTATTGTGCTTAATACAACAGGCCTGTGAGTTTGTATGCTCTGAATAATAATGAAATCTAGGTTTAATTATTGATCTTTTAAAAACTATTTTAATATCCTGATATTGATGCAACTAATTATCAAACGGTATAAATATAACATGAAACTGTACAGCTGTTAGGCTAAAACGGAATATTATCCATCCATCCCTGCTTTTCCCATTGCACCTACCAGACTAGCAGATAAGTGATATGATTTATTTATTTTAGTTGGTGTTATGTAATAATAAAAAGACTCCTGCACAAGGCTCAGTAAACCCTGCCACACCCTTATGGAGCAGTGTGATCCCAGCCACATTAGTCCAATCCTTTCTGCAGGAATTCAGCCAAGGAGTCATCTCCCAGAATGCCTTCCCACCCTTTGGCTGAGCAGGGAGCAGCTCACAGCAGTCTCCAAACCAGACACCCTGTGCAGCAGGGCTGGGAGATGCTCAGGAGTGGGATATTTCTGCCCCAGACCCAGTTCTCCCCTTGGAGGGGGTTGCTGACACCTCCCCTTGCCCCGCAGCAGGGACCAGGCTGGGCACTGCAGCTCAGCACAGCAAAGGGCTCATGGATGATCCAGATTTCAGATCCAGCCTCCAGATTTCGAAGGAGTGGAGCTCAGGACTGCAAACCATCTGCTGGCACTGCAGGGCAAAGTGCTTCAGCATGTGCTCAGCCACGGGCATGTGAGGGAAGGCTCTGACTGGGGTTGTTCGTGTGCTGAGCACGGGGGAAGGTGCTTCTCCAGGTTACTGCCACAATATTCATCACAGTCTTACACTGAATTTCGTGGATAAGTAGATGCCTTTATTTTTATTTCTTTGTCTAGGAATAAAATTTTCATTAACTCTTTTCTTCTCTTTTTTTGTTGTTGGGGTTTTGTTTTATTTCTTTTTTTTGGGTTTTTTTTTTTTTCCTTTAGTATTTTGCTGTTTGTCATGGCCAGCAAGATAACTCTACAGATAACTTCTTCTTCTCAAGTTAAATGAAATGGAAATAGCATCTGTCTACAAAAATCAATTTAGAAACCACCTATATATTTTTAAGCTCAGACAGTGGGTATTTCCAAAGCCATGCCTTCCAAAACTCTTTGAGTGTAAAAAGAAGAAAAAAAAAAAGTAATAATACCTGGATGTGAGCAATCATCCATCAATCAGGAAAACTCACTCAGACTCAGATGCACGAGCCAAAATGAACTTCAGATGGAAAGAGGTGGGAGACAGGCTATGTTGTCTGATTTGCTTGGGTTACTTCATTATTAATCTCTCTGCTTCCATTTATTTTAATGATCATAGCCAACAAAGTTTCATTTATGAAGACCACTTTTCTTTTTTTAAGGGCTACTTTACGTGTGGTTGACTGCACTCCATTTTGTCAGAGGTGCCAAGAGCAGGGCTGCTTTCCCTAAAACTGCTCCAGCTGTATCTAAAATTGTTGGTGGCTTGACTTGGAGGGAGGGCTGGGCCTTGGCCCCACAGCTTTTGCATCCAGGAGCCCAGTGCAGGGTCCCTGATCACACACCCCTCTCCCAAGGGGGCTTTTCTCTAGCAGACAGTTAAAAGCTCTGAGATGGAGAAGGGAAAATTTTAAAAACCAGACTCTATTAGAAGAGAGGCTAATGGGTCTCGCCTGCCTGTCTGGGATAGAGGATGAGGGAGATTTTCTCCAAACGCGCTTCGTCTCTGCTCTTGTTGCTCCTCCAGCACAGCCATCTTCTGCTCTCCTGTCCTTTCCCCCCCAAAACAAAACCCAGGCAGCCGAGTGGGTTTTCCTAAATGAGATACACCTAATTAGTAGCTAGTTGTATACTTGCTGATCACACAGATTTTCAGCTCTTTGTTTATAACCCAGCATATGCATCCGTAGAGCATTTTTACAAGTAAATGTACACATTTCATTAAAAGTACCGTCTTTGCTGCTTCCATAGCTTTGTTCTATAAAAGAGTCTTGTAGGAGAGTTGTTTATTCCCTCAGCCCAAAGGAAAAGAAAAAAATCCCTTCCATCATGATATTAATGCAATTTCAACTAATTAATGAATGATTTTCCAGAGCTATATTTATAAATCAAACCTGGTGATGAAGTGCTTGTCCCTGCCAGCTCACCTGGGTGCTGTGGTTCTCACTTTGCAGTCACACAAGCTGAATGCCCACAGAAAAGCAAGGTAAACTCTGCTCAGAGTCACACCATAATTCACTAGCATGACCAGGATTAGATCCCTGGAGTTTTTGTCCCAGTCTCTTACTTCAAATGCCAGAAATACTTGACTACCGCAGCAATATTTTGAGGTCTTGCAGGGCTCTGATGCATGCAGATATCCCAGTCCAACTGCAGCTCTGTGTGTCTTCAGAGTCTGCAAAAATGGGAATACATAAACATTGCTAATGCCTCTCTGAGAGGCAGGGGGTACTTGCACTTTGTTATACCTGCCCTCAAATTTGGTAGCTCAAGTTTAGAAGTTTAGAATCTTTCCATTCTCTAACCTGGCAGGTCCTACAACTTTCCCTTCCATTACTGTAAAGTCTGCTCAATCCCTTAAGGATAACTGCCGGTGGAACATCTAACAAATCCACACCACTTCCAGAATGAAAGACCAGACACGTGCAGGGTGCCATGCAATGGCTGATCTGAATGAAGGTCATTCAGAGGAGACAGGTGACAGTCCCCACACTGCTGGCAGCAGCACTGCTGCGATGGCTGGAGGCTCCAAACCTCTTGTGAGTTCTCGTTCAGCCAAGACAGCAAAAAGCCTCTGCCCATAAATTGACCAGGTTGTGCTTCCCCCCGTGGCCTTGTGCTCAGGGTGCTCTGCAACCAGAGCAAAAGAAAGGGGAAAACATCAATTCAGTGCAAACTGGGTTAGGGAGAGGAAATAGCAGCAAGTTACACTTCTGTACAGTTTTATAGTCTAGGCTTATAAAATTCAGAGGAGACTGATGTTTGTAGAGACAGAAGCGTTGAGCATCTTTAAACAGCAAAATCTGAAGAAAGTGCATCAGTGTAGTTCATCTCAGCCCGTTCATGGAGAATGACGTGGATGTGCTGTCCCTCCCTCCCAGGACAACATGGGCAGGATTTGGGCAGCTGTGGGAGCTCCTGCTGAGGAAAGCCCTGGAGCTCATGTGGTCACTAAAGCCCTCATGATGGGGACAGCCATGCCTGACCTGGGCGGGTAAGGAAAAAAAACTTTGTTCTGGGAACAGTTGCAGCACAGAGGGAACTGCTAAGGCAGGACTCATCAGCAACGGGAATTTTCTGCCTTTGGGGATGGAGGACTCCTGTCATCTTGCTGGGATGAAAAGGAAGAAGCAGATTTATGGCTGGCTGTGGAAAGGCACGAAGCAGCTCTTGCAGGGAGAAGCAGGACAGGAGAGGCAATCCCACAGCGATGGATCACTGCATGCAGGGCAAAGGAGATGGCCAACATGTGGGTGAAACAGCTAAAGGTGAAGAATAAATGCGATTTATCACATGCTTCAGCCATTAGTTTTTCAGCTGATCATGTGGCTGTTATACATATGTGTCTGCATGTCTGCATGGATAAAGGAGATGCTGAAGCCTTGACAGAATTCTAAATTATAAAAAATCAAGACTTGGTCGGGTTTCAATGTAGATACAAACAGTTTGCTGAATGGTTTAGTTACTTTACAGCTTCACAGACTGGTCTTTTTTCTTCTTTTTTTGCTACTTAATGGCCTCCACCCCATTTTTTTTGTTTGTTTGTTTTGTTTTGTTTTGTTTCGTTTTGTTTTGTTTTGTTTTGTTTTGTTTTGTTTTCCTGGGCGTATCATGGGTTTGGCAAAGCCTTGCAATAGAGCCTTCATCCAAGAATATCAACAGCCTGCCTAGCATACCTCGCATGCACTGCAGAGTCTTACAACACAAGATTTACAAGCTCCCAGAAAGGGAGAGGCTCATTTAAGAACAGGCCATTGCACACAAACATCAGGAAAAGCTGGTGGAAGAGCAGAAATAGATTGTTTTAAGTATTGCTAAGCACCATCCGTGATTATGAAGGAAGTGCCTACAAGCCGGCGGCTGAAATTGCAGCTCCACCATTTGGTGCTCAGTTTTGTAGATTTTAACTGAGCGTTAACAATCATTGTGTAATTGAACACCTCATTCAGTTCATTAGCTGATGGCTGTGCAGCGCTGTCAATGTGCAAAGTGCAAGCCAGGTGCTAAGTATTGCAATTATTTGTTTTCTCAGTATTTAAACCATTTTGATTCCTGACCGCTGAAGATGGAAGCACTTTGCTTTGCACGTTGGTGGGGATGTTGAGCACAAATATCACCACAAGAGGAGCACCACATGTGGCCCAGACTGTCATTCCTCACTTGCTGGCCAAGGTGCTTGGGGCTCTTTGCCCTCCTCTAAGAGAAAGGACTGCAACTCTTGCCAGGTACTGCTTGTCCCCATCTCCTCCTGACAATTTTCTAGTCGGAAACCCCAGTTAACAGCACTGGTTTTGCACTCCTCAGCCCACAGCTGTGTCTCCTGTGGTAGGAGATTGTGTTTATTGCAGTATTGACCTTCCTGGACCTCTCCCAGTGTGTGCTTCTCAGGCTGAGACATTGAAGAAGCTCCGAGCAGGAGAAGTTAGGGAAGGTCGGCTGGTGGGAGGATGCTGGGTACAAGAAAAAAGTTTATCCAGCCTGGGCTGGAGCCTGTCCTGTGAGCAGCTGAGGATCTCACTGAACACAGAGAAGGTCACTTTTCCTTTCTGGAAATGCCACTGCTGCAGGCTGGTGCTCTTCTTGGGCTGACATTCATTTCCCACTACACCTGCAAGGGCAGTGGGAAGGTGTGAAATCTCTGCCCTGCTCTTCTCCAGATCTGTTTGGTACAGATCAGAGCTTCAAAAGCTTCAGCTGCAGGAAGGTGATGTGTGAGTCATTTGTGAGGCCCTGATTGTCAAAGCTGGAAACTCCTCTCTGTCCTGTCCCCGCTGGTGGCTGGTGCCCACCCAGCACCTGAGGATCAGTGCCAGGTCAGCCTGGTGCTGATGGTGTTACCTGAGGATCTGTGCAGGGAGCATCCAAAATATGCAGATCTTGGAGTTTTCCTCTACGTCCTTTTTAAACTTAGACACTGACCCACAGAGTGCTAATTAGCTAGATTCAAAACCAAGCTTAAAAAATGGTAATGAGTTTACTGATTATCAGGTATGAAAATAAGGTCAGTCAAAAACATATCAGTGCTTTAATTAAGCTTCACTGAGGGAGATGGAATGACTATTAATGACTCCTGTTTTTGCTAAACTTCCCTTCTGTGGCCTGTTACTTCAAGGTAGGGACGGTCCCTGTTTGTCACATTCTGCTTATGTAAATTGAGTGAGACAAACACTCACCTAAAAAGCTCTGCAGGATGGAGGGAAGGTAATGTGTATGTTCCTAGTGCCTATGGACAGACCTACTCCTTATTTTAGGCAAACTGTTGTCAATCAGTAGCGTGTCTTTGATTTGTAGCTTCTGCACCCTGGTTTACTTTGCATACAGTGTCTTGTTCCACGTGGCTCATTTGTGTTTTTGTCCAGGCTGCAAGTAGCATTATCCAACTGATATTTGGGCAGGCAAATTTAAGACTGGGGAGCTAAAAGAGTGGATCAGATGTATAGTTCATCCAGACTGGCTCTGGTTTTCTGACTGGCCTTGTACAAGTTCCTGGGAGGATGTGGAAGAAGGAGGGACAAGGAACAGTGATTTTCCTCAAAAGGATGGGTGTCACAAACACTGCATCTAACATCCTGAGTGAATTTCATCTATTAATTTTTAAATTTCTATGTACTTCTGACTTTCATGACTGCCTGTGCCAGGCCACAGGTTAAAATGATTTCTTTTTTTTTTTTTTTTACAGAAACCCAACATATACATCAGGAATAAACCAAATGAGTTTGTGGGTTTTGTTTGTTTTGCTTTCAGTTCCTCTCCTAATAACTCTGCAGATCCAGTGGAAGATCTGACAGCTCTTGGTTTTCCTCTAAACTTAGAGGCAGGGGCAGGATGAGAGGAAATAGATTCATAGTGAAAGAGAGCAGGTTTAGATCAGATATGAAGAAAAAATTCTTTACTGTGAGGGTGGGGAGGCCCTGGCACAGGTTGCCCAGAGAATCTGTGGCTGTCACATCCCTGGAAGTGTTCAAGGCCAGGCTGGATGAAGCTCTGAGTAACCTGGTCTAGTGAAAGGTGTATATATGAAAGCGGCCTATGGTTGAGGGGTTGGAATGAGATGATCTTTAAGGTCCCTTCTAACTCAAACTATGATTCTGTGAAAAGAAGAGCTCCCTGGAGAACCAAGCCCTCTGCCCACTGTTGCCACTGCACCATCCCTGGGTATTTCTAAGGTCTGACATTTGTCCTGCCTTCTGCCTTTTGGTGAGAGTGTCCTCCACGATGACACACCAGCAATCTGGAATTTGCCACACTGGCAAAACCCCCGTGCCCTCCCTGCAAATGGCAAACCAGGAGCAGCTCACTGAGACCACCAGCTTGGAGGTCACTGGCTGGGAATTGACTGACATGTAAAGGTTGACTCTGTATGGTTTGAGGAACTGTGCTCGCTGTGCCAGATTGACACAGCAGGGGGATTTTGGGGGTGCTGTGACATTTTGAAGTGGTTTTCCTGCTGTTTGTGGTCATTCTCAAGAGACAACGCCCTTGTGGAGGGTGGAATCAGCCAAGCCCAGCTCGCTGGCCCTGGGGACACGAGGCAGGAGCCCACCAGGGACACCCTGCCCTTACCCACCTGCAAAGGTGATGCTGAGCTCTGAGAAATGACAGAGATGTCTCAAACGGGGCACCAAAAGTAAATGGAAACTTTTGACCTTCGCTGCTCTGTGCCTCATTTCCTCATCTCTTCAGGCTTCCTCCTCTTGCAGAAGGTGAAATGTGCTCAGCAGTGACTGTGGAGCCCATGTGTGATGGGGAGAGGGCAGAGCAGGAAAGGAAACACATCGTGCAGGGAGCACTGCAGGATCTGAAACCTTTCCATGTCAGATCTGTACTTGTTGAGGGATAATGATGAAAAGAAATATTGAGTGCCTACGTGTGCCCTTCCTGAAATACAGAACCTGTGACTGGTGATGATTCAAACGCTGACTGACCCACGCAAGAAAGACAATTTACAGTCCTGCAAGAAAACAAAGCTGAGGCATTTAGGCCCTTCAGTTTTCAACACTGATGTTATTTTGAAATAACAAATTTGGGATTTATCAGTTCGGATACTCAATCATACATATATCCTCCAGACAGAAGACTTTATCTCTGCATGCCATTCACAAAGTTTTCACAACCTGTAGCCTTTTTGTTCTTTTAAAAATGAGGCAGAGTGCTTGCACATTCTTTATAGGATGGGAGAGCCCATCCTTTGGTAAATTAACCCATAGGAGAGCAGCTTCTTTATTAAAAACCTTCTTGTTTTTATTGTGAACTTGCCTAGCTTCCCTTTGTCAGCTAAACCAAAGGGTATTAGATCTCCTGGCAGCTGTAATAGGTGAACATGCACAGGGTAACCTTTGCAGAGGATGGGACTGAGCCTCTGAAGTATTAAGTGCCTTCAAGGTCCACTAAAATCAGTGGGATTGAAGAATGCCATACCCTTGAAGGGCTGGGCCCCAAGGGATGGCTTCTTCTGGGATACACTGATTCTGAAGACAGGCAAAATAAAATATTTAAAGCAGCCTGACAGGCACAGGCTAAATTCTTTTGCTTTTGTGCTGAAACATAATTTTTTTAATATGCCCTGAGCATGCTGTGAAAGCAATCTTTCTACATGTTTCCTTAGTGGGGAGTGTTTGCTCTCTGTGCTCATCAGTCACAAAATCTGTGACTGATATGGCCCCAAAGCATCAGGAAAGTTTAAGTTCTACAATATAGCATTTTTAAAAATAAGACATAATTGTTTGTGGAAGAAGAGTCTATCAAGTACTGAAGCTGGGAAAGGGTTACTGCAGGGACATACATCAGCACTATGTACTTCACATTCTTAGTCCATTGGTTTCTACAGCAGTTCTTGTTCACAGTAATGTGAGGCAGTTAATATGGGATCTGAACACCACTGGACTGATAAGCCTTCATACTGACTTGCAAAAGTAATTTTCAGTAATCTTTGAGGGGAAAAAATTGCATTTAGTGGGGAAAAAAAGAAAAAAAAAGGGCTTAGCCATTCGTGCATCCTATTTTATTGAGTATGCAAGTAATAGACTATGCAGAAATTGAACTTTTGATCCATTAGGCTGTGCACGGGGACAAACCGCTGCTGAGTTACTGTCAGAAAGTTACACTTCCAAATAGAAAAGTTTCACAGTATTTTCNTTCAGTAATCTTTGAGGGGAAAAAATTGCATTTAGTGGGGAAAAAAAGAAAAAAAAAGGGCTTAGCCATTCGTGCATCCTATTTTATTGAGTATGCAAGTAATAGACTATGCAGAAATTGAACTTTTGATCCATTAGGCTGTGCACGGGGACAAACCGCTGCTGAGTTACTGTCAGAAAGTTACACTTCCAAATAGAAAAGTTTCACATGAGATGCCAATATTACTGTTAAAATTCAAGCTTCCATCAGAAAGGATAGGAACAATGTTCCCATTCCAAGGCTCTGCTTTCACATATCACACTCCCACTGACGCAATTAGTCATTCCCAAACCAACTTTTTTTTTGTGGCTGTTGTGCAAGGCAGTGGCAACATCCTTTCCTAAAGGTTTAATGAACACAACTATCTGTGTCTGTTTTGCTCCAGCGATTGCTTCATACCCTGAGCCAGGCCAGGCAAAATAGATAACTTCCAAACCATTTTAATTTTCTTGACACAAAAATGGTTCAATTCCCAGCCAGGACTAATCACCATATATTTCCTCTAAATCCCCAGCCATCACGAGTCCAGTACAGCCACGTATGAGTATTTGTGGCTGTTAATTGCCGCAGCCTTTCACCAAACAAGAGTTTCTAAGATTTGGATGAGCATCATGGTAAGAACTTTCCTTTTTCTAGAAGAAACACCATCAAGAGAGACAGTAGGGAACCTCAATGGTTCTGTGTGTGTGCTGAAATCAGGGCTTTCAGAGAGCTTCAGCTGCATTTCCCAAAGCATCACAGGCCCAGAGGGACAGATTGATGAGGTTAATTACATAGTTCAACACCCAGCTGGTAGGTAGCTACCACCCACTGTATTCTCCACACCCAAGCTGATAGGCTTCACGGACACTTCATGAGGAGAGCAAGATCCCCGAAGATGGAGTTAGAGCCACAGTCCCTCCCAGGGCAGTGCCCATCCCCAGCAGAGCCCCAGGTGACCTCACACCAACCTCACTGCTCCAAAAGCAGCCATGAGGCTCTTTTGTCTCGCAGCCACGAGTCCATGGGAGGAGAGTGCTGGTGCAAAGACCTCACCACACTGCACCTCTCCTGCCACCCACCTCCTGCACAGGAAGATTCCCCCTCTTCAGCTTCTCCCCACACAGGGTTTGGAACCTCATCCCGGAGCTGTGGCTGCAGCCCCAGGGCACTGAGCACTGTTTGTTATTACTCTTGGCGTTTGTGTCTGAACACTTCAGCCTCATGAGCCCAGCAGTGCAACTGTAATAACAGCAATGCCCAAATCTCTTCAAAACCCATCAAGGGGCAGGAGTTGGGGAGGAGAGCAAGGGAAGGAGTGGTTGGCAGGTCTGGAAGGGGCTTGGGCAGGAAGGAGGCTGTGCTGGTAAATGCCAAGGCCCAGGGCAGGAGCATCCTGGAGGGGCCATGGCTCTTCAGGAGAGCAGCACCAGAGAAACACAGACTAAGACACGGGCCACAGCTGCAGAGATTGCTGTAGCAAACACTGACCTGAAACAGGAATGGATCTGAAACACACAGAAAGCCCTGGCTTTGCGTATTTGAAATAAGTCATTATTCAGGCTTTCCAGCTCCCGGTCTCTTAGAATTCTGCTCAACAAAAAACCTTTGCATTAATCTCCCTCCTCCATCATTATGCAATATTGCTTAGGGTAAAGGAAGTTTCCTTGTTCTTTTCTAAATATAAATTTCTGTGGTTAGAAAATTAGAGAAATGACATGGCCGACCTTCCTAAATGTGAAGAGCTTCTTTGGGGAAGCACACGAGTCATCTGCTGCAGCAGTCTCTTATCACTTTGTGGTAGGTGATTGCAAAATGCCTCTCTTACCCAGAGTCACATTGGGTTTAAATTGAGCTAGACAAGGGAACCACAAAGAGGGCTTGTGGACAGCTGGGCTGCTAAAAGCATGGGGCCTGGCACTGGAGCACTGTTAGTTAAAACGGCAATTTGTCACGGAAAAAGGAGTGGAGTAGCCTGCAATGCCAATGTCATGTGTGGTTTTCCAAGCACGAGGCTTTGCGATGAAGATGAGAAAACACTCAGTGACCATTTTAAACTCAGCAGCCACTCCCAGTACAGCAGGAGTTAAAGCAGTGTCAGACTTTCCATTAATGCCTCTGTTTTTGCAGGGGCTGTGAAAATACGCTTGAGGCAAAAACTTGTGATTCAGCAGCTCAGCTGAAGAGTTAACTTTTCTTTTTATACGCATCCATTTTCAGAGTAACGATTTATAATAATATTCATTCAGATCTATATATGGTTCTGCTGTGGTGATAGAGGCAGCTGAGGAGGGAGCTATGCAAAGCCCTGTGCCGAGCTGCCTGGCATTTCTGTCAGAGAGAGGCCGGGCAAGAGGTTTGGGGTCCTCACAGGACTGGTGTAAGGAGAACTAAGCATCCTCAGGGCCAGGGACACTGTTACCTAGGGGGAAAGAGGCCAAACATGGGCTTCTTTTCTGCTTAGATGGCAGCCTAAAAAAGGATAAAAACAATAAAAGGTTAAAAACCTGCATGAGGAGTCAAGGCATGCTCTCCTTTTGCCCACCTGCCTGCACCCAATGCCTGCTGTCCTCATACATGTAGCAGAGGGACAAAAAATGGCTAAAATAATTCCCCCAACAGATTTCTCTCCTGGTTTTCACCTGCCTGTTTTTTCTGCAGTTGCCATTCTTAACTCTAAGAGGGAACCCTTCAGGCAGAACCATGCCAAAACTCTCCATAATAAACCTTCGGAGGTAAACAGCGAGTGCTGAAATGTGAGATCACACAAAGGACCGGCTCTTGGCCTTGCAATATCCAATTAACAGAAGATCAGCCAGCCCTGCCGTCCTGAGTATAACCACTTGAGACCCCCATGCCTCAGGTGGGACAAGGAGCTTGTCACTCCTCCTGGTAGCCCTTGGACTAAGGCGTTACTGCTGAGCAAAGTCGTCTCTGATGTCTGGCAAATCCCTGATTCGCTGTACAGCCCATCTGGGCCACAGGTAGCCCAGGACACCTGAAGCAGCTTGGTGCTGCTTAATATAGTTTCCTCTGTAAGATCATACTGTTTTTTACAGCAGCTCCACTAATTACTGCAGCCAAGTGCCAGCAACCAGACAGATTTACAAGGACACAGTGTTGCCACTCTCCTCCCTTGTCCCTGTCTTAGAAGTTGAATCTCATGTCCTTCCCCTAAATAGCACCTTAGCCCATGTTGTCCCACATTATCTGAGGTTATTTTCCCTCAAAATATTTTCCATACAAACTAAAATACAGTTATTTCTACCCATTTTCAGAAAAGGTTTCCTTTCTTCTTTGCTCTTTCAAGAAAATAGGCTCCTAGCAGGTATTTATCATGATAGCTAAATTAGCTGGTACCCATAATACTTGCAGCACAGAAAATCACTTCATCAGCTCTACAATTTGAGCTTACTGGAGAAGACTTTTAAGAAAGAATGAGAATGAAGCCTAGAATAACTATTTCTTTTCCCTTGTCCCTTCGAGGCACCAAAGTTCAAGGTGTTTTTTTTTTCTTTCCTTGTACACCTAGAAATCCGTGATGGTGGTTAATTGAGTGCTAAAAGCCCACGCCACTGCAGTTTCACTAAGATGCTGCACGATTTTTTTTTCTTCTAGTGCTAAACTGCTACCAGGCAAAACAGGACAGAAACAACTGTACTTTGGTGATGGGAAAGAGAATTCTGTACTGAAAGAAGCAGTGCTGATAGGAAAGTGGAGTGTGATCACCGAGTGGGGCTCCTGTGTGTAACAGCTACACACCAAAATTCAGCAAGGGCTGAGGAAGATCCTCAAGGTCATCATAAAGAGGTGTGTGTTGACTTTCTTGGGTGAGCATTATCAGGAGGAGCTGGCAGGTGCCTCTGTAACTCCTCAGATTTTGCCTTTGGAGGAGAAAACGTGCAGCCCTCAGCAGCTGCTCAGATCTGCTCTGCAGCCCCAAAATGTCAGGCACAAAAGCTGCTCCCATGAAAGCCACTGATCACCAGTACCAGGTCAGGCTCTCCCTGAATGCTTGTCCAGGGTGTGAGCCAGTCAGAGAGGGAATGCTCTCAGAAATGGAGGTGGAAACTGGACATGTGCTGCTGCATGCATGTGGCCAAGACACAGATCCATGGCAAACCTCTCAGTGAAGCCACCAGCGGAAAAGTAATAATCTTAAGTTACACATCTGGTTTAAAGACAAAAATACATATGTAATGGAAACACTCTTTGTGGAAGTCCCTTGCAAAATAGTGTTTTGTTTTTTTGAGAAGATTAATGTACTTGCAGCTTAAAAATATTTGTTAGGATGAAAGTTGTTTCTATTTGTAAGATGCTTTTTGCTGCCCTCTTCCATAAAACCAACATGGATACAAATTCAAATGTTCCCATGCATGCACTGTGCATGGTCAATCAGTTATAGGTCAAGATGGCAGGCATTAGTGAAATAATGATTAGTTAATAAATAATGAAAATATTTTCAAAATCTTTTCCCTCTTCCAGTTTTTAATCTGCTTTTCTTACAAATAAGTCAGTAGTTGAATGCTGTAAAAATGATTTTTTTCCTTCAAGGATCTCTGATTACTTGCTTTGTGTTTTTCCAGCAGGTTGATGTAAGTAGCTCTGGCTCTAGAAGACAGCAAAGCCTTTGATCATCTCAGTTCCTTCATTATTACCTGAGGGAGCCATCAGGAACTTTCTCTCATGTCCAAAAATTATCCAGCCTATCTTCTTGGATTTCTTTATTCAGTGAATTAGTTTTTAGAATTATTCATATTTATTAAGAAGAATCACTGGCATTCCACGGTTAGGTTTCCCCTGAGCTATGTCAGCTCACAACACTGCAAGGTGTTCAAACGTTCATCTCCTGCTGTGTTACACATCAGAGATGAAAGGCCCTGCTGCCCTTGCACTTGGAGAGAATCAGGCAGAGACTTAAACTGGTGAACTTCAGCTCCTTGGGTGACGGTCAAGCATGGCCAGATAAGATATTTGGCTCCTCTACCCCTTCATCCCATCATGGGGAGACCTTACCTAAAGAATGTTATAAAAAATAAGAAAGAGTGACTTTTTACATGGGCAGAGAGTGATAGGATAAGGGAAAATTGCCATAGAATAATAGAAGAAAAATTAAGATTAGATTTTAGAGTGAAATTCTTCCATGTGAGAGTGGTGAGGCACAGGCATATGTTGGCCATAAAGAAGCTGTAGATGACCCTGAAAGTTCAAGGCCAGGTTGGACAGGGCTTGGAGCCACCTGGTCTCGTGGATGACGTCCCTGGTGGTGGCAGGGCCCTTGGCACCAGGTGATCTTTGGGGATCCTTCCATCCCAAGCCTTTCTGTCATTCTATGACTCTGTGGTTATTGGATGTTCTACTGCCCATAAACAGATCCAGATACTGCCCATGGTCAGATATTTCCATGTTCTTATTTCAAGAAAGAAGACACAAAGTGTGAAGTCCTTAGTTTCAGTTTAAGGTTTGGAGGACACTGAGTTCTTGCCATCCAGCTGTGCATTCCCTGACCCTGCACTGCTGCCTTGCACTCATCCACCCCTTCCCACTGCCAGGAGGCACGTGCTGCACCTTCAGCGTGGTTCATTTTGCTGCCAAGGCCTGGAGGCTTTTCACCAAAACCTTTCTCCTCAAAAATCCATGTTGTCTCACCAGCTCACATCAAAACTGTGCTACTTGCCAGTGGGCTGATGGCACCAACACTTGGCTGTGCCTGGCCTGCTGCTCTGTCATCCACAGCTGTTCTCTTGAGTACCTGGGTTCAAAAGTCACTTTCAGGGTGACACAAGAGACCTGTGTTTGTTTCCCAACCCTAACAGACATCCTGTTTGCCCTTGGGTCGTACAGCCACTCACAGCTTCCTCCTGTTTACAACAGCATAATACATGATTTGCTCCACTTTCCTGTGGCATTACAACCTCTCTGTCTCTCCTTGACACCCTTCTCTCAATTTTCCTCTCTTCTTTGTAACCTGCCTTCCATGCCCCCAACAAACTCCAAGGATTTGGGCTTCCTGAAGCTCCTGAGATATAAATAAATATAACGAAAAAGGACAATGAGTTGGTTTGTGCCTAGGCAAAGACAGTTTTGCTTCTCAGCAGGTTTGTGTGAGCTGTTTCTGGTTTCAGTTCACATAGGTTATTTTACCTTCTGAGTTTCTCTTTGACATTCAGGTTTCTGCCTTTTTTTTCCATCTGAAGCCAAAGGAAAAAAAAAAAGACACCAGATTTGATTAAAAGCTACACCGATTTTTTTAAAAGGTAAAACTCCTGTAATTCTAGAATGGGAACTTTTCCTAACTTGGCAGTTTCTTGTTTGTCCAGTGCTCCATATCCTGATGCTGGGCTGCTCCTTTTAAAGACAGTTATGCTCAGAGCAAAAGGATGTTCATGCACGTACCTGCCTGTCATCAACCATCTTGGCTCATGACTAAAACCGGAACATGCACAAAAATAGAAGTACCAAATTTCATCCTCAAAATGAAACAATTACAGAAGACTCTACAGAGTTCATAACTTCATGCTGAGGTTCCTCTAGGCCTTCCACGGCATAGATTTTGTTATCCTGGTAAATAGGGAGCCGACCTCAGTACAGAGCACTCCATTGAAGTTTGGCACAACCATTATCTTTGGTGGGGCTTCATTTTATTTTGCTTTTGTATCAATGTTTATTGCAGCTTCTATTGCTCTGCACATAGTTAAGTGTAGGTACAAATTGCAAAGAATAATTAATTGCCTATTAATGAGTTTTTGCAGAGGATTGGACTCTAAATGCTAATCGGTGTCTCAGAAAGAATGCCAAATGATCTCCACATTGCCTACCTGCTTCTCCCTGATTTCTGTTTAGCATGCGATTGGAAGAATTTGGCTTTAATGTTAATTAATGCTTTCAATTAGAACTCACAACATATATTAAGCCTTGGTCATTTCAATCTCATGATGAACCCATACATAAAATTTGCTGATTCTACAGCTGGTGAGAACAATCTGCACAAACTAAATTTCCTTTTATTTTCCAGCCTAAAATACACCTGTTCCCAGAACTGAGTCTTCTAAATCTTCCCATCTACATGGCCACTACGTTTGTCTGTCGTCTTTTCCGATCAACAGAGCAACAAAACAGCAACCCAAGGCCCCAGCGAGCAGTGCTCCGGTGAGCAGAGGTGTGAAACCGCAGAAGGAAACAGGCACAGAGCCCCATACGAGTGGGGAGGAGATGCTGGGGATGTTCCTCCCTCTCCCTTCGGTGTCCTGCTGGTGGAGGGACCTGCCCTCAGGTGGACAGGCGGAGCGAGGCTGGCAAAGTGCAGAACTGAACAAATTTGGACGAGGCACCGGCTATAAAAGCTGCTTTTGCCTATTCTTCTCTGGTTGGGTGAGAGATGCTGCACAGCACCCGAGCCATCCTGCTGATAAAGGTCTGCCTATGTGACAGGGACCTTGTGCTGAAGAGTCTGTGCTCAGGGCCGAGCCCGGCACTCAAACTACACCAAGTCCTTTGGCCACCATCTTATTTTTCTCCCAAGAGATGCTCACACTTCCTCAGTCCCTCGCTGCCCTCACCTTCAGCCATCCCACCACCTTTCCTCATCTTTTTCATGGGAGCATTTGCATGTCAGAGGCAGCATTTGCAAACCAGTCCCCACAGCCCAGGTTCTGCCCTGCTCCAGCAGCCGTGGGAGGGCTGGCCCAGGCTGTGGTCTCAGTGCCTCTTTGTCGGGGCACTTTGTGCCTGTTCCCAGCACTGCTACCTCGGGCTCCTCCTGCAAATCATCTTTTAACTTGATGTGGAGCACTGTTGGCTGGGAACTTTACAATCTGAGCATCTAGGCCTATCAGTAGAGCATTTTGCCAAATTATTTATTTTGCTTGTGTTTTGCTTGGCTCTCCTCCCTGGTGAGATCAGAGATAAAGCTTATTTACTAGTTGCTGCTTGCCCTGGACAGCTGAGGAGCTGGGCTGGAGTGAAAGCAGCTGTTCCTGGGCAACGTGCGTGGCTTGTGCTCATTCTCAATTCCCAGTGAGCAGGATCCTTCAGCAGTGATGGAGTAGCTCTGAGTTTCAGTCTATCTGTCACTGTTCGACTGTTTTACTGTGCACACAATGCACTGATGGGCAACATCACTCAACTGCAACAAGTCCAGCTACAAAAGCAAGTAGCAGCAATTTGTACCCTCAATGCAGCCATTTAATCATTCCCAACACTTCCCTGGTTGCCACTTTGGATAAACTAACTTGAGAGTTAAGAACAAATATTTGACTGTCCCCCCCTCCCCATAATTTTAGTCAGCCCTGTTTAGACTGTATGGTACTTAACAGGAGACCTTTGCCCTTTAGTTAAAAGCTGTGACCAGGAAATCCCACCTCCTCTTAATGAGCTTTTTTGTTCAGCTTGCAGGGAGGGATTTGCACTCCACTCTTGCACTACAAATGCTTTGTCTGCTTGGCTTTTTTATTCAGCTGATGAATAAAAACAGCAAACGCCAAACTTTACACATGTTTCAGTCTCCATTAAGACAACAAAGAGCTCTAAATGCACGTCCTAGCAACGGCAACATTTTTTTTAAAAGAGTGAGAAGAATACATGGACTTTTAAGCTGTGGTACTTTCCATGGCTACTCCTTAATGCTTTTGTCACAAAACTACTTTTGACTACCAAAATACACAGTAGGTAAAAGGACAGACAGTGTTTTGGGAATCAATATTATGCTCTTTCTACTGAGAAACAATCATACGAGCAGCCCAAGCAGTGGCCTTTGTCAAACTTTTCCCTTGCTTATGTCTTTTGACCACATGCTGAGACCTCTCATACTCCAGTGGCCTTGAAAGTGTTTTCCTCATCTTTTTTTCCTTTCTGTGTGCTTCAGATGGCTCTTGGTTTCCTCTAATCTCTTGTTCTTTCCTTCTAATCACTACATACCCTGAATAACGATAGACGGCAGACACCAGCATCAAATTATGAAGGGCCAGGAACGCAGAGGATTAAACGCAGTCACAACAAGAGACGATTCTGCAGGAATCTCCAGATATTTGAAGGAGATGGAACAAAACATGTTCCAGTGGGGAGAGCCTCAGTTTTTAGAGAGTGAAGCTAAACACTGTGCATGCCTCTCTGTGCACAGGAGTGGAGTGGGAATGATTCTCCAGCCCATTGCACAGCCACGTGCTGGCTGTGCACTGTTGCCTTGTTAGGCTCATTTAAATTAATCTGGCAGAATGGACAGGGACACTTGGGTATCAGGGAACATATAAAAGAGTCTATTAAGCAAAACTCCACTGCAGGAGAGGGATAATGGACCTCTTTTATGCCAGGCCTTCTTCTGATAGTGCAGAGATTGACACCTTAGATAAATCTGACGTATAGAAAATTCCTCATTGCAGTAATTCCCAAGCTTTTTGGGCTGGTTAGTGACCAGTAAACCCTGACTGCCTCTTATGTGCCACCAAGAACCCATGGCGAATTCTTCTCATGTGAAAGCCCCAGCAAATCAATGCCAGTTATGGAATCACAGAATATCCTGAGTTGGAAGATATGTTCCCACAAGAAACATTGTGTTCAGAGTGTGTGAGGGTGGGGGACCCAAAGGAAGCCTTGTTCCAAGGCAGGGTGTCTGGGATGCAGGCAGCAGGTCGTGGGATCATCCCAGATTGCAGAACTGAATTGTAGAAAAGGAAACTGCTTTAGGAAATTATAAGGCAGAAACAAGGGTTTTTTTGACTCATTGTAGGTGCCAGATGTGCCTGTATGGTAAATGTAAACTATTGTGCAGCTTGTCTGTATGTTTTAGGTACCAACAGATCTTTCTCCAGATGTCTTCTCCTAAAATTATTTCTTCTTGTTGCGTTTCCTAAATTGCCAAGCCACATCTTCAAATAGGAAGCTAACATAACTGACCTGACATCAAAATAAGCATATCCAAAGGATTTTAGAATCCTCTGTATCAGCATCTTTATATAAAAAAGAAAATCAAGAAATTGTTTCTTCACTATGGCTGGGAAAACCAGGATGAAAACCTACCATTTATTCTAATACGGGATTTCTGGCTGCAGGTGTTATTTCAGGGTCCTGAACAGTATTTGCTCTGTGGATGTGATCAGAGCTGCTAAAGAAGGAAACCTTCAGGGAGGATGGGTGAGAGAAGGATATAAATATTTCAGTAGTAAAGGTTTCCCCCCAACACATTTTGCCTTGCTTCTGAACTGGTGGCTGTTTGCAGTTGCCAAAACCTTTGAACCTCTTGTGGGAGAAGGAAACCATTCCAGCAGGAGTGTTGAGGGGTGTCACACGTGTGCTTTTCCTGTCCCTGTACTATCAAATCCCTGGGGACTCTCCTTGTCACCCTCAAGCTGCAGGAAATCATTGACCTCAGGCTAAATAAAAGTAAAATAA
This sequence comes from Bombycilla garrulus, assembly GCA_013400315.1. Classification (NCBI taxonomy): domain Eukaryota; kingdom Metazoa; phylum Chordata; class Aves; order Passeriformes; family Bombycillidae; genus Bombycilla; species Bombycilla garrulus. The sequence goes on from VXBU01012053.1 coordinate 838,554, forward strand.
ATTTAAAAAAAAAAAAAAAGAAGAAGAAGAAAATGGTGAAGATGTTCAGTACTGCACATTGTCATGTCTGCCTTTACTCCCTGCAATCAGAGGCTGGAGTCGAGCCCCCAGGCTCACACACGGTGCCTTGGGAGGCCTGGGATCCAAACCTGCCCTGTGCCAACAGCCCCTCAAGAGCAGCTGGAGATTGCTTTGCCTTGTGCATTTTGATTTTAGTCAGTTGGGCTGGACTTCTTCAGCTCAGGCTTCATATCCCCAGTCATCACTGCAAGGTGAGGACCCACAGTAGTGTCTTCAAACAATGTTAAAAAGCAGCAAGAGAAGCTGTTCCCTTGCTTTGATGTGATGGTGAGAGGATCCCGGGCTGGGTTTGGGTGTCTTTTGTGCTACTGGGCAGAAAATAATGTGTCTCTGATTGAAGAAGAATCTGACTTAAAAGAAGAAAGACTTAAAATTCACATTGTAATTGGACCTACATCTCCCCTGCCAAGTGCTCCAGGCACCGGGATCAGCTTTATACTGCTCACATTTTACTATCTCGTGAATCTTTCATACATCTGGACAGTGCTAAATCTTGCTGATAAGGGTTGGATGTTGTTCCCACTTGAAAGCATCCTACAGTTTCCTCAGGGGGTCCTATCACCAGGTGCAGCGTATGCCAAGGGAGGCAATAGCCCCATCCCTCTGTTTTAAAAGAAAATGCAGATTGCCATTGCATTTCTACCAGGAGCCCCGTCAAGGGTGGATGGTAAATGCCAGCCCTTACTGCTGTATTTTGGTTCTACATTGCTGAAAGATAAACAACACTTGGCAGCTCCGAGGATCACAGCACTTTGCTCATCTGCAGGGCCAAATCACAACTCTCCTGAGAAACTGAGGCTCCAAACCTGCCCCAGGCTGCTTTCAGGATGGGGGGTTTTCAACAAATTTGACCCCATGTGCATTTTACCATCGTCTTCCCCACTCAGCCACCCACAAGGGGAGAAGCATTTATGTGCCACAGTGATTTCGGGCCAGATATTCCAGGAATCTGAACAATAATTAATTTATAAACTCCTGTGGCTGCAGATCACGAGCTCCAGCACTTACTGGCTGTGGTGTGGGGAAGCAGAGGCAGAACAGGGGGTGATCACCCAGAAACTACTCAGGGTTGTCTGGCCCAAGATCTGACAGCAATTGAGCACTTTTCCAGAGAGGAGATTGAAAGATTGAACTTCACAAGGCCTCGGTGAATGTTTTCGGTACCCCTCAATTAGAAACACTTTCTCACATACCTACTCCCATAAAAACACCAGCGTCCGCATCTCTTGCAGAAAGTTTTGTAATGAATTTTTTTGTAATATATTTTCAGCTGTAAACAGCAGAAAACCCCCTTCAGGCACTTCACTAGACCTTTTATCCGCACGCAGGAAAAAGAATTGATTGATTTTGAAGTTAAACGTTGGCATCTGCTGTTATTCAAAACCAGGACCTTGGATACACTCATCCGCCATGCTTTCAGCTCAGCCACCAGTGTGCTGCAAATGAAGACAAGCTGTTGTCAAATGAGAAATGCAAAATAGTCAATCTGTTTGTCTGTTTAATGTAACTGGGAACATAAGCTGCTAAAAATGCTACCATTCTGCACTGTCAGATGGGAGACACTCTCCAACAAACGAAAGCCTAATGACCCATTTTACTCAGGCGCTCTGGAGTTCCTCCTAATGGTATTTTCCATATGCACTTCAACATGCTTTTAACTGAAACTGCAAATGGTACTATTTTCTATCTAACACAAGCGTGTAATCTGTGTAGCATATTTTTTTTTTCCTCTGGCACCATGAAGGAATGCTGATGTTCAAGGCGTCTTGAAACAGTGAGCATATTGCTCAAGCATCTGATGCTCATCTTCTCTTTACACCTGTCATTGTACTGTATTAAAGGAAAAAAATCAAGTCATTAACCATGATAGATATGTTTTTAATAAGAAAGTGTTGCGCCTCACCAGGCAGATAAATAGCAAGTCTTAAGATATCTTCAGAGCCCAAGCATACAATTACAGAATAAAGTTAAATATGCTGGGAACTCTTCAAAGACTGCTATAACTTGTAAAGATTAGGTCTCTATCAATTACCCAAGCTGCATTCCTTCAAGAATTTTCTAGCATTAAAATCGCTAATTTGACTTTTCCTCGGAAAGTTCCCTATTCCCCACAGATAATTATGTGTGAAATGTTGCCTAAACAAAACCGATTTGGTGAAGGAAACAAGTGTGGTCCATTTTCAAGTTAAAAAACAATAAAAATAATGCTGGCATTGCTGGAGTAGGGCAGGAAGAAACTCTGGAAATCATGGTTATTTTTGTTAAATATTCTTGAGGTTTGTATATTAGGAATTTCATGGCTCGGATTTCAAACCCCACAGAATGTGGGGGTTTTTGGCATTTAGCCTCTCTTCAGAGGCAGGCTAATACCAGGCAGTCAGCGCTTGATTTGCTTTCTCCTGACAAAGCACCACAGTGTGTTGGCATTCTGGCAGGGTGTGCTCCTTTAAGCCATTATAGTCCTAGACCCAGCTTTATCTCCACCCCTGCTGTTATCACATTGATACGTTTGTTAATTATTGACACAAGAAATGCTCACTCATAGACTGCAGATCCCTGGAAGAGCCCTGCTGTGCTGAGCTGAGCAGCAGTGCCACGAGGGTGCCTGCTCCCTCCTGGCTCCCTTGCCCTCAGGGTGCTGCCATCACTGATTAGCAAACCCCCCAAAAGCTCGGAATATCTTCAGGCACTTCCTTTTTCCCCACAGAAAAAAATGATCCTACTCATCCAGATTCCTCTCTAAGTCCCAAAACAAATATTATCTTGTCCCCACCAGGCTGTTCACAGCCTGTTTGCAGGTGGGGCAAGGCAAAGGGAGCAGAGTGTCCCTGGGGAGCTCCAGACAGCGATGATGCTGCAGCCGTGCCCTGACCAGCTCGGATGGGCCACTTTGTGGTCAGCGCTGGCTTCATAGAGTGGCACCTGACTGGGCTGCACGACAAATTCAGCACTGCTTCACCTTCTGGGGATGTGTTAGAAAACAGAAAAAGGATCATTTCAGCTTAAAATAGTGGGGAGCAGCAATCTGTACTGAGGTGTTGATGCTTGGGATTTGTGTGCTCAGGAGAGACAGAGAGAAAGAAAAGAGAAGAAGGAGGTGAAAAAGTGAAAGACAGAGGAAAAGGGTGTTTAATGCAAGAGGGTTAATGCAGTGGCCAGTCATCTCCAGGATTATAGAGAAATTTAATATGATCTTGGAATTATCCACTCAGTAACCAAGTAGATATTAGTACATCCAAAGAATAAGGTTTGCTTTATTGTAAAAAGTCTAGCATCTAAGAGAGACATTCAGGCTAGGAGGGGAAAAAAATAAATCTATTCCTCTTTGCTTGCTGTATGCCTCAGCCCTGCATAAATAACTCCCCCAAACCTAACATAAAACCAAACCCCGGCCTTTCCATCACAGATCAAAAGTCAGCCAAGTAGTGTTGCATTGCAGCTGCCTGAATTATACTTGGCCTCTGAATAATAAATAGGGAATTTCTTGAACCACAGGCTCATTAATGAGCACTAATTCAGAACTGATGGCACAATGTTCAGTAATTTAAGCAATGTAGACAATGAAGGTTCTCAACTCTGGTACAAAGAGTGACCTACAGAATCTTGTGGAATGAGTAATTACAGCTAATATCCATTTCAGCTTCTATTAGAACATCCAATAAAACAAGGTCATGACAACAGGCAAGGATCACATCCCAGCAAGCATCGCAGTGGGGAGAGAGGGAGTCACCCTGGAGCAGGTGGATGGTTCCTATTAGTTGGGCTCCACAATGAATAAGGAGCTGACAGCTCCCGGGGGACGGCGGGCGCTGCGGCAGCGGCTGCGGAGGCAGCTCAGGGAATTCGGGAATGGTTTTCAAGAGCACAGAGGTTAGGTTGGGATGGGGTTTGTTTTTGCCCATAACTAACAAAGGCTTGAAGGACAGACCATGAGTTACCGGCTTTTTTTTTTTTTCTTTCCCAGCCTTTCAAATATTTTGGTATTAACATATAGAGGGAATGATTCAGTGATTTAATAAATGAGGGTGGACCCTCAACAAGCTGTAACAGAGGAAAAGGTTGATGGAGAGAAGCAGGATGGCAATGGGCACCTGTAGTGTGAAAACCAACTGAGTGAGCAGCAGCAGAGCAGAATGAGCTGCCTGGAGAGTTTTCTACTTTGTGCAGATGAGCCTTATTAATTCCTCAGAGAGGATGGAGAACATGGTCAAGTGAGGAAATAAAGAAATTATCTGCTATTTTTTGGTGAGGAAGGTTGGTGGTTGTTAAAATCAGTTTCTGACAATACTTCCAATACTTGGTGCTTTTTAAAAACTGCCAGACAAATTATTTTCAACCCTTCAAATAAGCTAAAATCTCACTTTGAAATACAGGACATTTTTCAGTGATACTATTTGGCTTTTTAAATAAACATTCAGACAATACAGGGTATTCAAAGTGATTCCCTCCCAAAAAATTCATAGGCTGGAAATTTTTTTCTACAACCAACTGGGCAATACTGAGAAACCCAGCATGGGCTGCAACCAAAACTAATTTGCTTGAAGAATACAGTTCACAACAAATATTTTGATGGACTCAAATAATCAACTCTGCTGGCTAAATCTTTGACCCTCCTGGAGTTCATTGTGTAGCAGCGTGGCCATGCTGAGAGCTCTGCTGAGAGAGGAGTGTGTCCTCAACTCTGGAAAACAGTCTGGTGAGAAAATCTGGTCCAGAAACAGCAGGACTTGGTTTCTGTGGGTCAATAGGCTGCAAACAGACACACAACCATCAGCAGGGCTCTGAACTGCAGGCATGGCCCTTAAAGGTCTGAGGTAGAGGCATCACTGTGGCCAGCTTTGTGTACTTGTCCCTTCCCTTCAAGCTTTAATGTGTCCTGCTCTGAGGGTTTGGAGCTACAGAGAAGTCCCGTGGAAGAGGCCAGGACATGGGGTGGGCTGATGGGTGTGAAATGCTTTGGAGACAGGCAGGACTTAAAGCCTGTGACAAAATGAGAGAAAAGGGAGTACTTCCCCCAAAGAATTAAGAGTCTTGAATTCCTTCAGTGGATGAAAGAAAGTACCTTTTTTTTAAACCAGAACAGAAGAGACACTTTCATTGTTTTACACCATACCTAGGACGGTTTGCTGATGGTGCTCCTCTGGTACAAGCAGAAGACTTGAATTCCCTCAAGGACTCTTAAATGCTGGGTTTGAGCAGCTTAAAATTGCACTTTGCTGCTTAAGTTTCTGTAAGGGCTGACCACAAGATCTTGCACTACATAAACCCCAGCTACAAAATCCACTTAAAGAATGCACTCCCACATACCTACTCATGTCCCATGTGGCCCAGACCCCAGTTTTCATCTAAATACAATTTCATCCCCAGCTGTGAAACAGCTGCCCCCACTTCCTGGTGGGTAGGGAAGGGAATAACCCTGGAACTGCCTGGACAAACCCTTCTGACCAGACTTTTTTCCTTGAGTGACAATCCTGCCTCCTGGAAAGCTGCTGGAGGACATGGTACATGAGCAAATTATTAGACTTTGGCAGGAGGAGTAAAACACTTTTAACACATCCGGAAGCAGGAGGAGCAGAGGGCAGGACCAGGCCCGTGGTGGAGGCAGCAGCCCCCAGCTGCCACACTGTGCCATCCTGCTGCTGCTCTTGTGTTGAATTCTGTTGACTTTAGTAATACTAATTGAAGTACTGCTCCCAGGATTGGTCCCAGGGTTGCTGTAGCATCAAATGAATGCCAAAAATTTAGATTACCTGCAGCTATATTAATTTCCATACTGGCTCGAGGAATTTTTCCTGCATCACTTGAGAAAAGAACCTTTAAAAGCTGTGCTTTTTTTTTTTTTTTTTGTATACTATCTAGTAAGGACTTCTGCTTTCTATTAAAACGTGCTGATAGATATTTCTTTTCTGTTTAACTTTAAGGGACCTTGGTGAATACTTTAAGGTTTGCAGCTCAAATGATTGTTTAGTAAGTAAACCTTTTCTCCTCCAGGTTTTGGTAAAACACTACAGAGTTAAAATATTTTATTTGGATTCATACCTCATTTCAAAGTGTTGCTTACAATACCTGACAGGAGCTGAACTTTAGTTAGTTATTTCTCCTTTTTTTCCTTCTTTTTGGAGGAAAACAAGCAGTCGAACATAGCTTCTGACACATTAAGCATGACTACTGGGAAATTAAAACAAATGCTGGTACAATTCACAGGGGAAAAAGAACCTAAAGTTTGTTTATAAATTTGTTCCCAGCTCCAAATGCATGTCATAAATTAATAGGTCATCAACATACTGTATTTAGCTGGCAGCAAGTAATTTTCTGTGAAGAAATGAGACAGAATATAGCCAGAGTAGCAAATTGGCTGAAAGCGAAGCCTTTTGAGTGCTTTATAAAATTCATAACAGACAACTCAAAGCTCCAGCAAAATGGAAAATCTTTCCTTGCCTCCATACACAGCTCCAAGGATCTAGAAAACTGACTAATAATGCAAATAGCCCGAGGTCAGTAGCCTGGTGCCACAGCTGGAATGCACTCCCAGCTTCCAGGAGATCCATCACGCCTGCATCGGGACCCTGGGGAGAGGGAGGATGTGGACTGGGATGCTCCAAACGCCATCAGTCTCACACACTCAAATCAGGAAAATGAGCTCCAAAACAACCCAAATCATGAGCTGTTAGTGGCATTTGGGCTGGCTTCTGGCAGCCCAATGCTGATGAGACCAATCCTGCTGTTAACAGGTCAGGCAATGCTCTGCAGTCCCAGGTGTGGCTCACAGCTTGGACAGTCAGGGTTCAGCTGGGTGGGAAGTGGATCAGGCCCCTGCAGCCTCGGCACAAAGTCCAACTCATGTGTCGAGAGAGATTTTTCTCCAAGATTCAGGTAACTAATCTCCATTTAAATACAAAGGGAAATGTCAATATTACCCTCTGTAAATATGTCTATAAACAGTGAAAATTCAGGGCGTAGTATCCTTTGGTGAACATCAAGACCAGGTGTAAGGATTAAATGCGTTTCTGGTCTAGAACTGTATTTTTCAGCCTGCAAGACGCAAGTCATCTGGAGGTGGTGTGACCAGCACGAGGCACAGAGCAACCTCCATCCTGGGATCTCCTTCCCAAGGTGATGTTGGAATGGATTAATGAGGAATTAAATCAAGACAGGGCCCAGAGAGCCATTGGCTTGGCTCTCAAGACAAAAAGCCTCAGCCTCCAGAGTAACAGCTTTTTTTCTTCTGTCCTTGAAGGAGGACGGGGGAGAGAACAGCTCCAAGGCCAGGCAGGTGCAGGGGGGTATCAGCAGACTCACATTCTCAGGGCTTCACTATCAGCCTTTCATTTCCCAGAGTGTAAAAATCCAACCCTTAGTATCTATCTTTCTATATATGTATTCATGCCTTAAAATTCTTTCAGAGATGGGACGAGGCAATATCATCTTTGAGAAAATGCAGATCCTAACTTAGTCTCCCAAAAGGAAAATTACTGACTTGAGCAATTCCTGGTAGTTATCCAAATAGCCTTGTCAAATTATTTAAATACCGCATTGTGATATTATTGAAGTTGGTACCAAGTTACTCTTGGCAGAAACAAGTGTTCACTGGCAGGTGCTGAGTAGATGAGCTGTTACTGCTCCAGCTCTCTGTGTCAGCAGCACGGCTGGCTGCTGCCAGGGATTTTAACCAGGGAGCTCAGCAAAACGCCCTCCAAAGGGGTTATTTTTCCCAGGGGGCTCTGGAGTGGTTTGCTCTCACCTCTCAGAGCCTCGTTGCTTATCTGCTGTCACACTGGAGCTACGGAGGGGTTTTTGGGGGGTGGATGGTAGGGAAGCATTGTATCACTGCATTCAGCACAAAACCCACACACTCCAGAGCAGCCCTCTCTTCTGTCTTAAAAAAAAAAAATCAGTATGTAAATCTCCTGGGAAGAAAATGGAATTTAGGAATTTACCTGATCTGTATTAAAAGGCAGGGAAAAATAAGATTTAGGCTTATGCATTTTTCATTATTCGGGAGCCACTCTACCTATACATGCTCAATGTTTTGCCTCTGCTGTAATTTCAGTTGGGAAGTTGTTTAAAATGCAAGAGTCTGGCAGTGATTCGCTTATGCTGTTTCAGAAAAAAAGGTTCACAGCTAAGGTCAAACAAACTCTGTCTGTCCAGCCACAGGGTGAGAAGGGACGGGGGGAGGAGGAAGTATACCAGTGAAGCTTTTCAGGTTCCTTTCTTAGTCTTTGAAATCCATCTCAGCTCAGGAAGATCCCAGATTTCCTTCACGCCATGGGGGTATCCACCTTTCCCACCCCAGGGCAGCAACCCCATGGAGCTTTTCTGTCTCCCCATTCCCACAGAAAGTGGAGGGAGTTGTGGAAATCCAGGGGCTCCACACTGAACTCCTGCTTGCACAGCATTCACCAGCAAAACCCAGACAACTGTAGGAACAACCTCCTCCTGCGGCAGAGGGTGAGGCCGTGCCCACAACCTGTGCTGCCCCAGGGAGTGGAGGTACAAGGCTGGCTCTGAGAGCCTGGCTCTGAGGACCTGTTCATCATCGAGAAAAGAAAACTTTCACCCCCTCAAATATCTTTTCAAAGGTTTTGTCCACTTTGTGGCATGTTTTTCCATGACTGCCCTTGGGAAGCTGCACCATCCTGTAGGAGCCCTCAGCTGGAGGCCACCTCTTGCTCTTCAGCCAACATTTGCTTTGGCTCTTTCCCCTTGCTCTTGTTATATCTTCATGTACCACAATGACAAACTCAGCACCATCCAAAAATTTCTGAGAGTTAAAATTTGTTTTACCAAGACAAGAAAAAGGAAGTAAACAGAAGATAATTTTTTCTGGGGTTATTTCTTTCTTTGGAGAAATCTCTGCAGAACAAAGCCATGTTCATGGAAGGAATTAATAAACAGATGAGAAGAAATGACAACATTGTCATTTTCAGTTAAAGTGGGATGACAAGATTGTCACTTTTTTCTGTCCACCTTCACCCTTAGGGTATTTATTTTAGTGCCGCTGTGCAATACATTTCACTTTAGGCTCCTGGAAAACTGCTGTAGCACAAATTCTCTGCTGGAACAAATGGCTGCAATTTCATTGACTTCTATATTTTCTAGCCAAAAATTTTCCTCTCCATTTCTATCCAGGGATGCCTGCTAGGTTACAGGAGACAGAACCTCTGCTCATGTTGGAGCCATGTACCAGCTCCCAGTTCCAGGGCCTCATCTTGTCATGCAAATTGATTATTTCCACCCTTCAAAGTCTGCAAGTCTGAAATCCATATTATGTGTTTAAGTGCAATTCTACTGAAAGGATCCAAATTTCTCTGCCAGAAAAATCTTTTTCTTTCTCCAGAACCTCACAGAGAACATGCCTAGATTGTGCTTTAGTGAAGTAAATGCAGAGACAGACTTAAATTAATATGTCTGGGAATAAATTATTTCTGGAGTGTCTTGAGCCAGCATCACATGAATAGATTACCACAAAGCACTATGGGAAGCAAAAATAAATCTGAAAATCATAGCTTAAAACCGGAAAAAAAAAAAATCCATGAAAGCTGAGGATAACTATCCAGCTTCTTATTGTCAGTGGTGGCAAGTGCTTTGCAATCTCTAAAGTACCTCGGAAGTTTTATGGCCCCCTGTCCTCACAAAATCCTGGTTTATTTTATTTGGGAAGTAGAACTGACAACTCACAGCACCTCAGCAGCCAGAAAACACTCCCTAGCAGGCTGCTAGGGCCAGAAATATCCATAACTATTCCCATGATGATAACATCATGAGGATAACAGCAGGTACCCCAGACCAGTTCTACTTCCAGCACTGGGAATGGAAAGCCATATTGTAGTTTGGTTTTCAATGGCCAAGCCCAGCTTTGCCAGGCTGGGTCTTGCCCCAGGGCTTGGACAGAGCCCCGGAGGTGTGAACGGTTCTGCCTCGGAATTCACAGGGTGAAACTGCACCAGCTGAACCCTTCTCTGTCTCTCTTGGCCTCTGATGAGAAAGAGCAGGATCGGTGCCATCCCCAGCATCTCTTTAAACGTGTGCCAAGCTCCACTAAACCAGCTCAGATATTTTAGCCACAGTCAAGAGACTTTTCAGATTGTGTAATGGGGAGAAGTAAAACACCTAGATTTCACTGCTGCCACCCCAATGCCATTTATATTTAAGAAATTATTACATGACTTTGTCACTAAATAAAACACATAATTTTCTTCTGATTCAACATAATCAATTAAAGAGCTAAATGCATAATGGAGAGAGAAATTATAATTCTCTGCTGACCAGAGGAGAAAGGCACTCTCTCAGCCTATCCCGTGCCTTACATTTTCCTCCTCAAAAGCACATAACTGAGACTACAGAGAGATCTCATATTGTACATCAGTCCAGAGGTTTCATATTTAGCATTCTGTGCTGTCATATCGCTACACATCTGTACAATTCAATTTCAACTCTAGGACAAATATTAATAAACTGTGCTTAGGTTTGCACCTTTACCATACTTATTTGTGTGGGCAGCCTGTGGTCAGTGTGGTCAGTGTGGTTGCTGTGGTCAGTGTGGTCAGTGTGTGGTCAGTGTGGCTGGGGTGTGGTTGTTGTGATCAGTGTGGTCGGGGTGGTCAGTGTGGTTGGTGCTGTAGCTGTGTGGTCAGTGTGGTTGCTGTGGTCAGTGTGGTTGGGGTGTGGTCATTGCGGTTGTTGTGATCAGTGTGGTCAGTGTGGGCAGTGTGGGCAGTGTGGGCAGTGTGAGTGTGGTTGCTGTGGTCTCTGTGGTCAGTGTGACGCACAGGGCAGTGCTGGTGCCCGTGCAGCAGTGGTCACTCTCAAAGGAGCAGGGACAGGCACAGGGCACTCACTGAGCAGCAGTGCTCACTCT
>VXBU01012053.1:849505-990347 GCA_013400315.1 Bombycilla garrulus
GCCGTGGTCCGTGTTTGGAGGAGCAGGGACAGGCACAGGGCACTCACTGAGCAGCAGTGGTCACTCTCAGAGAAGCAGGGACAGGCACAGGGCACTCACTGAGCAGCAGTGCTCACTCTCTGGCTGGGCAGGGGCTGTCACAGGGCACTCACTGAGCAGCAGTGCTCACTCTCAGAGAAGCAGGGACAGGCACAGGGCACTCACTGAGCAGCAGTGCTCACTCTCTGGCTGGGCAGGGGCTGTCACAGGGCACTCACTGAGCAGCAGTGCTCACTCTCGGGCTGGCACAGGGCAGTGCCCAGCTCCGGGGCACACCCTGGCTGTGCTGGTGGCAGGCAGGACGGTCAGTGTGAGCTCACAGGGTCTGTCCCGTGCCGGCTCCAGGAGCCAGCACAGGAAGGGTGACAGGACCCTCAGCGAGGGACAGCCACGCTCCCCAGAGGCCCCAGCAACATCCCTCTATTGCCAGCGTGGGATGGAGCTCATTTCACTGCTCCTGGATGTGACTGTGACTGGAAGAGTGGCACCAAAGCAATCTGGAGCACATCCCCAGGTGGTGGCAGGACGTCCCTGCCTGCAGCGCACGCACACACACAGAAAAGCCTCAGCTGGTCTCATTCTGTCATCCCAAATCTGACCCTCTCCCTGCAGCCGTACCTGACAAAACCAAATCTGACTGAGGTACCTGTATGCAGACTCCAGTTTGACACCTCAATTCCTCTGAGATACAGAACTCAGGTATTTGGAAATGAGCCTAGGAAAATCAGCTGCTTTCTCCTAAGTGCCTACCAGGCGCTGAGGAAATACTTTCCTTGTGTCTAAGGAAAAGATACAAAATTCATGTTGAAAACAAATTATCCAAAAAATCTCCTAAACCAAAACTCAGACCTTCCTTACACAGTGCATTTAGTCAGCAGGTCACTGCACACACCTGCAGACAAAGTCCAGCTTTGTGACAGTGCCCAGAATGCATTTAAATCTGCAAAAGCCACTTAGTCTATTAAACTCCTTCAGTGCTTTCTGTGCATCCAACTGCATTAAATACTCTGACACATGGAGAAATCTGTCCAAAGGCCCTGGTGCTGCTGCACTTGTAACAATTAGTGGTGCTTTTCATATATTCATAAAAAAATCCTTATATTTTCTATACAGTCCAGTACTACAGTCACCTGGAAATTACATAGGATTATTCTAGAGAAGATATGATGCCATATGTTGCAGTATTAAATGCCTGTGCTTTGCCATAGAAAATGTTTTCATACACTAGTCTTACAGGTTTCAGCTAATTTTCCCTACTCAGCAAAAATAAATTCCAAAAAACATGATAACAGGTCTCACACAGCCCTCGTAAAACTTCAGTCTGAAGCATTTTTCCCACCAAAAGTTTCCTATTATATTTCTATTCAAGGACATAGGACTTGTTTTAATATTACATAAAGAACCAAGTAACTGCTCAGTTATGGCAACAAGAAATTAGAAGGAGGTACATATTTCCAAAAAAAGATAATAGCTGACTATCAAAGCAGTCCCAGAAATTAGTTGTGAAATGAAGTGGAATATGTGAATGGTTATGAAAAACAACTAAATTAATTTACATGGGTAAAATAAATGGTACATGAGAGACAACTGCCACAGCAGAGTTATTCTCCTTATTCAGAATAAATGGGATTGGATATGCACATGCATGTGTGCATTTATGGGTATTTCTGTGAGAGAGATTTATTAAAATGTTTAATGGTATTGCTATGGTTGTATCGAGTCACACTCCGTGGTTTGCAGGCCTAATCCTGCTCACGTTAAAGGCAGTGGAAACAGGAACAGTTGACTAATTATCCCTCTGTAAGGCTCCAGAATATCCACATTGAATTCTAACAAATTACTAGAACCTCAGGGAAAGAAACAATGCTAATTAAGATGAACTTTAGGTGTAGGACCTAATTAATATGATCTTTTTGTGAAACTTGTTCCAAATGAAGCAAATTTAAAAGTTATACCAATAAATGCCTTGGGCTGTATAGCAATAAATAAGTCAAAAAATAAACAAACATGTTCCTTAAAATCAGCAAGTAACAAATCAAGTTATTAGCAAGGGTGTTATGTGACTGCAAGACTTTTCTTCAGCAAAGATTTTGATTTGCTTTAGCTCTGACCACCACTGTGGGTGAAATGAGAAATGCAGGGCTGCTTTCTGTTTCTGACTGGAAACACACAGACATGCTGGGGGGGAAGAAAAAATACAGCAAGAATACACAAGTGATTCTGTTTGGGGAGAAATACTGATTTCGAGATCTTGTCAAAAATGATGTGTCAATCTATTAAAACAAGAACTTTAAACTATGTCTCTAGGAAACTTGGAAGATTTTGTTTTCCTGTTTTAGGGAACGCAGCTAGATGCCCAAGCAGGAGAAATTTGGGCAGCAAGTCAATTAAAGAAGGTGTAAAGGTCTCTGTATTGGTAGAGCTCCTGTTTGTGCACCCACGTGGACACATCTGTTTGCCTCAGGTACCTGAAGGCAGGGTACACAGTCATAGCTTGGAAACTTCCAACTCAGAACATTCTATGATTCCACAGCAATTATTTTCCCCCCATAACTGGACAAACCCTCATTTCTTACAGTCCTGCAGCATTCCACACCCGAGGCTAAAAGCTGAACCTGTTGTGAAGATCAGAGCCGAGCTCTGGACAGCTCCTAGAGCACCCTCAGGCCAGATGGACCCAATTCCCTGGCTGGAATCCAGAATCCAGGGGTGAATCCTGATCCCATGGAAACCCCTGGCGAGAGTCCCACTGCTTCTAGTGAGGTCACGCTCTGCTCTTTGCTCCAGCAGAGCTTTTGGGAGATCCTTCCACACAGGATTTTTTCTGGGTCTTTTTTTCTGAATGAAACTGAAAGTTAAGAGAGTACTGACTTGTTCAAATTGAAACAAAGATGACAGCAATGAAAAGGTAGCCTATCAAAAAACAAAATAACAAGTTATAATCACTCTGTTCTGAGCAGATATAATAAAAAATATCAGATTCAAAATATGAACATGAGTTATTGTTTTGGCTTTGTCTGCTACACTGGAATTCCTCACATGCTGACCTTTTGCTCTCCTCCTACTTCTATTTTTCTCTCTCACCACTCCATAAGAAAAAAAAAAGGGGTAGAGGTGAAAGAGAGAGAAAAAGAGAGAAGAAAAAAAGGAAGGGGAAGAGAAAGCATGAGAACTTAGTAAAGACAGTGGGTGAAAGAGAAGGAATGAATAAAGAGTGAAAGAGGAACAGAACAAAAGCTAACAAGTGAACAGGGGAAAGAAAAAAAATACAAGAGGGAAATAAATGCACTGCCAGTTGTTTTTTTAGGGCTTGTGAAAGTTATGGGGCCCTACATGAAGAAGGCATTACATTTTTTGATCTGCAGCCAGATTCTTAATGAAATAGGAGGGCAGGAGGGAGGCTAATGTGATTCAGCATCTAAAAGCAAGCAGTTGCATCAATAATCTTTAGCACTGGCACTTGTGCTAAGACAAAACATAACATAGTTTAGAAGACAAGTTGTCAGTGTGATTCGGGGGCCTTTCAGTTACTCAATATAACTCCATTAGGTTTTGGAAGCATAAACAGGTAGCAGGGTTTTGTGCTAGTAATACTCTTAAACCAGTATGTAATTAAAATTGAGCTCTGTGGAGAATAATTCCAGTGCATATTACTAAAGGTGACCTCTCTCTTATCAATCTCCAGTGAATACCAGTGTTTGCTTTAGCTCTACCCACGTTCAGTCTAACAAACACAAGCACCAAGCCACAGCCTGAAGAACTGAGCAGGGCACACTTGAACCGGGCTGTCTGCTCTGTGCCAAGCTCCCACCTCTCTGCTAGAGCAGCTTTAGGAGAGAAGTGCACTCACTTCCCCTGCTGCCCAGCTTGTGCCTCACTTTCCTGCAGAAGTTATTTCTTAAATTAAAAAATTTTGTGTGGAAGTGGTTTTTTTACTTTTTTTCTTTCTTTTTTTTTAATGTACAAAACTTTGCAGTAAACTAGGCTAAAGGAGAGCTTTTCTTCCTCCCTTCAGCTCGAATATACACAAAACTTAGACTGACCTTTAAGGCTAAGCTTTGCAAATCTGTCAGTGCAAGGAATTTGGGTAGGATGAAATTCCCACCAATGAAGACGTCTCACTTCATGTTAGTCTATGCATGACTTGACTTCTCCTTAAGTCCCTCACACAGAGCTCAAGCTCACTGGAGTTGCTCTCAGGGCCTTGTGAGGGTCTCCTGCAGGAGAGAAGCTCACTCTGAGTGAGTAGGACAGTGAAAGAAAAGATCATAACCTTCAAGAAAGTGATCAGGAGTACAAACTCTTAGATCCACTAGCCAAATAATACTGGTTTTGCAAAAATCTTTCATGTTAGATACTGAGCTTAAATACCTATGGTTGCTGGACACTGGGAAAAATGGGCTTTCCAACAAGAGCACCCAAAAAACCTCATCTGTTCTTACAGGAGCATTTTCTCAATGCAGAAAATCTAAGGTGTGAAGAGAACCTGGCTCATAAACTCTAGAACTGGAGAGGGAAATTATCCCCAGCTGGGATAACAGCTCAGCAAAGCCAGGGTCATTCTTGGACAAGCTGAGCAGCAAAGTTACTCAGATGGAAGACGCCAAAAGAAGAACAAATGCTGGAGTCACAGCATTGTGAATCTTGGCTTCCCACTAAACCACACGAGTCAGGGCAGTCCCTTGGAAATGAGCTCCTACCACTCATCTGTGGCCAGCACTGCCCACAGGCCGCCTCTCAAACACACAGCTGAACTCTGAGAGGTGCAACATCGCTTTTATTTTGCCTCTTCTCTTCAGATCTCAGGAAGTTTACTCACTTATCTATATGTAAAAGCGACTCTATGGTTAAGACAAAAATTAATTTTGCTGAACTCATGCAGAAATATCTGGGAATGGGAATAATAAGAACCACTAGCAAAAGCTGATTTTGCAACACTATTTATTTTCCCCATTTGTCTTAAATACAGCTTTTTGTTCACTGTTCTACATCTATATTGATATTAAAATAACATAATAAGCAGATTCTAAACTAAAGAGGAAAAAATCAGCTAGTGAGACAGTGGAAGGCAATGTGAATTAGTTTACAATGCAAGCATGCAAACCCCTTCACCTCTACCCCTTTCATTTATGACTTTCTCTATTTCTTGCCATTAATGTCGTTTGAATTGTCCCCTGGTCTCCTAACACAGAACTGTTGTCTGCCTTCTTCATTAATCTTCATAAATTCCAAGTACCACGATGGCCTGATCTCCACCCTCCAGGGCATGGGCAATTCAAGAGGGCAAATGTTTTGGGGAGTCAGTTTGAATTCCTGACTTGTGTTCTACAGTGCTGCGGTGGAGCCCAGGGTGGGAGGGCAGGGGGTCTTTTAGCCTTCCTTGCTGATTTGCCTTTTTATATTTTCCTATTTTTTCCAAGTGCTTTTAAGTTCCCAGGGATGTCTTAACAATTCTGGCTGTGCAAGGGAAAAAGGATGCAAGGATTCATGCACAATATTTGGATAATATTTGGACAGGGAATGGTCTCACCATTGGATATTGTTTGTATCTATTTGCTGCAATGCACCTGCACCTCAATCCCTCTTCAAGCTCCTGAACAGGGGTGTGGGGAAAACACTGCAAAACCTTTCAGAGATCTTCAAACTTGGCAATCTGAGGCTTTCATATTATTAAAAAAGAAAAATAAAAAAATAAAAGGAGAAAAAATAAAAAAAGAGAAAGTATAAAAAAAGGCACAGCTTGCAGTTTGGTACTACTGTAGAAAATTATATGGCAATTAATAACAATTTACAAGGCAGCACAGCATGTGCTAATAGGTATAAGGAGTAGAGTAAATAAGTATGGAAATCATCACATATTGAGCAAAAACTTCCATAGTGCAGTGCTGAATGTCCCTAGACAAAGTATCTTCCATAAACAAAAATCATATCAGTTGATGTGCATGGTCTGAGACCTAAACAGCAAATAACCAAATTCTCTTCCCATGTTTATTGAGTCTGGATTTGGGGATCTTTTCCCTGGGCGTTGGATAAAGTTTCCTCCTGGACCACTTTATTCTCTTTGAGTGATGCCACTCAGTATAAGGAAAACAAAGAGAACTGAGTTTAAGCTTGCGGAAAGCTGACTCTCTTTGGAGGGAGCCAAAGTGGTAATAAAAACTGTTCTAATGATTTGATCAGCAAAACGAACTAAAAGCAAAGTTTGGAATTAATGAGAGCTCTAGATCAAAACTGCGGATGATTTTCCTCTCATTAGTGGTTTTTATCATCAGATGTTAGCATTGTTTGAATGAAATTCATTCAAAGACCTCAAATAAAAGCAGTATTTGGTAAAAGAAACTGTGATTTGGGTCTATTAACAAACAGAACATCTTGCTAAATAATTCCTTTATGCACTATTCAGTAATGATGTAAAGCTGGTGCCTTTCTGCTGCCTCAGTGAAACAGCCTTCAGAAAGATCATTAAACCGGCTTTTTGTGAGAGGAGCTAAAGAGAGCGACTGAAGCGTCTGTTATAAGTTTATATTTGTATTCAACTCAATTAGGCCCTAGGACACAGATGAAAGCGCAGCGCAGCTCCCTCCCAGGCCCTTTCCAGCAGCCAGCTTTCTAAAGAAGCTGCTCTGGAAGCTGCTGGGGCCGGAGCCCGCGGCTTTCCAGGAAGCGCTGTTGCATCACGGCGGCCCGGACCGGCCGGGGCTCGCACAGATCCCGAGCAGCTGATCCGCGGGGAGCGCGGCCAGCGCTCGTTGCGGGAGGAATTTCGGTACAAACGGAGCCACCGCAAACAAAAACAAACCCTCCTCCTCTTCTCCCCTTTCCACAGCTCGGGAATCCTCCTCCTGGCTTTGTTCTTTCTCTTTCCAGCGGGGCCCCTGGCCGGGGTGGCTGCCAGCTGGCTCGGGGGACAGATGCGCTCTCGGGAGCTCTGTCCCGGGCCGGGGCCCGCAGGGCACGGTCCGCAGCGCCGGGACAGCCCCGGAGCTCCGTCCCTGCTGCTCTCCTACGCTCCCAGGAGCTGCACCAGGCAGAGCGACTGGCTCTGTCCCTGCTCCCAGGGCTGCGTGCCCGGGAGGGCTTTTCTCTCCGGATGGAGCTGGGGAAGGCGGCACTGGGCTGTGGAACACGGCATCCCTGGCACGGCAGAGCCTTACCAAGGGGCTCCATCCCCAGCAACTCCGACCATCTTTCATTCCAACCCACAGCTAGCACCACCGGAAGAATTTTTTGTAAAAAAAAACCCAGAAGTGCCTGGCTAGCTTCACACTGGAACCCCCCTCAAACCAGTCCAGTTCAAGTGGACCTGCCTCTTCCAAGAGAAACATGTCCTGTCAGAAATGTTTCACCTGCTCACTAAGTACATTCACTACACAGAGCCTTTTTATAATGTGCTAATTTATTTTTAGAAATGGTTTTATATCGCAGAGCACCCTGAGTGCCTTTGGCAACTTCAGGTACTTCAGAAATAAATGTATTATTATTCCTCTTTAGAGATTTAAACTGTATGTTAAGTGGTTAAAAGTAGCCATTACATGGTCGGTGGCTTTTTCTTTTATTGGTTTTCCCAATGGCAATTTTAATTCTGAATTTTATTATTTTTTATTAATTTTATTATTTATTTATATTACAGCACTTTAACTCTTAATTTAGGAAGAATCAGTCCCAAAAAGAAGAGCTGAGTGCCTGAGTGGCAAATAAAGTGCTTAAGGCGGAAGCTGTGAGCCTGAAAGCTCCTGAGCTCTCGAGGCATTAGAATCATTTTCTGATCTAACTCTTCCTAGTCCTCTCCAGTTCTGCTCTTTGTCCTTCCTGGAAGACTGAGCACTTTAGCACAAACAGAACCTCCCATTGCCTGGATTTCCCAAGGAGCTTAACCTGATTGTCATTTTTCAAATTGTACTTGATAAACCCATCAAGTCACAAACAAACTACTGTTTCCTTCTCATCAGAGAAGAATCTTTAGTACATGGCGTACCAATCTGTGGTTTAAAGTTTCATATGGTGTGTAGGCAGGCCAGATTAATCGCCCTGTTTTGGAGGAAAGCGGCCCATATCTTAAAGAGGCAAATTTTACACCACATCCTGGACTAGTCCTCCACACATGGGCTTTGCTAGGTGGCTTCTCTGTGCAGAAGAATTAATTGTTCATTACCTGAAATCAAAGCCCCTGGAAACAACTCCTCCTGCAGATCAGTGGCTGAAGAGTGAAAACCAAGGAATAGGCTATAGGATCAAATATCTTCATTTTCACTTAATGAGAGTATCATTCCTGAAACTCTCACTAAGGCACCTGCACCTTAGAGACGCCAAGGGGTGAAAATCTACTCTATTTTCATTATTTTCTTCTTGGTGAAGCTAACTGCTCATGGTGCCTTCAAGCAACTCCTCTTCTTGTGCACGTGGGCTCAGATCTCCTCTGCTCCTTGCCCCTTTTTGCTAAGCCAACCCACCTTCAGATTTTCAGTTTTCATCCCAGGAGCCAGCCATTCAAAATGCGTATCTCACAATATTTAGTTTTGCGGACCAAATAAGTTTTCATAAAGTTTGAAAGGCAGTCTGGAAAAGCTTTCTGTCTGGAAAGGACTGAGCAAACTTTCTCAGCTCAGGCATCTGGAAACTGAATTTTGCAGCTCTGTCCAGCCACTCAAGCCCAATAAGAAAACAGTGGTCACATGGCAGCTTAGAACATGCTCTGCAGGGATAGCTGGGATGGTTCAGGTAAAAATAAGATTCCTTCATGTGTCTTCAGAGGAGTGAATGACCCAGAACTACCATCATGCTAGTTCTGCATGCTGTAAGGCAATCCTTTCTCCCGAGGCCAAGATCCAACTGCTGTTACTTAACCTGTTCTTCAATTTTAGAAGTTACCATCCACTAACCTTCCCATGAAAGCATCAGTCGGTGTGCATGGAAAAGAGCCAGCTGATTGGATCTGAGGGGCTGCTGCATGGAGATCTAGGCTGTGTCACTGAAACGCCTGTTCATCCCATCACTCAAATTGCCAGGGAGAACTCCAGCCAAGAGCAACACTTAGTGGGCCACTGCTGCCAGGAGGTCAGTAAGCCACGGACAGAGACTTTGCAAAGCTGGAAGTTTGTTCTTTTGAGTTCAAAATAACTTCTGTGGAGGTATTTTGTGAAGACATGTTTCCTACCTACTCACCTACTTGACCCTGATTTCAGTGCACATAGGTAAAAGGCTGGTTGCAAGGACATGCCTGAACTGATTCTTACTCATTAAATAATTTAGGCAGGTGTCTAAAATTAGTTAAGATTTAAAATTTCACTACAAGATATGCATGCAGTTTTTTATCTGCAGTCACTTTTTAACTGCAAATAAGGCTGATGAGCAAACCCTCTTGTATTTATCATTATATAATTAGAAGTAAACTGTTATAATTGCACTGGTATATTTAAAGGTTAAATGACAAGTTTCACAATAAGAAAACCAGTCAGAAACAGAAGAAACCTTCTTAAAACCATGGTCAGCTGCTCAAAAGGCCCCAAGCACTGACAGGAGGGGCAATGAGCAATCAGATCCACCAGACAAGGAGCAGGGAACAAAAAGGTCTCAAGATTGGCCTCATCAGTGCTTATAAAAATCAGCAGTAGTCTCTCCACTGCTTTTGACAGGTGCTGGCTGAGATGCTATATGTAAACTCCCTGGCACTCTGTTAAGACAAAACTTCATTCCATTCAAAGCTTTATTAGCATCAAAATTTCATAAAGACTACAAAATTGGATCTGAAAAGTTTAATTTGTTGAAAATCTGGCAGCCTGGATAGAAATTCTAGGCACCTGGCTTGAGCATTGCTCATTTTCCTCCAGTTTCATCCACGGTGCCATTATTTATTTAGTTCTGCAAGTTTTGAGAGGAATGCTGCAATGTGAAACACATCACTTGCAGGGAGCCACAGTTTTGGCAGCCTTAACAAAACTAATGCCAACTCAATGCAAATCTCTTTCTGCTTGTTTGCATGTATTATAACAGCAAGAAATACATTTTCTTAGCTGCATTTTTTTCCTCATTTTTTTCAGATAAGTCAATTATTTGTAAAGTGACTGTCAATATTGTGTACTCAAAGTGGTACCAGCAATGCTGAGTTATCCAGCAGGAATTCTCTCCTTGATTTTTTTAAATGCCTTTACACATATGGTTTTGTGTCCTCCATTGGTTTTAATGTGTTTTTTGAATTCTGAAAATCATTCTTTAAAATACTGACTTGTATTAAAAAGCAAAGAGTACATCATTGCACGGCTTTAACAACTTGAAGATGTCAGATGCATTTTTGAAGCTGCCCCACACACAACGGAGGAGGACTGGGGCAGTCCTGCAGCAGAGGGAATCTCACAGCCCTGCAAGCTGTCAAATCTTTGAAACGATCCAGGTTCTCCAGCAGGTTTCTACATCTGGTGTGGCTTTGTTTTTATTAACCACCAGCTCAGCTAAATAACAATGTCCCATCAAGTCCTGGGTCGGATGTGGCTCAGCGTGGGGCTCTGGCCATGCCCTGCAGGGAGCCGTGGCCCGAGCCAGCTGAGCAGGTGGACAAGCCAAGGTTTAAGCTTTACAAACAGCTGAATTTTGGAGAGGAAAGTAAAAATGCAAACTCATGCCTGAAAGCTCAGGAAGGCACCAGTTCCGCCAGGGACTGACTGCCAGATCCAGCCATCCGAGGGCTGAATGGCATTCAATTATTATGGCTTGGGGTCGCCCCACAGCTACATCTGGTGCTAAACGTGTGCTCTCTAATACCCACGGGTTCCTATGGTCTAGATAAAACCAGAACATTGACATGCTCTTGACTACT
This sequence comes from Bombycilla garrulus, assembly GCA_013400315.1. Lineage (NCBI taxonomy): Eukaryota > Metazoa > Chordata > Aves > Passeriformes > Bombycillidae > Bombycilla > Bombycilla garrulus. The sequence goes on from VXBU01012053.1 coordinate 860,355, forward strand.
CTGTACAACAGCACTGATGTTATTAAACACCATGTCTTGTCCTATAAACAGTAGGGATTAATTTATTTTATACCCCCTGAGTGTTTATTAAATTTATCTCTCTCCAAAGCACAGCCACTTATCACAAGTCACCACAGCCGTGCAACAAATTCCAGCTCTTTACCCAACATTCATTTTCCCGAACATCCCTGCAAACCAGGTGCTGCCAGCATGCAGCTGATGTACATGAAAGGTAAGGAGTACAAACTTGCAGACCAAGATCCAGTGCCAGTCCCTGAGAATGTATTCCCTAAGCAAACACCTTTGGGGTTTAAATTTCAGATTTATTGAATCACTACGAATGTAGATGTTTCTGGAAGGTGGCTCCCCTTTGGAGGACATTACTTTTTCACCTCCACCATAAGCTGCTGGGTGAGTGCCAGCATATGAACAGAATATTGAAATCAGAACAGCAATCTCAGCTTCACTGATCACAAACACTTTTGCATGTTTTCTTGCAGTTTTCAGTTTACCTCAAGACACAAACAAACCTACAGGCAACTCTGGTAATGAGGGTTTGAGGTTCTGCACTTGACTCAATTAGTGACTCATGGAGCATCTGTGCACGTCAGCTTATGCCTCTCCAAACTGGGCTAAAGTAGACAGGGCTATTTTGAGGGCTATTACGAAAGTTAATATATATTTCTAAGGTTAAAACAAACATTTATTAAATTTTCTTGTTTTCACTGATGCATCATACACTCCAACATTGCATAAAATCAACTAAAAAAGAGGTTTCTCACCTTTTCTTTCTTTCACATCTACTTAAAAAAATCAAGCAACATTGCTGCTTTAATTTAAGCAGAAAGAAAAAATTATCTCTTTTTTTGTCTCCTCTAAATATGACGCTGGTTAGTTCCCAGCTGAAATAGTTTGCGTGAAATCCCCTGTGGAGTCTGATCCTGTGCCACTAAAGCAAACGGGAGCACTGCCACCCACCCGAGCACAAGCCAGAGATCACCTTGTGTTTCTGCAGGGGATCTGAGGAGCAGAAAATCACAAGCCAAAGGGATTTATTGCCCAGACTCCTGTGACTAAGACCAAAACTAGTTGGTCCCTGAGGAGAGGGCTGGAAGAGACACAGCAGGTACCTGAACAAGGGGAAGGTGCAGGTGGGACAAACTCCTGACAGCTGCTCTGGGGCTCTGTGGGAAAGGAGAGGGCAGTGAAGGGAATCCTGCTTTGTTTCCCCGCTCCACTGCTGTTATCTGTGAGTGCAAGCTGCTCACTGGAAGCCAGCAGGGCTGGATTTCTTCCTGGGGAGCCACCATCCTTCCCCATGCTCCCAGCCAGCTCAAATCCTGCTCCCTGCGCTTCCCCACGAGTCCATGTGTCCCCCAGCACCGCAAACTGCCCTCCTGCAGTGGCTTTTCTCACAGGGACATCCCAGGGCAGATCTCTGTCCCCCTGCAAAAATACAGCGTGCCTCTGCGTGAGGGGCTGCAGAGTTACACACACGCCCAGACACCAGCGCCAAACGCTGTCAGAAAGAGAATCACTTCTGATTAATGGCACAGGAAAGTTAATTGTCATTCGGTATAAATGTCAGAGTGGAAACTCAGCGAAGATAAAACATCACTTCTCAACAAAAAAGAAGGGATGATTTCCATGGTGCAGCCTAAGCCTGGTGCTTAATGCGGATGAAAAAAATACTATTCGGCTCAGCTCCTTGGGAGATCAGGATATTTTAGCTTTTACTATCTCAGGGACTCGCCTTGCTAGTCCCTGATGCACAAAGCTCACTGAGTTGTTCACGTTTCTCTGGGCTGGATCCGCAGCTGGTGTAAATCACCGCGACAGCTCTGACTTTGGTGGCATCCTGCCAGCTTACTCCAGTGAAGGATTTGGTGCAGAAATGTTTCCCAGTGTATAAACTTCTGGTTATGATAGACAGTTTCTGGGCTCCAGCAGGGATTGGTGATCTGAAAAGGGGGTTATGGGAATTGGCAAGATATGAAATGGTGTGGGAGAGCTGCAAATATTTAATTTCCTGTGAAATAATTCTCTGGTGGCTATATATATATATTTATATACACACACATACACACACACGTGTATGTGTGCATGCGTGCTGTTCAGCAAGTTACAACCTAAAATTAACAGATTTCTTATCTCCCATGGATCTCTCCTGGCAACAATGGTCTGCCCAGGAGTGTCAGCAGGAACTCAGGAACTCCACTCCATTTGCAATACCACCACACCTTCGAGCCCAAATTGACTCCTGAGATGGTTTCCAGCCCCCTGGCTGCAAAGCCAGTTGTGTGTTTAAGGAGGAAATATGCTGGGGAGGAGCTGGACCACTTCAACGCCTGCAGAGAGATTCCAGACTCGTGCACCTGCCTCTCCCCATGCCCGCAGCCAAATTTAAATGCTACGGCCCCTCCGTGGAGAAAGGGGCACAAGTTGGGGCCACGGCTGTTCCCGGGCTGTAAAAATAGAGACAGATGCTTGCCTGCGATGAGGAAGAATGTGAGGCTTCTTTGAAAGCCGAGTGTGAGCAAGTCCTGACACCTCCCGGCTCTTCACCTCGCTGGAAAAAGTTCTTGTGCTTTTGGCACGCACGTGGGGACACACACAGCCCGCACGGAGAAACAAAAGCTGCCGGAGAGCAACAGAGATGCTTCTAGCAGGGCTCAAAGAGCCGGGAGGGGGGAAAGGCTGCTGTCAGCGTTGTTTGTTTTCAGCCCAGCGTGATTAAAAATCCCCAAACCAACCATCCAAAACAAACCCCACCCGCAGCTCCTCTCCGGAATCAATCGGGAGCAAGAGGAAAGCCTCGCTCTGTGCTTGGTGTCTTCTTGCCCGTCGGTCCGGCAGGGTGGGAATCTGTCGGGCTGCCTGTTTTCCAGCCAGGTGGACAAACACACAGGCAGGGGGGTGAATGCAATTTGCTGTTTCAGAGAAAAGCCAGGTCCAGAAAGGGAGTGAAAGTGCTGATCCCAGGCCAGAGCGAGTGCTCCCCCCGTGCCCCTCGGCAAACGCCGGGCAGTGCCCGCTGCCACACCCTCCCCTCACAGCTTTAATGAAGAAATGAAGGAAAATACGGTATTTTTATATTGTCCTTTCAAGGAGATCTCTGTTTGCATAGTTGGATCCCCCTTCCTCCACACAGCACTAACATTAGTGTGACCTTTTCCTGCTAATTGGAAAATCTTACGGAAATAAAGCCTGTCAGAAAATGAGAAGTGTCTCCCCTTTAGGCTGGCCAAACGACCTCAGAGGGGGAAAAGAAGTTCTGAATTTCTGCTCCTTCTGCACACACTGCAAAATCTTTATTACTTCGGAGAGCCTTGAAACCCAGTAATGCCCCTCCAGTGCAAAGAGAAGTAAATAAATTTCTTCTTATGACCACTTTGGAGAAACACACAACCAGATTTACTCAGCAGGGATAGATACTGGACAAGATAATGAAGAGAGAATAAGAATATGATAGGGGTTTACAGCCTCTTCTGTCTCTTTAAAGTGTTTTAATCCTTCAGAAACAGGATATCGGGTCCATTTCCTTAAAGATACAGTATCCCTTCTGGGACAAGTAATGTTATAAAAACCTAAGATGTAACATCTATCTCACAATATTGATTGGCACTTTAGTGTGATAAAAGGGGTTGAACCTGAAGGGGAAAAAAAGGAAAAGAAAAGAAAAGAAAAAATGGTAAACTGGGATTACTCTTAGAAGAATTGAAAAAAAAGTTCCTGTAACACCAGGTCAAACTTTCAAAATATTTTTTTAACATGGAATTGAACCAAATGCCATTTCAATTATTGTCTAGGCAATTCTCTTGATTTTTAAAGTGTATAGATCCATGTTTGCAGCTTTATGACCAGCTTGTGCTGGAGCTAGCTCCAGCCCCAGCCCGGTACAAAGCCCTGTGAATCCTTTCTGTGCTCCAGCAGAGGGAAAAAAAAAAAAAGGAGAAATTTCAAATAAAGAGATATGGTTTTGTTATGAGCAGCAAACAAAGGAAACACAATTTCAAATTACTGTCTGGTTCATTTATAAAATGCCCTTTTTAGACAGCGTCACCTGTTTTTCAGAAGAGCTTTGAATGAAAATATTGAAACTACTGTCATCATATGGATACATCTACAGTCATTCCTGAATTACTCAAAGTTAAAATAACAGAGACACAAAGACTGCTAACAATTACTCATTCAAGTAGCTCTTACTCATAGGAATAGTCTCATTGAAGCCTGTAGATCTATTTCCATGCATTGTTGGGCTGAGCTTGTATCATACAGTGAACCAGAAAAGCCTGAAGCGGACACAGAGAAGCCTCTCAGCAGTCACATCCACCACAGAAAGGTAAAGCACTGACACGTTTCACCTCTGCATCTGACAGCACAGACCTGGTTCACCATCAGACACGTCCTAACCCACAGCTCTCTCACAACCTGCTCTCCCAAATGTTGGGTCTCCAGGCTGTGCCTGTCACACCCAGCCCTGCCTGCATGGGATAACCATGCACAGCTGCTACACCTGAGGGGAGGAGTGTGGCTGCAGCACAAGACGTGGTGCCTGTAAAACTTACAAGCCTGTCCTAACCAGTGATTTTTTTTCCTCCATTTTTTTGAGAAACCTTTGGAGCAGGCACAGGCTGCTGTGAATTTTTCCAGCTCAGGAGGCAGCATCCTCTTTGCCTGCCTTCCCCCAGGATCTCCACCTTTCCCTGCCTGTGCAGAAGTCCACTTGGCAGCTGCCTGAACTCCAGGGTGACCCAAGGGCTCAGCACCACCGGGAGAGGCGTGGCCCAGTGCAGGAGCCCCAGTCAGGAGTTACACAATAATGCGGGGTGGTTTTGGTGTCGCCCAGATCTGTTGGAGGTTTAAATCCTGGCCTGTGACTCCCTGAAGTCAACAGTCTTTCCTTAAGCAGATGAAGTGACAGGCTCTTCCGAGACACATATGCTCCATCTCAATGCTATTTTCAGTCTGGATTTTAGTATAGAGCTCAAAATACCCCCTCCAGTCACTGCTGTGCTCCTTTCCAAGGAACAGGGTGGCACCAGGCAGAACATCCCGCCCATTAAGGCATGCTCTGAATACACATTAACCACTAACTGTGGAATTATCCTGTTGCATCTTGGGGATGTTGTTTTTTTTTTTTTTGGGGACCAGGAAAAACGTGTCCTGCATCCTGGAGTTCCCTAGTGCAGAAAGAAACCGTCTGGTCATCACTGGAGCTGCTGGCTCCAGCCAGAGAGTGCTCAGCAGAGATGGGACACTGTGTGAACGGCAGAGATCGCAGCAGATGCACAAGTTGGATGTAAAATGTGCACAGAGGTTTTCTGCCAACAAACTCTCCTTCTCTCTTGCCACTCTCTTTGGCCAGCTCATTTATCCAAGAACTTCTCATGCAAGATCACAAAGCAGAGATATCCAGCTGCCAGACAAGCCTTCCCAGACCACCCGTGTGAGCGGCACCATCCCCATTTGTCAGGGACACACGGACACCCTGTCCACGTGAACCAGGTACTTGCCCAGAGGGCCTCAACTTTAGTGAAATCTTTATAGGGCTTGAATTATTCAAGCCCTGACCTTTAGCAAATCTCTCAGTCAATGCTAGTTAATGTCCTTTAAAGTCATTGACCCCAGGTCAGGGACCAAGGGGGTGCTTCATCATTGGAGACACGCAGGTTCAAAACCAAGAGAGGTTTTTGTGGTGTATTTTTAAGCACTCTGGAAAATGATGGCTGCCACCCACAGAAGGGTCACCAGTGCCACAAGATAAAACAGCACGGGCAGGAGGATCCCAGCTGCCATCTGCGGGATCCAGCCAGAATTCACACTCCTCTGAACATCAAGTTCTGCATTTGGGATGTCTGGACCAGGAACTGTGGGTCAGCACAGCAAGGATGAAGGTCACCCACAGCATCTCCAAAGCCCCTGTGCAGGGAAGGGGGGAAGAGGGTGGGGGATGCAGCTGTGCCGCTGCCTTCAAGAGACCAACAGGTGCTGCTGTGTCATACCAACCTCAGCAAATACATTTTGTAGGCAATTGCAAGAATTTTTGAGTGACTTTCACCTCCCAAAACAAGAGACTGGTTGGTTGTCTCTAAGAAGTTGAAGTTGGATTGGCAAGGAAAGATTTCTGCCCCCTCCTTCACTATTGATAAGATCACCTCTTACAGATTTCAACACCATTTAGGAAGTTTTATAACAAGCCTGTCCCTGGATGGATAGGTTTTCAGATGTGTGTGCTTCAGATGTGTGTTCTTGATAAACTTTTTTATTATTTCACATTATCCATTAACAGTAAGGTTGTCTCTGTTGCCATAAACAGCAAAAGTTTTGGTTCAAATCTTCATACAAGCTCAAAACTTTTAATCTTGGACTTGAAATGGATTCATGGGACTAGGTGAAAAGCCAGTTTGGGGGAGTTTCCAGCTTTCTTTAAATTGTAAAACTGTCAGTGGGAGTCATGAGGTTAGACTTATTGGGCAGGCTTCTGCCCTGATTCTAGCTAGGGGAATTATACATAATGAATTAACCACATGACTAATTTTACCTCATTTTCTGTTCTTGATGTGTCTGAAAGCAAATTAAAATACCCTGAAATTATTCATTACCTAAAAGTACTTGCAGTGAGAGGGTTTTATTTCACCTTACTTTAGTCACCTAAAAGTCGTGGGTTTACCTAAACTGCTTTCCCAGGTCTTCTTATAGTTAGGGCAGCAAGAAGACAACTCACCCAGTCCCAAAGGCAGATGTTGAAATTAAATGGGTTGATTCATCTTTGCGGTAGAGATAGCCGAGGTGAGTAGCTTAAATGGGACATTTGATTTTTCCATGGCCAAAATTAGTTGAAATTAATCCTAACCCACATCATTGATCACAATGTAAGTGCAGAGGTAAGCTTTTCCACAAAAGTTTGCTTGAATGTTCCAGAGCAAGCAGTTTTTCACGGACCAGGCAGATCCCGCTTTTGAAAGTGCCTGAACACCTAGCAGACACTGGAAACATTAATAGTTAAGGACCTAAATACCTTAAAAGATGGGCCCACATGTCTTATTGAATGCTTCTGTTCCCTGAATGGATGAGTTCAATTCACTGAATCAGGCTTTGGGGACAGATCATCACCACTGGTGACTGCTCTTGTGTTTCACTTCTCCGTCAAACTCCTCGGGTTAAGCATCGGCAGAAAATGAATGGGAAAGGGGTATGATGGATACAGCTGTAATGGCACAAATTTGTTTCTCAGCAGAGAAGGGAAAGCCAAGCTTTTTAACAATTGAAATGTTGAGTTAGACTTCTGCATTTGGCCTGGCTTTCAGAAGTGAGCAGCAGTCTCTGTATCAAGACCTGCAAGGGTCTAGCATGCAACTCTGAAAAACTAGAAAATTAAACTGTCCAAACCAGGAGCCAATTGTACCTCCATTACAGGACTCACAGATCCGTAAAAGAGGCTGCAACCACTGTAGCTCCCCAGGAGAACCTGCCCTGTGCATTTGTGGCAGAGGAGGCTCGGGGTCACACCGAGCACCTGCAGGAGAGGCATTTTCTCGCCTTCAGGGGCGGCACTTTGAAACCATCTCCATTTTTAACTGGAACAGGGTGTGAGGCTCTGCCTGCTCACAGGAGTTACATGGCCAAAGCACACTCATCTTGCTTCAAACACAGGAGGGCAGCTCCTGAGACTGAATTTGGAGATATGAGCCCTGCAAAGCTTAACATCCCCACCGAAAGGAAGGGAAAGGCTCTAACAGTAAGATTGGAGACACATTTTTAATCCCAGCTCTGACTCTGCTCTGCCAGTATCACCAGAAGAGACCGATTTACCACTCCACCATGGCTTTGCAAGCCCCAAATGCGGCTTTTCCCAACCAAAAAGATCTCTGTCTTGTACGAAAGCTTGATGAAGAGCAGACCAGTGATCCATCCCTTCCAGCGACATTCCGCAGCTCCTTCTCTGACCAGGTTCGCAGGGGGTGGCTGCGGCAGTCAGAGGTGATGCTGTTTTGTAGGTTCTGCTAATATTTTGCTAAGACCCCGCGAGCTGAGCAAACAGAATGCGCTCTCGCTGTCCGTGGGGTTTGCTGGAGCTGCTTTTGCCGGCTTTTCCGGCGGTGAAACTCGTGCGTGCTGCCGCAGCCCAGCGGGACCCGCTTGGAGCGAGTACAGGGAAGTGCAGCAGCGCCTGTTTGACACCACATGAGGGAATGTGAATTGTCAATTTGTTGACAGTGTCATGTTGCCGCTACCAGCTTCCCCTGCGTTCTTTGGAAAGAGCTCAAGTCAGTCTATTTCCCAGGCTGAGCTTCCTCACGTTACAGCTCCGCACGCCCAGAAAAGAGACGCAACCAGAGCAGAGTTTGCTTTTTAGCAGAGAGAGAAGCTGTTACTTTTAAAAATACTGTCGCTGTTGTTAGGGCTGGGAAGACTGAGGGAAACCTCACCCAGGAGTGAGCATCCCCCAGACCCTGCTGTTCCCTCTTCCCACAGCACAACTATGCTCAGGTGAAGTCAAAGAGAGCTTCATCTTCTGATAATTTTCAACCTGCCCCTGCAATTGCGATGCCCAAGCAGGGTCAGGAAATCACAAAGGTGTGAGGCTGGGATGATTTCCTGTCCCATATGATGAATTCCACTCAGGCTGGGAGTAAATTCCACTCAGGCTGGGAGCATTCATTGTCAACCATCCCTGTGAGCTGCAGTTAGGAGCAGGATTTCAAAGCACCTTTGTCTGTACTCACACTTGCACACACATACACATGGATGTACTCGCAGGCACTTCTGGGGGAAAATTGAGTCCAGACATGGAGCTGACAAACAGATTTATGTGCTATGTACAAATACCCACCCTCCCCCGGTGATTCCTCCAAGCCCAGGGCTGTTGTCTGGAACAGCTCCAAAGCCACTTTGGGAGAGGAAGATGAGGGCTGGGAGGTGGGCAGTGACAGCAGGAGCCAGGGTCTTCCTCCTGCCTGGTAACACACACTAGAAAATAAGGGTTTTGCAGAGAGAAAATTTCTAGGTGGAAACACAGTGAAGATAATTTCATTCTGCTTTCTGAACTCCGAGACTGATTAAAAAAGATTAAACCATTTAGCAATGGGAACATATTTTTAGCTCCTCCCTGTCAGAAGCGCTGGGCACTGTGCAGCTCATGCAGCCCAAACTGGCTGCCCTGGGCTTGCTGCTGGTACAAGTTTCCAGCCTACTAAGGAGATTCCCAGGCCTGGGTAGATGCTGGAGCAGGTTTCAGGCCTCTGTAACACCACCTGCAGTCGCTGTTCTGCTCAGGGACTGGGCACTGGAGCCGTTCCACAATCAGCACCTCCAGCTACAATGGGTTTTACAGCCTGTTAAATTACTGACTTCAGCTCTGCACAGACTGCCAGTGCAGAATGCATTCTAGATTTCAAATAAAAAGCAAAAAATGTACAATATAATTAAATTCTAAAATGCTGAGAGATCCTTGGCTTCTATATGTGTTGATTTTTTTCACTGCTTTTGCTGGGAGAGCAGAAGGAGGAGAACCACTCCACAAAACTACTATTCCTCCTGTGCATAACAAGCTGCTATTTGAGGACCAATATTGCTAACATTCCTTCTGCTGAGTCCCACTAATTTCTCAGTGGCATTGTCAATATAATGGGACTTGCACTTACTGGAAGAGAAATGACTGTCCTTGCTTGGAAATACAAGCTCTACTTAATGATATTCCCATCTCTCTTTTTTTTTTTTTATCTTTAAATTAAATAGAAAAAGAAAATCTGAGAATTATCTAAGCAATCAAAAATGAGGTGACTGTTGTTGTTAACTACAAAAGCCAAAGCCCTCTGCTTCAGCCACCACCAGAGACAGCTTCTGGATTGATGCACGTGCAGGTCAAAAGTGACAACAGCAGATGGATGGCACTGCACCAGTCACAGAGTGAGTATCCAGCTTCTGTGGAGTTACAAGGTGTCTCTAAAGCCCCTGCATTTGTTAAGGAATTAAATGGCAAATGTGCTGCTGATGGGAATTGCCCCAGTGCCTCCTGCTCACCACCCTGGGAACACAGTGTACACAGTTCACCTAAAACCGCTTTTAAGTCAGAGTCCCCTTTCCACAGACATGCATCAAGCTGATGGGGCACATTTGTAAGAAACTGCTTTACACCTTGAAGACTGAAAGAATAAATCTCTTTAATAAGCTCTTAGGTTTTCCTAGTGATGCAGATTGAAGTAATATTATAGAAATGTGTATAGTTGTCAGTAATTTTACAGGAACGAATAGAAAATGCCAGGAGGACTCATTTGTGAAATGGGAACACTTTATGTGATTTTTTTTTTTTTTGGTGTCAAAAGATTCTTGCAAGGACAAAGAGGCTGCATTTCTATCACACCAATCTGTGCAATAATTGCAGACTTCCCAGGATTTCCTTTAGCATAATCCTGCCAGGCTGCTCTTTGCATCTCATACATGCATCGGATGTCATAGTGATGGAATTAGCACTGGAGCAATCAGCTATAAGAGCTAAATTAACCAAGTTACGGGAACAATACTGGCTTTTGTGAGCAAACATCCCCAAAATGCAGACTGCTCTCCCAAAAATGTCACTTTTTAAACTCGGAAAATTGGGAAAGAACGTTATTAAATAAATAAATCTAATGTTTATGCCAAAGGTACTGGGACTAGATCTGCGACGAAATTCCCATTTATTGGTGGCACAAAACCCTGGGCTGTTTATCATGTCAGTCATGACTGCAAATAAAACAGACATCATGATTGTATCTTTTTAAGAGCAGTATTTTTTGGAGATGCAGTAGCAGCAGGAGTGTCTGGCTTGACTAATGCTGTGGGTATCTGCCCCTGGGGAGTGCAGATGCCAGGAAATAGCTTTGGAGGGTTGTGACTAGTAATGATCACACTGGATATTTTAGGCATATTAGTGGGCACTGCTCAGTGTAATTCTGGATTAACTCTTTTACTTACCATTAGTATAAATTAGGGCATCAGTGGAATTTATGTCCCTGTGTTAAATGTAATGACACTCAGCCTAATGCTGGCTGGAAATTTGACTGATAATAAATACAAACAGGCCTGTTGGATGGCCTGAGCACAGTGCAGGAAACTGTTCCTGCAAGCAGCACATCTCACAGGCTCAGAGGGAGCAACTGAAGCAGTGCTGACAGCTCTGTGTGTCCCTTTTCTTACGTAAAACTAACCTGGAAACTTGACCTGTCTTCTTCAAATGGAACATTTGGTGGGAAATCAAAGCAGAATTTGGCCCTCGCCCTCTCTGGTTCTCATGGGATAATATACATAGAGGCAACATCCCTGAAATGAATCAAAGCACTTTTGCCCATAGTGAATTTTTGAAAGTATTTAAAATGTCTGACTAACTTAAGCTCTTTTCTCAGTTCTACATAAACAATAACAGCTTCCATAGAATTCAAAATCAAGTTTCTCAGCTGAATTCTTTCACAGGAAGGAAAAATTTCTTCAGAGACCTGTCCCAGTGACCACTGTCAGACAAGAGGAGGCAACTACTGAAGATCTCGCTCCTTGCCCTGATTTTCCCTTGTTGGACTTCACCATCAGTCAGATTTGTCTGACATTGGGCAGAGAGTTTGAAAGCCATCAGGGAAGAAGGGATCTGGTGGAGAGCGCAGCCACCTGAGCCTCATTTCATTAGGAAAGCAGGTTAAAAATGTGCTGATGGAGGCTGGGACAAAAGTAGGCTCAGTGTCAGGATCTGTAGTATCTGGATTTTGATATGCAGTAGGTGTCTGTCCAGGATAGTTTGTACAAACGATCACTGTTCCACTCCATTAAGTCCTCATTAGAGCAGCATACTGCACCTTAAAAGTATCTTAACCTTAAATTATCAGTATCCAAGCAAAAGAAAGAAAAAATAGCACACCAGTACCTAGTCAGAAAGATCCAGCACATGTCAATTAAGACGACAGCCAGCATGTTTTAAACCACAGCTTCTCAGAAGAGCATCAATGTGTACCAGGATGCTGGAGCTTTAATAATTCACCATTTCCTTATTGAGGTCTGATGATGCTAAAATAAGGTGTTGAAGCTTGATTAGTAGTAGGAACATAGCAGCTTAACCTCCAACATTTAGCCTTCTCCTCTGGATCGAATTACTGATCTTTATCTTGTTGAGCTGTGCTAGCAGTTGGCTTGGGAACATTACACCTTTCTAAAAGCTGTCAATCTTTGTCAGTGTCTTTGCACAATGGATTGGAAGAGCTATTTTTAAAGGACTATGTCACCTCTTTTGTAGGGATGGGGTTTTTATAGTATATCAAGGTTTTTTTAATACACATTGCCACATGCTCAATATCACCTATAGGCCTGCCTAGGAATAACTCGTATTAATTTTATTATGATTTCTAGTGAATGGGTTTGAAGAGATGCAGAGTCATTAGAGGGAGGGAGAAGGAATTACAACTTAAACTATTCATTAAGATGCCAATTTTTTACTTCCATTTTGATTTTTTTTAAATCAAGAGGTCTGTTCATTTTTTCATGTACAATGTATTTCTTCAACACTAGATTCAGATATATTTCCCCAACACTGTATCATTAACACAGTCTTATCTCAATGCACTGTTTTACCTAAAAGTAGCAACAAAGTAGTGCAAATATACAACAGGGAAAAATTATTAAGATTTGCTTAAGTTTTCTACAGAAATACTTAAAGACAACATTATTAGAGAAACACCTTTGCAAAGGATGCAAATGTTCTCTTGCCTTTACAGAACTGATCTTGGTATTTTTGCAAGGATGAAAACAGCTTCACAAGGAGGGTTTTCCCAGCACATGCAGAAATCCATGTATAGACTTCTGGCCAGACATGAAAGAGCATCAGCTTGTCCTTTAAAATCAGTTTGCAATAAACAGTAAGAGCACTTGCACAACACACATCAGCTGCTCCATAAACACCCCCTCTGGCACAGGGGTGTGGAGACAAACCCTGTTTGTCCACTCTCCTCACAGGGGATGGTGTGGATGTGGTCAAGCACACAGGAACTGCTGCTGATGTTTCCCTCTGTGCTCTCTGAGGTGTCTCAATGCCACATCTACACTCAAAGTTCCTCTGAGCTACAATCCATTGGCATTTCTCCTATTAAGTTTGTTTGTCTTACACTGTTCAGCCTTTTACAGAGTTGCAAACAAGAGTTTTAGGTGTTTGTCTGTAGCTGCAGCAACATTGGAGAAGGACAAACTGCTTTCAAATCAACTTTGAAGTACAAGAGCTATTTCACTCCTACTCAGATATGAAACCAGCCACAATATTCAAAAGGCTGTAATTTAATCTGTAAAAAAGGGGGGATTTGTCTCCAAGTTAAACATTCTTACTCCATGTTTACATCATACAGAATTGGTGCAGGAAGTTCATTTGAAAACATGTATTTATTCCCATCTGTTTCTGCTGCTGCTGTTAATATATACGCTTGCCATGAAAAGTACTTTAAAACTCAATAAACCATCATACTAAAACAGGATAAAATGTTTTTATAGTAACAATATCTCTCACTACTATGGGACCTTTCATGCTGAAGTACCCTAAAGCTCTTTATAAATGTAGCAAACTGATATTCACATGCTCCATCTACAGAGATCATTTCACCCACACGGAATGCTGGGGACATGCAATAGCTTTTTTCACAGCTGGCAGCACCTTAAGGTAGCTGCCAAAACAAATCACAGGTTACACAGGTACAAAATAAGTGTTTCAGTTTCTGGAAAACATTCACTTTTCCATTGAATAAAGATGTTAATTCTTTTAAGCAGTTTATAAAGCTCAAATTATATAATTTCAATAATTTGGCTCCATATAAATTCTTGAGCTACATATCTTTATTCCAAGAATAGACAGCCCTTCCTGTTCTGAACAAACATCAATGTTCTGTCATGGAAAAGGACACCAAAGGAAGTGGATGAGATCTTGGTGTGCCTCTTTTGCAGTCACATACACAAATTGTGGTGTCTCCAGGACTTTCTAGACCCCACAAATGAGCTGTGACACCTTTTTGCCCTGGTCAACAAGCAGTGAAGGCCTATTAGAGCTGCTGAAGCCAAAATTAAGGTGTTTTGTTTAATGCTGTGCTCCTGTTGAGCATCCTCAAGCCAGAGTGCTCCCTGCACAGAGCTGTCTGCACCGCTCTCAATCTGCTCCCCCTCCTGTCAAATCTTCTCCTTGTTAATGGTTTTTCATGTGTGCTCCTTGACAAGCACACAGTCACAATAAACCCCAAATAAATGGGGATTTGGTGCTGGAAGCACAGCAGGGCTGTGCCAAGAGGGAACACTCGTGCCCATGACCCCTCACACGCCTCCCTGCTGCCTGAGGCCTCTGCACCTTCTGCACCTTCATTCCAAGACAAGGCACACACAGGGGCAAACAGCCTGGAGGGTGGTGGAGCAGTTTGTCCCAGCCCTGCACGCTCCTGCCAGGCCAGCAAAGCACAGAATGGAGCCTGAATAGAGCTCGATTTTCCCAAAGTGTCCCTTACAGGAGCACTGGTGCTAAACAACTTTGTGGAGCCTCACTGTCCAAATGAAGGTCACAATGGCCCTCTGCTTCATCTGTGGTGTGATGATCTCCTGGTTCAACAGCTGATCAAATGCTATGGGAACAGGGTTTCCACCTTTTCATGGCTGCCTTTGTGTGTTTGAGGGTTTAGCTCATATTTTGTTGTTTTTCAGTGCAATGCTGACAAGGGAGGAAGACATTTTTGAACTGGATTTCTTCCCAAGGGGTATGAGCAGGCAGAAACTGTCCCACATTTGGACTATTTCCTTGTGCAAGGATGAGGGGCACATTTACAGGAGTGTCAGGCAGGTGGAGTTCTCTCAGCTCAGAAACCCCAAAAGTGCCCTCAAAACTCACAGTTGTCTTATCATTTTTTTTTCCTGAGAACCTGAATGGCAGGACTTCTCTTGAGTTTTTGGCTGTAGTGGAAAAGGGAATAAGGTTCCCCAAAGAAGACCAGAAATCGCAGCACAAACTGGAATCCAGGTGTGTGATTCCCAATCACCCATCATTATCCCTCAGAGATTAACAATATCTTATGACGGCATTTAGAATAAATAAAAGAAAAAGTGTTGCATGAAGTACCTGCCTACCAAAGGATATCTCCAATTCATTTAAAACTGTTCATCATCTTTTTGCCCTGTTTTTCTCCTGTTCCTGTCATGCAGGGAGCAGCCCTGGCTGAGGCACCTGGGCACCCCCAGCTGCATGCAGTGTTTACAGCAGCCCTGACCTGGCATGCCCTATTTCTCATTGCTCTGTGAAATCCCTGACAGAAACACGACCACTGCACTGTGTAGCAGAGGTGGCTCATTCTCATTTAATGATGTGGCTTCTTTTAAATATAGAAGTATCAATGGAGGCAAAAAAGTCCCAGAGAAAGAATTTCTGCTTGCTTTGTTGTTCTCCTGAAAGACAGCACTGTGATATCATGGCATTGACTGCCAAGACGACTACTGGATTGACTAGTAAATATGTATTTTAGTGGAGCTCAGCAGAACAATATCCCCTGCAATGTAAGTCATTCCATTAGGAAGACAGAGGTACTCGAGAATGTTATATCATCTTTATTCCTTCTGGAAGGGCTTCACTACCATTACTATAAAAAAAAGTGCTTCAGAGATTGTAAATACATTTAAGTAACTCTGACAAAACAATAGGATCTGACTGAAATGTGGGGTGTTTATCTCATCTGTCAGTCTGATATGGGATAAAAGCCACAGCAGCTATGACAGGCTCAAAAGCACCTCTCCCTGCTAATTTTTTTCCCTCTGCTACAATGGTTTTTCTACTTACAGTGTATGCTGCACCATCCAAACCATATTTGTACTTCTTTTTAAATAGTGAAAAGTTAATTACAGCAGCTGATTCTGCCTCTCCCATTAATTCAGCATGTCTGAAGTGTTGCTGAACCCAAATGGTCAGAGTATGAACCAGGCCCCATATCTCCCTCCCTCCAAAACCAAAAGAAAAGACAGATTACAATACTGAGAGATATTTTTAAATTAAATAATAATAATAAAAAAAAGAACATGGCAAAAAACTCCTACCAAATAACCCAAAACCCAACCAACCAACCCACCCCCCAAAAAAGCTGTCTTTTTATTTGCCTGTTTCTAAGGTTTGCTGTGCCTGGAGGTTTCATCATAAAATGTTTCTCCCAATACACAAAACCCAGAGAACTTTAGTTATTTTGTAAATGAGTCTCAGCCTTAGACACTGGATAGAGGAAAAGCAAAATTCACAAGAAATAAGTTAAAAATTATCTGAAAATGCCTAAGCTGTCCTGGGCTACGTTCTGGTCAGACTCGCTGGACATCATAAACCCATGACTGAGCTGAAGGTGGTCAGAGGAGCACGGGGGCTGCTGGCTGCTGATTCCCTGCAGGATACGCACCAAATCAACAATTAATGCTCTCAATACTATGAAAAGCATATTTTATTACTGGAACTGGGAGCAGAGGTGTGCAGGAGGGCAGAGATACACGTGCAAATACTTGTTTTTACCTCCCCTTCATTTCAGGACTTAAGTGAGCTTAGCTATGATGTTTCATTTAGAGGACATCAATACAAATTTAAATCAATTTAATCTTAGTTAAATACGAAGCTTTCTCACCACAGTGAGAGACAAATGGTTTCCCCTTGCCCTGATCCCTTCACCTGCCATGGAAGTGCAGGTTATCTTTAGGATAGACTGCACACTGATACCACAAATGCATTTAAAAACTGTGTAAAAGACTGGTATAAATAGTTGAGGTACCTCAAGAAACCAATACTAAAATGGAACGGGAGATACTCAAACTTTGTCTCTATTTCAAGAACCTGTTTTGGTGGGACCTCATTCTGCACAGAATTCATGCAATGCCCAGGTCCCAGTGAAGTAATCAGAGCATTCCCATCCAGGCCTTTAAGCTTTGCTGAGTCTATGTGCAGTCAATACCACAGCATTGACAAAAATCTGAAGGTTTCATGAATGAAACCAGTCACCAGAACAATTCCAGTTCTCTCCCTTGTTGGGGCAGAGTCAGGCAGCTGGATGAGCTCTCCTTGGTACAGCAAATGTTACCTGCACTATGTTATCTACCAGATGTGATTCAACAAGCAGGTCTCAACATCTGTCCATGTCACCAGCATTTGTGGCATTTCCAGTGGTCAGGTCACTGTAAATAGTGAAAATATTTGGCCAGTATTTTAATACATGTGATAAAAAAAGTAATCCCTTTTTTTTCTTTTAGGGAACTACATGCAGCCATGCCTTCACCCTTTTTGTATGTCCAATCCAAGCTCATAGATTTAAATCAACCTTATAAAAGACTGAAAAGATATTATTTTAAATCCCTTGAACATTATTAACAGACAGTTAGTTAATTTATCTGTATGGGAATGTCTAAGGATTCATCAGGAGTAATACATCCTACATTTCTGATTAGTGGAAAGGAGAAATACTGTACCAATCACCCAGTTA
Source organism: Bombycilla garrulus (assembly GCA_013400315.1). Taxonomy (NCBI): domain Eukaryota; kingdom Metazoa; phylum Chordata; class Aves; order Passeriformes; family Bombycillidae; genus Bombycilla; species Bombycilla garrulus. The sequence continues at coordinate 877,835 of VXBU01012053.1, forward strand.
ATTCACTGAGGTGCTTTATTATACGTGCAGGTATTTGGTATCGAGATGTCATATTCCCATAATGAACACAATAAAGGATGAATGACTGGTAAAGCTTTCAGCTCACAATACCAATAAAACCTAAGTGTTCACAAGGTGTTATATACAGATTAATTTATAGATTCTTATTAACATGCTGCATGCTCTCCTTTGTGTGGCTACAACTTGTCAGCTGTGGAAGGTAACTTTGGCCATATAACATCTGAGAGATATGGGGTGGGTGGCCCCCAAATGGGAGCTCTGTGTGGGGCAGACTCATGAACACAAACAAGAGGGACTCTGCAGGTGTGGATTTCACAAAATAAAGAAAGCAGCGCTCTTGTTAACAGAAACCTGCCAGCTTTTGTCCCTGGCTTGGGATGTGGAGTTAATGTATCCTTTAGGGCCACAGACACACACCCAGAGTCAAGCTGCTTTTGGTTTAGAGCAGGTACCAGAGGGCAAAAGCCAAGCCTGGGCTTGGAGCTAAAAAAGCAAGTTGTAGTCTTAATCACAGTCTTTCTTTTTAAGGGGAAAACAATTAGTAGTTTTATTCTGGTCATCAAATTAATCCAACTTAACATCAAAAAAATAACTACCAAAGACATTTTTGGTAATAAGAGATGCTAAAACAGGAGTCCAAACAAAGGGAACATACCTACAGAATGACTGCTCTGGAGTGTAATGTGTATCACTATTACATGTGTCTGTTCTGAGACCAGAACTACAAAAGGCCGCATTTTCTTAAAAGCATGTTAAAATATTAATAGATATCTGAAACAGTTTTATTGCATGGGCTGTCAGTCTTATGAACGATTACATCACACAGGGAAGGAGGGCAGGAGAAACCACCCAGGCACTGGTGACCTGCTGCACTGAGCAGCAGCACGAGGACCTAATGGCAGACACTGAGAATGAACATTACAGCTGGCAGCAGGGCCCGAGTGGGAGTGAAGGGGCTTTACTGGGAGTGCTGGCAATAAATCCGATGACATCAGACATGCTAATTAGTTTAAGGAGGACGTAGGCGCAGTCCTATACATTTACAGACTCCAAACAACAGCACAGTGGAGTCACAGTAGGGGCAAAGAGATCTGTTATCCATTTATTTCGGTCATAATAGTCATGAAATGGCTTTATCCCTTATAAAGACAACCCACACTGAAGTCAGCTCAGAAGTCATTCTCTTTCTCGAAATTACCCTTCTTCCCCTGCTCACCCTCACTGTGTTGTTTTTGTGTGGTTTCTTGTGAGTGCTAAGGCTGCTTTCATTAATTTTTAACTTGAATCAGTAAAGCCTCAAAGTATCTATTTGGGGGAGAGAGATGCAACATATTACAGTTTGGAGGAGTAAAATGTGATAGCGGGTTTGATCCTTTGCCCATGTGTTCATTCAAAGGTTAGTCAATGACAACAAGGCTGGGAATACAGGCACATTTTGGGTGAACTTGGGCAAATCTAACTACAGACTTGATCCCAAGTCTGTTCACCTATACTAATTAAGTTTTGTTTAAATATAAAAAATCCCAACATCCTGATTTTGTTTTAATTGAACAGTTTTACTCTTCCATTTAAGAGAGAGCCAGCTTCTCAAACTGCATACATCCTGAGGAGAAAGTCAGAGAAATTTTATTTAGTTTCAAAACTGTTCTGCAAACTGAGTTGGAAAAGCTGCTGGTATGACTATAGATTCATAATCCACCTGAAAAGTATTCTGGAAAGATATCTGAGTTGGAGTCCTGAGGTACTTTGCAGTCTCAGCCAGCCCTTGTGACTAGGACAGAGAACCAAATTTTAGTACTGTCCAAAGGGAAACATCCTATTATGCCTTAATTTTCTGCATTGCAGAGACATGGTAAAGCAAATGGATCTGCCACTTCACCTTGGTTTTGCAGAAGATTGTCCGCATCCCAATGGCAGTGCCAGAGGAACAGCAGTAACCTTCCCCTGGCACTGCTCACCAAAAACCTCTCAGCCAAAAATGTCTCACCCAAATGAGCCAAGTTTGGACAGGAGTGTTTTAAGCAGAGAAAACCAGTCCTGCATTGTTTATGCACTGCTTCTTTCCCCATTAGGTGAAATCACTCCAAGTCTGGGTGGAATATAAAAACAAATAACATACAGGAACTAATAACATATAGGAACAAATAGCCTGTGCAGGCTTTCCAGCACTCATCTGCTTTGAAGACAGTGCTAAAACAAATTCAGGAGAAAAACACAGAGCTCAGAGGTATGACACAGTTCTGATTTTGAAAGCATATGGCAAGGTAGCGGGGAACTCTCACACTACTCCTGCCTAGGGAAAGGTTTGGGATTATGAATACCTTTAGCAGGAACTCATGCTGGATTAGACACCAGTTATAAGACACAACAGCATCCATTCCACTCCTTCCTGAATTTGCAGCCACAACAGCTTACTGCTGTACAGACTGGAAAAGGCTGAGGAACCTGCCCCGGGCACAGCTGAGATGCTCTGGTGGTGAGCACTGTGCCAGGACTGATGCTCTCCAAATGCAGGCACTGATGTTCTGATCCTTTCTAATTTTTAGGGGCGTGGTGATGGATAACTCAAGAGCAAAAGTGAAGAGTCTGCCCCAAGCTGCAGTATTTGTGTCATTTCCCTCGTGTTCCTCTCCCTAGCATGAACAGTTCTCAATTTACTTTTTAAAATAATTATTATTTTTTTGTGAAAACAGTTCATCTCTGTAACTGATATTTTATTATGTTTGTAGAAAAATAATAATAATAAAATTAGTTCTCATATTCCCTGGTAACACCTTGACCAATTCCAGCAGCATATGTGCTAAAAGGAGTGACTCACTTTGGGCTGTGGCTGTTTCCAAGTTTAATAAGTGAGAGCTGCCCTGTTCGTGTTCTTTTGGGCTGGGACACCAAAGTTGTGAGCAGTAAAACTCCTGTGGTCTCCCTGGGTATAGGACACACTGGAAAATGGGGATGCTTCTAAAACCATTACATTCCACAGACAGTCTGCAGCTAATTCCCAGAACTGGCCTGTTGGACAAGTCAAAGTTTCAAGAGAATTGCACAGGAAAGAGAGAGCAGGGACAGCAATGTCCCAGCCTGGCTGGGAGGGGAGAGTAAGGTAGGGACCCCACTCTAGTGCCAATCCAGGCACTTGACCCATCCAAGAGACTCCAAAACACTCTATGAGCAAAGAGCATGGACAAAAATATTCATATTTTCTCCAAGTGTGAAGGGAAAATTCATTTTTAATGGTTGAAACAGTTTAGAAAATGAAAAATACCCTAAAACCATCAGTCTGTTCATTGCTCTCTTCATTGACGTGCCTGCAGCTGGCAAGGGGATGGAGGAGAGATCCATGTACCTTCGTGCTACAGACAGGTTAGGCATGAGCCACGTGATGTGATTTCCTATTTTATCCATCCTTACTGGGCTCATGTTTCCTGTAAAGGGTTTTGACTAATTGTGGTTTTGACAAGACTGGCATCGTGTGCTGCTTTGTGAGCGAACAAGCTCAGGTCAGTAAGCCAGACGGTCAGTCTGGAAAACAGATCCATATTCCTAATCCCTAAGGCTGATATAAAGCAGAGATAAGTGTGTTTGTGATGGGGAGGTTACCCTGAGTAAATATTGTTTGAGAGAAAAGAACTGTCTCAAGAACTCTTGAGATAGAAAAACTGGAAACAAGATGTCCTAGTAACAAGGGTTTTTAAGAAGTGGATCATCTGATATTTTTTTCTTCTTCCTTTATACTTTCAGGCTTGAAAGCAACTATTTCACCTCTCAATTTGTGCTCAGATTTATAGTCCTTGAGTTGCAAGAGGGATTTTTTTCTTTATTTACTCTTCTGACCATTCCTCCACAGAAAGCTGGAACTGGATAAGTTTCCAGCAGGAACCACAAAAAGATTGATTATCTGATGCTCTTCTTGCCCAGCCTGTGAAAAGCCTCCAACCAAAGCAGAAGAACCTCCTGCCTCAGAAGAAATATCTTTCCAATTCAGCTTGTTATTCAAGCACAAAGTGGATAAGCTGTGCTTGAACTTGGAAACACCTGAGCCTGAACCAAGCTTAGGAAGTTGCAAAGAGCTCACATCTCACTAGTCTAACTCATTTTTGGCTCAGACATTTTCCAGTTAAGGCATCAAATACCATACGACAACATGTAATCTATCTTTCAGGCATCTTCAGCAGCAGCACTCGCTCGTTCCTCTGCTTCCTCTGGTCATTTTAGACCTTAAGTACATCTTTCATCAAAGCACTTAATGGTAGAGAGATTTTCCAATAACTCACAACATGCAAACTCAAGACTCTTGTTCAAACAACTGCAGACAGTTACAGCAGCCCTGTGATCATTCTGCAGCTATTAAACTTTAGGTCTGATTAGCAGCAGAGGTATTTTGTCTCTGGTTTTATTTCCCTCATTTTCCCCTCAGAACAAAGCATACACATCCTGTTCAGCCACTCAGCTTCATTATTAATATTGATCAGCTATAGGAAAGATTTGTTTTATTTATTTATTTAAGTGCAGCTGGCTCTTCTTGCTCCCACCCACCTGTCTGGGGTGTTGGGAAAACTCCCCACAGCACTGTTTTCAAAGTTGCATCAGCATCCTGCTCCTGAGACACCTGGTACCCACAGCACACACCACACCACGAGCAAGAGCCCCAGAAAATCTGTATCGTTGTTTTCATAGAAAAAAGACCAAAACCAAAACAAAAACAAAACAAACCCTCATATGAAGAGGATGCTAAGGAATTATGCAAGAGGAAAACTAAGAGTCCACGGTGAGCTGTTTTGCAGCCAGCTTCGGTAATTTTGCTGTTCATAGTTACAGCAGTTCTGCCACCTTACTGCTTCCTCATAACAAATCAAACAGACCTAGAGAAAAGTCCATCAAATACTGAGTCAGCAAACAAGATTTATTGCGGGATCCATCTCTGCAACTAATTGAGCTCCCTAACTAACCCAAAGGGTCGGGAGGATGGAAGTTTCAGCACGGCTTGGGAGACAGCCACAGGTCCTGTCCCCAGGATGGGAAACCTGGATGCTGCTCTGGGCAGGGAAGTGCTGGAAGTGCAAAGCACAGGGAAAATGAGTTGAAAATAGCTGACAAAAAAAAAAAAAGAGAAGAAAATGAGTGGCACAGATCACATCTGCAGCACACAGACAAGGTGTTACAGGCCTATTTGTACCTGACTTGGGGGTGCACAGTCAGAACAGCCTGTGTAGGACTTTGTCCTCCCTGACAGTTCAGAGAATCCTTTCTGCCCTTGGGAACTTAAATACTCATTTTGGAAACACAGATTCAGCTTGGATGCCTACAAACACCCAGCTCTGGCTTTGCAGTGAGCCAGGGGCTTCTCAGCCCCTCCTGCCTCTGCCCCCCATCACACTCACTGCTGTCACGGTGTCACTTGCCATCAGACAGTTTCTCTGGAAGATCAGTGATGTAAACCCCAAACCTTCCCTTTATTTGGACAGTTTGAGCCCAAGAATTGCAGACACTCAGTGTTTGTTTCTAGGTAACTCAAGTTTAATTACTAAATGAGTCTTCAGCCTGCAGATTTGGTTCTCATGCAGAACACCACCTCCTACAGCTCTTTTAACCTTTTCTGTGAGGCAACAACTAACTGCAGATGTATAATTTATTAATAAGTGCTTTTCTTACCAGGGAGAGCTAATCCAGGTAATCAAGGCTCTCCCAGGGAAGAGCTCAACCAGAGGCACTCCCAAGCACAAGCCCCATTTATGTAAAGCATCACACAATATTATTTTATACTTCCAGTTTCGGAAGGCTGTGTACGTTTTCCCATTAGACTAACAAATTACAGCAATTGTGGTCAGCAGTGTGGAGGTTTCTCTGCAGAGCATTTGCCCCCTGGGAGGAAGGAAATCAGAGGGGTGTTAAAGCAATATTGTGCCTTCCACCCTGTGCACAGAGTGGCCTGATAATGGTTAGCTAAGGCAAGCTGTAAAACTGCCATTACTGCCACCCCTGGATCTTACTGTGTCTCAGTAACCCTCCTGTAAAGGGACAGAAAAAAAAGAAAATTAGAATAGCAAAAAGGAATTAAGTGAATAAATAGGGAATATTTAACAACCTGAACTTATTGTCCCTATGGATGTTTTTAGAAATACATTGCTTTGACATTAAATTCAGGTGCTTTTGAATCCATTCAGGAGGAAACATTTCCCCAGGGTCTTCCCGACTGAGGCCCCAAGCAGATCCCAACCCTTCTGAAGAGGCTGTAGGGCCTCTTGTACTTTGATTTTTGGCTGGATTACAGTGTAAGAGACAAAACAGCATCAAGGGGCTGCTCTTGATTTTCCCAGGAATCACTAAGAGCAAGTAGCCAGAAGCAGATGAGAGAGCCTGTTCTGACAAGACTGCTGGTTCCCTTTTCCAAATTCATGGTGCAGGTTGGATAGCTTAGATATTAACTGAAGAATACCACCTAAAATTTTGTGTTGGTCCTGAGGTTCAGTTTGGGGCCCCTCATGTGTTTTGTAATACAGGGGCTTCATTTTTACACCTTTCTGTCACAAAATAGAAAAGCCTGGGATTTTCTACTGGATAGCACAGAGATCAGTGCACACGATACACAGTGTTTGCTAAATGTTGTGCATGGGACAGAGCTGGAACATGCACATATTGTATATGAGCGCAGTGTTGGTTACAGCAGGCACCTGAATGTGTCTAAACACTAAACAGGTTCAATTCCAGAGTGCTGCAGGTCTCAGGTGTATGCAGATGTGTGGTTTCTCTTCGGCTGGATCTCGTTGCAAAGGCAACGTTACAGAACAGGTGTGAATCAATAATGTTATTGAATTGCCTCAAGTGCTAGAAAATGAGAGCACTCAAAATGACAGAAGTAAACGGGACATTTTCATTACACGCCTCACTACGTGATCCCTTGTTGAGCTATAAATTAAACTTTGTAAACTTTTGTGTTGGGATTTGGGTTTTTTTTAAGTACACTGAATATGTAAAAAAAGTGCCTGCAGCAGTGAACCACTGCAGACTCACATGTAAATGAGAGAACATGTTTTGAACATGTAAATTATCCAGTTATAATCCATATTTATCAGAGCTGTTCCAGGATTTTACATGAAATATGCATTATGAGTTCTTGTGAACACTTGCCCTTTAAAACATATCAAAGCATCATTTAACCACAGAAAGTTTCTTTTGAACAAAAAAATGTACTAAAATATATTTAACAGACTACACTAAAATATACTGGCATATACTCCAGAACATACGCACAACACAGGCAAACACATTCAATGTATCACACAAACACACAGAAAATGTCTTGCACACTGACTATTCCATGTCAAAAATGTTGACAGGACAAGCTTACTCACAATAATAACTTATAACTAAACTCATGAAGGAGGAGCTGTCTTTGGATAATGTGGATAACTTTAGGAGTCTAATAAACCAGGAAAGGTCAGAAGCTGCAAACTCTGCTAGTCTGGTGCTGTATGCACAAAGTGCAACCTCACCTGGACCCCACTGCCTGCAGTCAGAGGACAGAAAAACATCTCCTCTTCTATTGTATTCCCTGAGTCCCTGGTCCCAGGAATTCAAACAACAACCCTGCTCTAACCCAAGGTGCCTGAGATGCAGCCAGGAGCTAAATACAGGTTAGCACACAGGTTCAGGTTCTGCTGCTGCTTTCAAAGGCCTTGCACAGACCTCAGGAAGATCATGACTTTCCCCATCACCTACAGGTGGGTGCCAGCTCTAAAACAGCAAAACTAGGCTCTTCCTCTCATTTCAGTGCCACCCAGCAGATGTACTGGCCGGGCAGGAGGGATTCCCTCAGCCTGATGACAGAAGAAGTGCTTTGCAAGTCCAGTTCCTGCTTCATGAAATTTGCACTATAGCCACATTTATTATTTGGCCCCATTTTGGCATCTCTGAAATTCTGAAACTAAAAATTACTTTTTATTACCCAGTAATCACAGGACAATGTGAAATGCCATTCCTTACCTTAGAGCCTTTTAAACATGATCTGCTTGATCTGTTCTTTCCTTTTTTTTTTTTATCTGAACATAATGAAAAGCAATATTTTAAAGAATATGTCTAAACAATGTGGTAAAATTGTCAAAGTCACAATATTTTAATGGACTGGGAATCTGAATGTCTGTACTTGAAAGCCTGGTTTATTTTGACAATATTGCTTTTTCTCCATAGTTACCTCTGACCTCCAGCATTACTCTCAGTGGATTATTTTTTCACTGAGGGAGATGCTTAAGCATGGACCAGAGTAGATAAGTGATATGGTCAAATCGCTGCTGGCAAACCCTGGAATTACTGACCACTTTAATAGCTCCTGCTGACCTTCAGATGAAACTTCACCTTTGGTTATTAACATGCCTCTCCACTTTTATGATTTTTTTGGAACATAATTTGTCACAGTTTTTATCTGCACAGAGCAAGCGTTAGGCTTTTAAAAATGTGAGTTATCTTTTTACAACTGCTAACAATTACACATCGCAGAACAGACCGGCCCAAAATCCAATTATGAAAAGACCTGCGTGGGAAATGTGTTCGCTCTTGAAGTTTGAATTACAGATTTCTGAACCAAAACCGCGCCATAGCCCGCGCGCAGGAGCTGGAAACAAGAAACCGAACTTTGAAAGGGCTTGCGAGATCAGCGAGATATAGGCTAAGATATAAGATAAGGGCGTAGAAATTAATTGCCCTTGTTTTGTGTTAAAATCTGATAAAGGGCTGGCAGCGCCGCTCGAGATGAGAGCAGACGGCCGGGGCGCCTCTCGTGTCACCGGCAGGGCTTTGCGGTGGGGCGGGCACCGCGCTGTGCCTGCGGAGCAGCATCCGCACCCCGGCCCGGCCCCGCGGCTCCCGGAGCCCTTCCCACGGCCACCGGAGGGCTTGGCGCTGGCCCCGGTGATTCAGAGCGATGACATTTTGCGAGCAGATTGTACAAGTACGAGCAGCAAACCTGAGCCGGGGAAACGGTGCCAAAAGGCTTTCAGATGATCAGAGCAATATGCCAGTCACTTAGAGGTCGATTGACCAATTAACAATTAGATTTGGAGAGCAGGCATGTCATTTCAGATCATTATTTGCCAGAAGATCAACTATGTGGAAAGTTTTAATTTAAAAGCAGTAATTTTTAATTTTTTTTTCTTTTTAAAATACATCATGGATTTTCTAACCCCAGCTTCATATGGTGAGGTGCTGGCAGTAGGTCACAGCCCTGGGGACCGATTGCAGCTGGCAGAGTGACAAAAGCACTTCAACAAAGCCTCCAGGAAACCAGACAGGGCTTCCAGTTTCATTTGAACACCACTCGTGCTGAGCTAAAGGCATGAGAGCAAAATAGGAGCAAAGAAAGGTTTTGCAAAGGCGTTGGGGATGAAGGCTTACAAAGAGAAAACTCATCTGCAGTTACTGATGAGAGGCACCTTAGAGTAGGGTGTCTTTTCTAGTGATGCAAGGTTCAAAGCAGATGGTGGGAATTTCCAACCTGGTCCATGTCTAATTATAACCAATTGAAAAAGAACTAAAATATCTCAACTCAGGTCCTGGAGGCCTGCACTTGTTCATCCTCTTGCAGCAGTATTGTTGGACTGAACTCCCAAATGGGGCTTCTCTAGGCAGGAAAAGCCATCTCACCTGCCCTGCTGGACAGATGGAGGAGGATGGGACTGGCACCAGCTCAAGATACCTTCACAACAAACCCTGGCTGCAGAGCTGCCCTGAGCCTTTCCCAAGGGCTTGGGTAACCCTCTGTGTCTTCATTTATGGTACAAAAAGCAATGTTCTGTTCACTGAAAAAAAAATACAGTAGAAACAGGTTTAGTAGAAGTAGAGGTATTGCTCTTATGGCAACCTTGCCCAGAGTGACTTTATTTGGGGCTGAGGGTACTCTGGGAGAAAAGTGCCCTTAGGGTTCAAGGCCACACAAATTAAGGGGAACGTGGGATTTGAAAGATATTTGGTCATATCCTCAGTGGGGCAAGACTGTTTCTTTGCTTAGAAATGTTATTTTATGGTCTGCATATGTACGGCAAAGGCATCTCAAGTGATGCTGTGGTGAAACAGCAAACAAATGGTGCTACATGCAGTAACTCATAGCTGTAGCAGCTTTGTATTTTTTCCAAAACTGTACTGATTCAGAGCTGCATAAATTTCAGGAGAAACAGAGGGAAAAAGGCAAATGAAATAAACACTCATGAAAGCAGTTCATGTTTGAAACTGAAACATGTGAGTAACATCCTTTGAAAGTCTCTGATGATGTTATAACATTCTTGGAACAGTGAGAGAACGCAAGCTGAAAAATCAGAGTTGTTTTTGGATGTCTGTCCTTCCTCCAGCTTAGACCCACCCCCAGCAAGGACAGCATCCTGGACCCCTCAGAGCATCAGGACATCTCCCTGTCCCGCATAAAGTCAGTGATTCCAAAGATGCAGATCTCAGGGCTGCCAAGGCGAGGCATTTCCCAGGGAAGCTTTGCATGTGGCCTTTCACACTCTCTGCAGTGGACCCAGGCCACAGTGCACCAGATAACAGAAGTCTCACAGCAATCTGGCCCTGCACACAGAATACATCTTACCCGTTTTACAGTCCAGAAAAAGAATTAATAGAAAAACCTCCATGAGAAGCTACTGAACATAATGGAAACAGCAATTTGCTTGAGAACAGTTTAATTGTCCTGTTTACCCAAAACACCCCGACTTGAGCCTGAACTTTGCTTCTGCCAAATGATTAGGAACAGCCCTTCTGTGAAACAATTACACAACATGTGTACAGAGAATAACTTCTAGGACTTGTATAAAATCATAATAAATCACAACAGGTTGTGACAGGCTACGCTCGTAAGTGCCTGAACACAATTCACCCTGGACGTTTATAGCCTCACACAAGAGGTCTCACTGAGCCATCCCAGGGCAATAACCTCCACCACACTTCTCCAGGAGGTCAAATGTCAGCATTAAATAGAATATTTGAGGCTGGTGCATGTGCTGCAGCACTGCCTTTGGCAGCAGTGTGTGCTGGCACAAGCGTGGCCAGGGGCAGACCGGGAGCCCAGGAAATGTCACTGTGCTCGAGTAGGTGGTGCTCTTCATTTGAGTCAACACTGAAACCCATGTGCTTCAACACTTCTGAGGTGTCATCTTGTGGATACAGAACTGACATCCTGACCACCTCCAATCCTCAGGGGTTTCAGGTGGGAGGCTTCTCCAATTCTCTTCTAATATCCAGCTGCGCAACACAAGTGTTTCTGTGGAGTTCTGATCTGGAGGGCAGCACTTTCCCCGTGCTCCTCCCTGCCATGATGTTGGATGCACAAGGTGCAGCTGGTGTTTGTCCAGTGGGGTCTTGATTCTCTGTCCTGCCACATTGTCTTACCTGACAGGTTTGCACTCAGGTATGAAGGACCATGACTCCTGATCCCCTTCCAGCAGCTCAAATACTCATTACATGCATTTCTATCGCCATGAGGGTAGATGCTGTCCCTTAACCCGAGCCAAGGGAATTGATGTTTTTATGAATAATTTCTGATTTTCTGAGAAGCACTTTTATTAAGCAGGGTAGCCTCAAGGTTTCAGCAACTCACAAAGCCCTCCAAGAACTTCTTCCAGGAGAATGTTTTGGTGAGGGCCCCAGGCAGTCTCTGCCACCAAGCCTCAGCAGCCTCCCACAAGCATTCGGGAGTTTCAGTGCCCCATGTCCTCTGCATCACTCTGTCAGACATTAAAGCACACCCCTGGTTTCTTTTGCAGAATAGCAATGGGACAAGACAAGAAACAAGACAGAGGAACAGAGCGGGGGCATTGAGAGAAAATTATTGAAAAAATACAGACAGATTAAATTTCATTCCCCTTAGCAGGCAAGTGAAGCTAGAAAGTGAGGATAACTTAATGAATACATTTCTGTCTAACTGTTGATGTCTCTCCAAGTCATTCTGAACTGGAAATCTTCGAGAAGCTGTGCTGCTCATGTTCACTTTTGAAACACTTGACACTTCCATGAGGTACCCTTGGCTTTTGAGAGAAAAAAAAATAAACTTTGAGAACTGAACTGTCTGGTACTGCCATGCATAGAGAGATACAAAAGTTATGTTACTCTGACATCAACAGCAAATCAGAAACTTCTCAGCAAGCTCTCAGGAGCAGAGATGGTCCCCTGAGCCCATGTCCCAGCCACTCTGGACTGAATGCAGCCTCCCATCCTGGAGCAGGGGGCTCTGCCCAGCGGCAGGCAGCAGCACCCACCTGAGGCCAGGATCTGATCTCCTCTGCAGCTCTATAAATCAATGGCAGCTTCATCCACTTCAATGGAAGGCCTCTGGATTTACGCCAGAGCAACTGAAATTAGAAGCTTGCCCTAAGTGGGCGGGAGCTCATTATAAGACTAAATAAGGAGTGAGTCATTTTCAGAATTTTAAACTGAGAGGAGCCGCATTTGGCTGACCTCCTTTTTTTTTCCACACTGACGGCTTATTAGATTACAGGAGATAAGAACTGTGCTTTCCTATTGGTTTTTCATGGCAACGTGTCTGTGTCACTGACAAAGGTGGAAACACTGGTTCAAAATGGGAAAAAAAAATCCAAAGCAATATGTTTAAACAACACAGTGTTTTTAACTGGGAGTAAATTTTGATATCTGAGGAGACAAACACTGGCTCAACTTACTTGTAAGTATTCCCATTTCATCCAGAATACATCAAGGGCCAAGTGGCCTGAAAGGAACCAAGCATGAAGAGACAGGAACTCTTAGTGGATTGAGAGAAGCTGGTAGCTGATTGGAGGTATGATTGCCAGTCTTAATGATCAAGTTTGATAATAATTTTTAGTTAGTATCACTATCAGGAAGTCACTTGACCAAAAATAAAGTTTAAAACAAAGATGAACACAGAAGAACTACTCACCCTGCCCAGTCCCAAAGCACCTTTCTGAGCCTTTTCTGGTCTCCCAGATCTTAAATCCTTCTATCTTCATCTTGCAACCCTTTCAAAGAGACTTTTTAGGCTCCTACTGCCCAGGTATTTTAAAAAGATGACTCTCACTGATGAGATTAGGCCTGAGTATGAGATAGCCTCCTAAATCACTTTTGGCCTTGCATCATTCAGCAAAGCAGACACCAATATTTCCACACAGAAAATATTCCCAGGGTAACAATTCTGAGCCTGCCTCATTTGAGATTCCAGATCTGCTAAACCTTGTAATCTCTGTTTGCACACCCATTCACCCAGAGTGAGAATGTATTTGAAACAGTGGTGAATGGAACAGGTAAAATACCAAAACCAAAAACACCAGAGGCACATGAAGGAAGAGAGAAAGGACAGAAAATTTCTTCATCAGATCAGAAGGAGGAGACAACATGGTGCATATAAAGTTTGTTGGAATCCCTGAATGTTCCAGCACATTTTTACCCCAAGTGTGGAGATCAGTCATGATACAAAGCAATTGAATGGGACTGCTCTGTGTCAGGGGCCCATTTCCTGCAGTTGTGATTGACACAACCTGATATTGGCTCCGAGCTGACCACAGCCAGCAGCAGCCTGGGGAGGCACTGAGGACAATGGGGCTGCTCTCATTCACTCCCACAACCACCATGCTAAACTCTCATTGTATCTGGCAAAGGCCATCATCTCACAGATCAGAGATTGTCCTGTAGACCTGAAAGTTCCAGTCATGTAGCTCAAAGCTCAGGAGGCAATTTCTCAATGGCCTAGAAGGACCTACTTGGGGTGACAGCACTGATGCTCAAGAAAGACAAGCAGAAGACACCCAGTGAGGCAAAATTCTTGTAGATTAGAAGGAAATTAAGATTTTTTTTAACATGATGGGACTCAAAACCTGCATGGAATGTCTTTTCTGCTGAACCAGAAGGTTCAGACCACCTGACATTACTCAGTGGCACTTTATGGCCCCTGCAAGGGCAGCACAAGGGTCCCCAGGGAGAGCCCAGGCCCCGGTGCTGTCCGTGGGGAAGCTGCACCTGGCTGGGTGTGCAGGGGAGCTCCATGGCACACCTGACTGCCTGCAGAGACACCACAGGTGCCAAGAGCAAATCCCAGGACAAGAGCATTTTGTCAGCCAGCAGGAATTGTCCTAACACCATGTTCAGCTTTCTCATGGAAAGTTTGGAATGTACCTTTAGAGGACATTCCAGTCACTTCCTAAAACACCCAGAGGTGGGTGGTTTGGGAATGTCCTCCTGGATTCTATATTTAACTGGTGATGCAAGCATTGCCCAAATCCCGACGCTGGGGAAGAGGGAGCAGCGTAGGTTGGGAGAGCCATTCCTTGGAGATCTGCATTCCTTACAGCTGGCGCTTTCCAGTGAGCCCAGGGCTTTTTGGGGTGCACAGCACATGTGAGGGAGAATGATTTCATCTCGAATCCCCAGCCCTTCATGGGTGTGCCCACCTCTGCAGGGCCATGGGGCTGCTCCAGAGTGATCCTTGGATTTGTCCAAGTGATCGCTGGATTTTGCCAGGGTATCGGGCAACATCACAGAGGATCTTGGCCCTCTACTCCTTTTCCAGTCTGCTTTTACTAATTATGACATAGATCTAGGGACAGCATTTTCTTCCTCCTCCCTCCTCTGCCAAAGGGAGCTCCCTTTTCTTGCAAGTTATAACTCCACAATTTTCTCTCTCTTGTTCTAAATAGGAAATTGCCTTTGAGGACAGGAAGCCAACATACTCCATGCGTCTTCTTGCTATAGTACCTAAATCTCCACATTCCTCTTGATCTTGACAAGAGCTCCAACACCCCCATTTTTTACATGACCCTACTTCAGGCACTGCAGAGCTCCTGCAGGGCAGAGGCAGCGTGCTGGGAGCCCGGGATGCTGCACCCCAGTCACTCCATCCAGGGACACTCTGCTCCTTCCCACCGTGGCTCTTCCCAAGCCAGCTGCTCTCGGCTCAGCCCTGCCCCAGGAACCTGCACAACTCGCCCGGCCGCCAGAGGAGCAGCTTGAGACAAACTTCTTACCTCATGGCATTGCTGCTTTTGATTGGGGTTGGTTTTGTGAGCGAGCTTTGCTGCTGACTAATAGCCCCGGGCAATTGGCAGGGGAAATGAGACCTCGCTGAATGGCAAGGTATGGTGAACCAAAATGACAAGATTATACTAGCAGTTCATTAAAGCAGATGGGAGAGATTAGAATGCTTGTTACTATGATAAAGCAAAATTGCATGTGTATGGAACATGCCTAGACAGAAGTTTTAAAAAATTAACTTCACAAAATGTTACCTTTTTAATTGGGAAAAAAAAAAAAAAAAAAGACTTCTGTGCTGGTAGATGCGATTTTACCAAAGGAGGGGATTTACACCTGGAAAATATGACAGATTATAGAAGATATGTCCCTTTCAGTTTATGCTTCTAAAAAAAAACAAAAGAAGCCTTGGATGAGGACAAGCAAACTGGTTCTGCTCCCCCCTCTTTATTTTTCTTATTTCAAAGACAAGCAGCATAAGAGAAGCTCCACCAAAAGTGGACTGAAACATGAAGAAAAATTCCTTATAGTATTCTGAAATATCCCATTGCTTTCACTTACAGGAAAAATGTGTCAAACATGGCAAACACACCATTTCCCAACAGGCAGATACCCAGTGACAGCTTCTTGGGTCTGAAATCCCTGCCAAAGGTTCTGATCTCTCCTTGTTATCATACAATGGCTCAAATTTTTTTGGAGTTTAAGGGGCTTTAAAAATTGGCTCAAATCTGTATCTGATCTTTGCCATGTGAACTGTCCTTCTTGTAGCACGAGGTAAACTGTAAGGCACAACCGTGCTTTGGGGAAGTTTGAACAGAGACTTGATTTCAGATCTGAACTTTGTCATTCAGGCCTATCTCTTCCCTTTCTTCTCTCCCTTTGTGCTAGCAACACGCTCTGACTTTGTAGATCAATGCAGAAGGCTGTAAATGATGCATGAAATGAAAAATCCCTGTCCAGCCAGCGCACAGAGAGAATACAGACAGTGCTATACTGTCATTGCTGTGGTATTTGCTGCAATATTCACAGCTAGAAAAGCCCTCTAAGTTCCAGAACAATGCCAGACTATTTTAAAGTCTCAAGCTCTTTTTGGAGAGAGGGGAAAGAGGAAAGGAAAAATTAACTCCCCCTTACACCCACCTTCTTTCTTCCTTTGTTTCAGAGTTTTCACAAGAGCAAACTCTGCCCTGCCATATGAATCTTTCATTATTCCTCAGCCCCCAAAAAATTCCTTCCTGTTCTCAAATGGGGGTGGCAGCAGATGAGAAAAGATGAAAATAAAGAGATTATATCAAATAAACAAACGCTCTAATTGAGCCAGCTCAGAATGAATCATCAGCTGTGCTGCACTGGGACTGGGGCTTGTCCCTCTCCAGCAAAGCCCTGAGCCCAGGCAGAGGCAGTGGACCACCAGCCAAACAGCCCCACCAGCCCCTTGCCCGAGCACCATTGTTACAGCTGGACTCTGTGATCTTAAAAGGTCTTTTCCAGCCTAAATGACTCTGGTTCTGTGAAGGAGGATGACCATGCTCAGAGGTGCTTGAGCTCTCCCCGAGCGAGCTCGGCCCATTCCTCGCACCTCTAATGTCCTGTGCTGGCACTAGGGATGATGAGTGCTTGGCAGCACTATTCTTCATATGGAACATTAAGCTGAGGTCTTGCACACTCCTGAACATTAAATATCCCATGATAGTCATGAAGAAGAGCTACGGGTTTTATTAACCTCAGTGTCCTGGACACATTGCACTAGGAAAGTCATCATTAACCTACCTTAAGAATACAGGCAGGGGCCCTCTTTGCAAACTAATGCTCCAAGAGCTACAGCCCTATGAAATACCTTTAATAATTTAAAGCAACTACCAAATGTTGCTATAAAGGATATAACCTCACCTCGACAAAGAAAATCTGTAAAGATTTTGACACAGTAAAGTGCTCACGGGTCCAAATCTTGATTCTTTCGCTAGTCAATGCTCAACCATTGCATCCAAATACTAATTCTTCCCTTCTCTCCCACCCTTTGCCAAAAGCTGGTTTGTCTGGGCTTTCAGCTATTTTTAAGATCTAACTTTCATTGCTAACTGGGGTAAAAACCATTAGCAACACTTCAGCACATGTTGAGAATTCTTCTGAGAAGGCTTAGGACCAAATCAGATGATCCCCCACAAGATAAATAAATATAATTCTTTAAAAAAGGTCAGGCAAGGGTTTGTTTGGTTTTTGGTTTGTTTTATAAAAAGAGCAAAAAGGAATTAGGTTTACTTGCTTGTGCAGTATTAAATACAACCTGATTTAACCCAGCAACAAATAATACTTAAGTGATAACAGATTTCACTTGACAAATATTAGAGTCACTGTTACATTGGTTGATGTATTTCTAATTTGTGCCTCTAACACCCAACTCCAATTTGCTGTCAGTGCACAGGGGAAATACAATTACTGGAGGAAGTGGAAGGAGGGAGAAAATAAGGGGCTGGTGCAGTACCAGGAGTCTGATACCTCTGCTCAGTATTGCTTTGTCTGTGAACCAGCTTCAGCAAAGAAAAGTTTCAAAGAACAATCACTTAGATGAGTTCTGCTTGCCTTGCCTGAGCTGCGGTCAGGAGGAACCTGCAGCACAGAGTGTTTGCCCCCATGACCCCCCTCCACCAACCTCTGCAGGTGTACATCCTCCAATTTCCCTACTTCTTCTCTCTTCATTGAAAAAAAGTGCATTTGAAAGTTTGTTTTGCCACTGAAGTCAGCAACTGTGACTGAACAGATAAGGCAGCAGAACTGGTGCAAAAGGAGGTTCCCCTGCAGAGGTTCCCACCAAACCATATCACACTTCCAAGGGCCATATTTTGTTTTTCTGCTTGCCCTGCAGCAGCCAGTGAGGGTCTAGGATTCAGTGGTCACACACAGGTACCAGCTGGTCAGGGAGACAGCTCCTATCCCTGTGCTCCAAACTGCAGCCCCAGCCCAGGGGTAGCAGGGCTTCACCTTCAGATCCCATTGGCATCAGCAGGAGCCAGACACCAAGAAAACACACTTGGGTTTCAGTCAACCTTAAAATTTGCTCTTCCAGGGGCACACCAAAGCAGAATTTGCCTTTTCCACTTTTGCAAAGTGCAAAGGGGAGATTTGTATGTTTACCAAGATCAGGAAATTTTTCTACTCTCCTGCATTAATTTACTGTTGCCCAGAGTAAAAGGGGGAATCTCTGATCTGACAGTAGCAAGTTATCCTCTGAACTCAGGGATGCAGGAGGGAGACCCAGGCTGGTAGACGAGCTCTGGACTCTTGGACAGGTGATTTCACTCCCTCACCAGCGCAGCAAGATGAAGCAATGAGGGGATGAGCAAAAACCTGAGAGCAAAGGAAATTGCACCCCTGGGTTTACAGGGTAGGCAGCAGGAAAAGAGAACACAACCTGCAAACCCCATTCTCTGTCCCACAGCAGCTCTGGGCTCCCTGCAGCATCCAGCAGCACTGATGAGAAGGGAGGGTCCCTCTGCAGGCACCAGGGGAAGGTGGTTCCAGCCCTGTGTGCAGGCAGGGACAACATCCCCTCTGTGATAAAGCTTCAGCGTTTCAGGCTGGAAGCATTAGCACTTTGAAATGGTAAATCACAGAGTGCCTCTGTTCAATCCTTACCCCACAGAGAATTATTGTAAAGTGTCGGCTGCATTTACATTCTTTTTTTTTTTGTGGACAGAGTCACAAAGGGAAGAGAATGACAATAAAAGCAGAGGTACATCATAGGGGGAAAACAATCCCAGCTTCAACCACTACATGCAAATGCAGAGCAAAGTCTGCTAACTTTATGTGGGTTTTTCTTGCTGCTGCTGGAATACTTCAGTTCCATTCATGAACAGAGATCTAAACCCTGGCAGGATTATTAGACAATAAGACTCCTTCCTGTGTCTCCTTTAATTTGCCTTGATAGATATGCAAAGCAGGAGAGGAAAAAGCTAGCCAGGTCTCTTACTGACAGAAGACAATTTCCAGACCATAACCTACTTGCCTTTCTTTTAAGCTGCCTGGGAGAAAACCACTTGTGCTGTGTTAGGAGGCAGGAGGAGGGATGCTGGGTGGGGGAGATGGATGAAACTTGGGAGCACCTGGAGGTCTCCTCACAGCCTGCCAGCCTGTTGTCCTTTGCAGCTGATGCAAAAGAGAAGTTAACAAATGATAGTGCTTTTTAATTAGTGCGTGGGGAATTCTCACCGTGCAATAGACGTGTCAATGTAACTCTAAGGTATTAAAGAAAACTAAAAAGGGAAAAGTAACACCACCAGCCCCAGCCCTCCAAAGACACAGCTTCAACTGCAGGCAATGTAAGCAGTAGGAGAAGTTTTTCAACTGATTTTTTGTTTCTGGGGCTGTTGTTCACATCTGGTGAAGCTGTCCCTGGGCTACTGCCATATGTAAGGACACAAGGTTTTATGACTTATTGTCTGTAAGATTTATGGAGGTGATCTATGATCAGCAATTTTTCATATTCTTGTATCCCAGGCAAACACACAGAGGGCCATTCCCTGCAGAACAGGAAGGTGTAAACTGACACTGGCTCAGCACAGAGGCCACCAGCACAGATACCAAGCTCGGGGACTGTGGTAGCAGCAGGGATGGCCAAGACATACAGGGAAATTCATGGTTTCCATTCCCCTCCCAAGACAAACAAGGGGCAAGAAGAGAAGCAGGAAATTAAAGACTTACGATGAGCTACTGTGGCTCTTTTGTGATATGTTAATGAAACTGTATTATCTGTATTTATTAAGTTAAATTCCAGAGCATCCACAGCATTTCTCCAGGAAACACATCAGCTTCGGTGCTAACAAAAGGCCCAACAACCCCAGGTGGCTTCTCCACATTTCCAGGGGAATCCCTGTAGGCTGGGGGGAGCAGAACTCCCCAACCCAGGGCTCTGGAGACAGCCCTGCCCGAGCCTTTGTGCATTTTAAAGGAAGGAAATGCCTTATCAGAGTGTTTCGCTGATACGCTGCCACGGTTTGCAGTGTCACAAGCCTTCACCTTTCACTTACATCGGGACCGCCAGGAATAAGGAGATTTAGTGAAAACAATAAACAAGAGGAAGCGAAAAATCTGCCAAGAGTTTGGGTTGGGTAGAGGCCGTGGATGTTGTCTTTGACAGGTAGTTTGAGTGTTAGTGAAGGACAAGGCCTTGCCACCATTAGCAGGACATCACAGGAAGGAAAAAATTGTCTTCACTGACTGCTGTGATCATGCTCAGCACCTCTGTGCTCAACTTCTCCCTTCCCAGAGGAATTTTCCTCCACACACCTTCTGCCTTTGCAATTGGCAATATTTTACCGTGCAGGGGAAAACCAGCTCCTCTCCAGCTCACATCTGCTCTCCCAACCACCAGTGTGAGCTCATACCATCCACCTCCCTGGGACAGGAGGATAGCCAATAAATACAAGTCATAATAATAATAAGTAACTGTCAGATTCTTGCAAAGTAAAACATGAGCCTTAAATCCATAATCTCCATAGAAGAAGGTATAGAACAGGTAAAGTGCTGAAAGCAACTTTATTCCACCCATCATGAACAGAACATTGAAATAAATTGCCCAGCTGAGCTTTAACTTCAGTGTCATTCACAGATCCTTCTATTCTAAAAGTCACTGAATCCACTACTGAATTACACCTGATGATAGCCCACCCCTTGACTTAGACACCTGAACAACTGTTTTAAAAGACCACATCGCATAAACTTGTGTTGTGTACAAACAAATCAGTCCATCTGACAGATATAATCAATTCTTTGCTATCCAAACAGATTTGTCCCTTTTCCTAAAAAAAAGTAAAATAAATGCAGATGACACCATAAAAAGAATTTTAAAGGGAGGAGATATGCGGAGATACCAAAAGAATGTAGTGTACCTGCAGGTTTGGAAAACAGTCTAGCACTGTGTGATCATTTTGACAGAGGCACTTGAAAGAAATCAATAAAATCGATCAGCCAACTGCACCATCTATAGATGTGGATCAGAGTTCTGGAATGGCTGGCAGGGTTATTTTTCCATAAAAGTATGTGAAAAATAAAAGTGGCACACAGAGTGCACTTGGGAAGCTGGGGTGGAAGGGAGCCTGGGATCAGCAGCAGGATGTGCAGGGCACTGCAGCAAGCTTCCTGCAAAAAGAAATGGGCAATGAGATGGACACTGCTCCTGCCTGGAGAACTCTTGGTGTGAAAGGATGTGTCAGGCCCTGGAGCAAAAATCTGAAACAGAAGTGTCAAACTTGCCAGATTAAGAGGAAACTCAAGGTCTGGGTCCTTTAACAAATGTAGGAATGATTCTCTCAGGGGAGGCTCTTTCAGAAAGTTCTCAACCTAACCTTTGTTGAAACCAGAGTATTTAGCTGATATAAGTTGATACACTGCCTTTGAGATGAGTTAAGCCAGTCTGTACCCATTGAGGGTCTTACACAGCTTTTTTAGTATTATGTTTTATCTCTAGTGAATCAAGGTGTCCCACCTTTCCCATAAAAGATCCTCACTTCTGGACCTTATGAAGTGATGCAGTTTCTGGGTGACTTCTCAATTTGTCATTAGTCAGACTGTTCAAAAAGCAGTATTTTAGTAATTAATATTGCTGGACATCCATGTAGCCTCAACTCTGTTTCCTTTCAGGTCTTGGAATCAGAGGTATTTGAATGAAAACAGAAACTCAGAAGTACCAATCCTGTCACCGACTACACAGGACAGTCACAAATAGTCCTCCATTATGTTTGCTTACTCTGCACCATCACAAAGCACTGCAATAACTCCTCTGTTCGTGTGCATTTGTTTTCTCCTCTCCAGTCACTGCATCGTGCACTTCATGGCCTCCCTGCTCTTTATCAGCACTGAGGACTCTGCATTTGCCATCTACAACAGCAACATTTAATGCAGCAATGCCCCATTCTAATGCTATGAAAGATTGTATCTGAACAGAAAATGCACATCTGAAGCACAGCTCACTTCATTCACTCTGGGTAACTGCCTATTACAATTATCAGGAAATGAAAAATATCACTTCACAGTCTTCTCTTTTCACGTGTTGAAAAAACATATAAAGATCAGCACAAACACCATGGGGTCATTCATGCACAAGGCAATAGTTTGCTCTGTTTCCATGATATATCACTAAACAGACAAAAGTCTGGGGCTTTGCAAACGTAGGAGAGAATTTCTAATAATCACACATTGTGCATACATGTCCGCACACCCTTTTAAAGCAAACAGAGTGAACATAAAATCTATAACAGTAATAGACTATCTTCACTTTATGGCAGAGTTCTGGAAAGTTCAAAGCAGATACTGTCACCAAGTTGCTGTTTAAAGATGTGGAATGCAGAAAAATAAGAAAAATCATTATCTCAGCTGTGGATCCTTCGGAATGAAAAAATTATAATTGTGGGAGTCAATGCATTTACAAGTGCTCACGGGGTACTCTACAGTGGATATACAGTGACCCACAAAGTGGGAGCACAGATACTAAAAGAGGAGTGTAAAACAGAATTATAAGAGGGGAGCATAAATAACACACAATGTAATAACCAAGGACTCATCTAGGGAGTCTATATATAATCCTCATTTCCCTCCCTCCCTCTTACAATGGTTTTAACATTGCTTTGACTTCAGCCTTCCTGGATAGACATTTAACAGGAAAGGTTTCAGGTTTATTAAGTAGAAGTATTGAAATTGGCAAAATATCTGATTTGGTTCACGTTACATGTTTTATAATATTGTTAAGCTTAATTAAGATGCTGCAGCTTTCGAATAAATGAAGACATAGTTATTATTTCATAGGCTGCTACCCATTAAAACTAATACTTCCTCTGCTAAGAGGTGCAGACAGCAAAATCCATGATGCTCAGCCTTTCTACCAGAGATATTGTGTGAAACAGCTGGACACCAGACTTACAGCCACCCAATTCCTGGAAAGATCTCCATTTTACACAGGGAATGAGAAAAACACACCAAGCCACTAAGCAAGGTCAGGCTTGAATTTACACTGCTGTAAATTAAAATAGCACCAAGGTGAAGGGAATGCCATCAGCGCAAAGCTGGTGCAGGATCCAGCTCAGACCGTGTCAGTCACACCCCTGGAGTGACACCCACATGGGCTGTGCCCTTGTCACAACCATAACTCCATTTCACAAAGCTGGTCACAGTACAAAGCAGTTTAGCTGTCTTCATCCTCTTACAGCAATAGGAGCAGCCAAAAATTGGTCTTACGCAGCAGTGTCTTGGCAGAGAACACATAGGAACCTGGCCACCACAGCAGCCCTGGAGACCTGCCCTGCCATACACGACACCTGCTTTGGGAACACCAGCCCTGCCCTTACAGCCACGCCAGGTCTGCTGCACTGTGTCACACCACACTGAGAATCAACAAAGCCTTTTTACCAAGAACTGCTGGGAAGCCACCTTCCTCTGATTCGCATTTGGGGCCCTTCTCTAAAAGAGTCTGGTACTGCAGGTTTCACGTGTCAGAACATTGGTTCGGTATTCCGGCAGCCTCCTACCTTAGAGGTGTGATTCCTGCTGCCATCTGTCCTTCCTGGGCCGGCTGGGAAGCTGCTGATCCTGGACCTCCAGGGGAGCCCACGACATCCTGTGCTGAGCATACCCTGGGCCTCCCCACAGAGATGGAGTGGAAACTTGGATTGCTCCTCATACAACATTAAAATCCAGAAATATTGCTGTCCTGTTTGCCCCTGGGGAGCTACAAGTTCTCCCAGTCCTTCAAGCTGATGACACGAAGATATTGAGGGCATTGTGTGCCAAGGCTCAGCTGTCACCCAGACTCAAGAAACCACAGACCCTTCAAAATCAGGTATATATAAGGACAGCACCTGTCAGCCTGAAGCACCTCCCCACAGGGACCTGATGGAGAAGAGGCAGCACCTGCACCAAATCACCCTACCCACTCATACCAGTTCCCTGCCTTAATGAAACACTTTCTTAATTGATGCAAAATGCCATCAGTTTATGCTGGACTTTAGCTGAACACAGCAAGCCCCACTCCAACCCACAGTGACTTAAATTTTCTCTATTCACTGTTCTTTTCCGGCCTGCTACAGGAAAAATGTGGCCTTGCCGCAATTGACTTAAATTTAAAACCATTGACATATTATCTAACTCAATAAAAATCTTGCTAAAAAAAGGTGCATTGTACTCATTCTTCTTACACATGGTAGGGAGGAAAATGGGTATGGATTTCTTCTATGGCTTTTAGTTAATTTGCTATCAATGCCCAGCTGCTTTAGAGTAAATACAGGAACAGGGTGTCATATGGGTATCCTGAAGCAAAAGAAGACAGGTTTCCTATTTCTTTGTTAGCCAGCAAAGATGGTATGCATGTTATCCAAAGATAATACGGGGGAAGAAATCAATTCTCTGTGTTGTTACACATCCTTGCGTGCAAATGTAAACTTGGGGGAAAAGCAAAAAAAAAAAAAAAAAGTCCTATTCTATTATGCTGAGGTCATGTGAAATCATTAGTGCAGGCTGATATGAACATCAGAAAAAAAAAATAAATAATGCTTCTCCATGTGAGGGAAAGTGCATCAGCTAGAAGTTTTGGTGGGTGCAGGGCAAGGAGTTTTCTCTGCTCAGTCCTAGGACGGACGGGATATTTGGGGATGAAGCGCTTGTTGTTCGCGGTAGATTTCAGACAAACTTCGGGGTTTGAGCGCTAAATCCGCCGGTGCTCCGAGCCGAGCTCGGCTGGAACGGGCGAGCGCTGCGCCGGCGCTCCTTGGTAACGCCGAGGCGAGGAATACATCTCTGCCGCCGCAGCTCGGCATCCGGCGGCTCCCTCGCGAAGGAAATTCGGATTATTATGTAATGAGTCAACAGCAATATCATTATCGCGGCCGCGGTACCTGCCGGCAGCGGCGGGGCCCGGCGCGGGGTCGCTGCTGGAGCGGAGCTCGCCCCGCTCCGCCGCCCGCGGGGTCCCGTGCCGGGCCCGGCGCAGGAGGCATCCTCTCTGAACAGAGACTCCCTTCCTGACGCGACGAGATTAAACAATTTGCTTTTAATTAGCACCGCAGTCATTTCCAAACTAAGCGGCGGAAAGAATAGGAAGCAGGCTGTCTCTTTAAAGTTTAAGTGGATTCAGCGCACACAGCGAATTGAGAGCCTGCTGTTGGAAAAGTTCAGCTTTCTGTCACCGGTACTGTGCTCTCTGCTAATTTTTACAAGAGTTCAAGTTGTACGCACCAGTTAGCAGAGACATTGCAGGGGGTACAACGAGAATAGGAAGCGTGACCCCTTGCTGCCTGTGTTTATGGTGCCTAAATTATATCCAGACAATGCTCCGGGTCCCCTCCCTGGCTCTGCCAGGGCCCCCCCGTGCAAAGCCGTGCGCTGTTCCCCTCTGCTGCCGCCCGGGAAAAGGGGCCATCGGCATTTGTGAGCACCCAGCCGGGAATTCCCTGCAAAGGACTCTGGAGTTAGGAGGGGAAGAAAGGTTTCTAGTAAGGAAATGCAAATACAGTGGAAGAATGTGAAGAGTGAGAGCCCTGAAGAGAATTAGGGATCCAAAATTTGGATACCTCAGTTTCAACATCCTTTTTGTCCAATAATCCCAGCATAGAACAGCAGCCAGGGCACTCCCAGCTCCCAACCCCACACTGCAGACTCCTGGTGTGTGCTGGCAGGAGGGAAGGAGGGAGGGAGGGAAGGAAGGAGGAGATGCAGCTTCATCTGCAAACCAGCTAACACATATGAATAATTGAATACAAAATAAAAACCCCTTCCTAGCCAGGAGATGTACTTTTGACCACCGTTTTCCACTCCAAAGAACCTCCCTCCTGATGAGCAGCTACCCTTCAGTCTCTAAAGAGACAGCGTGATTACCCTGCTCCTTTGTCCGTGTCTCTGCACCATTAGCATTGCTTCTTTCCAAACTGGCTCCAGCAGGAACCCTCTCAGCAGAGTGGAAGGAAGCACTCCAGAAACAGCAGTCCAGAAACAGCAGTCCATCCAAACTCCTGTCCTGTCTGTCCCACTGCCAGCCTCTGTCCTTCCATGGGTGTTTATACACTCAGGAGCTACGGGGCTCTCGGTGGGGCTCACATCAGCCTGCCAGGGCCAGGGCTTGTGTGGCCCAAGCATCACACTGAGAAAATGGGATTTTACTGCACATTTCTTGGCAATGACGAGAGTGGGGGGAAACCCCATGGCCAGGATTGGTGCTGTCTGGATGATTAGTATCTGGCATTCCTCTACCTTCAGCCACAGCTGGTTTACATTTGAGCTACTGGTTCATTTTGATTTATGCCGTTGGTTCAATAAACAAACACAGTACATAGTCCATCATGCTAACTGTATAATAAAGCTGCTTACCTACTTCCAAACAAGTAGCTTTTATTCATCTGTTCCTCTTTCATTTCCCTCTTTCCCTCTTTTCTCCCTTATATCAAACCCAAGAAGAGCATTTGTTTTCTTTCCAAAACCAGACACTATCAAAGATCCAATAATGTCTGAAGTCTCTCCAACAGCCCTTCAAACTGCACATTGCTGGAGAATACTTGCAGAAGTTGTCTGAGAAATTACTGCAAATACTTCACCTTCCCAAGGGAAGCCAGGTTATATTCCTACCCCAGGGCTCCTTGCAGAAAAGCCCCAGATTCCTCCCCCAGCTGCTCAGCTTTTGTAAAGGGCCATCCAAGCTGGACTTCATGGGGGTTTTCAGGATCACCGGGGCACAACAAGAGGCCAGTTTCTTCCCATTCTCATTTGTTGGAAGGAATAACCATGAGGCTGGGAAACAGTTAACCTGCACACAAACCTTGATTTCAAGAGGTGCCGTTGTCTGCCAGCACCATCCACAGAGTCTCAGCTTTCACCCAGAACGAAAAACACCCTGGGATTTTTGCAAAATCCTTTTAAGTTGTTCTAATGGTAGCAGCTCTGGATCTGGTGAACTCCTTTGTTATCAGTGCCGTGCAAATTGTTCATCTTTTTCCCCTACCCTGTTTGCCTCCACTCACTCGCCTCTCTAATAAATTCGTCTGACCGCAAAGGGTGCTTTATGACTCTTGTTTAAAACAGCTTCCTAATGATGCTTGACAACATCTCCTGCCTTTGAAAGAGCCTGGCTATGCTAGGCTCTAATCCCACAAAAGGAGGGATTCTTGTTAACCTGTGCCTCAGTCCTTTCTGTTGAGTCACCACCTTTAATGAAGCACTGAAGGGGAACCAAAACGCAGCTGGGAAATTATGGCTTTACATGATCATCTCTTGCTACAAGAGAATTATTGCCCAAGCCTTAATCCCATGACTCAGCCCTCTCCTTGGACCCTCTTTAATTGTCAGAACCTGAGGAAATCCGGGCCGAGGTAAATAACACTTCAGCAGCAACAGAATAGATTCACTTTAGGCAATGAATTTTTAATGAGCTGAGACTGCAGAGGGAACAGGGCCGAGATCTGTGCTGCTTATCTGATGGGGAAGGTCAGGGTCTGAACGGAGGGAGGGCATGGATGAGAGAACAGATCTGACAGGGCTCTTCAGCTGAGATTTCAGCTTGTCACAGCCTGGCATACCTTAACATATTAGGACCTTCTCTTCAAACGAGCAACTTACACATGCCCATGCTAACAGAAACGGCACGGTATTTTCCCCTGGTAAAGGCAACCCAAGGGCTGTACTCTTGCTTCCTTAGAAAAAAAAAACAAATAAATAAAAATACAGACTAAAAATAAAAAGAAACCAAAGCAAGGAAGAACCATGCAGATGGGTCATGCTCTTCACAGAAAATCAGGTAACTCTACAGATAACCTGCAAACAGAAGCATTCGTAAGACTCTCAGCAGTCCACTGGCATCATATCATGTGTTAATTAGGTCAGCAGGCCCTGCTGAAGTCCTCACCAACATAACCATCAACATAACCACCATAACCAACGTGTTCAATAACTCTCAGCCATGGGAACTTCTATTTTCTGGGGACTTCATACAACTCCCATCCAGCCTGGGTCCACTCTACCCCCCAACAGCTGCGACATTGCTCAAGAGCAACACCTACCTGCTGTTGGAACTGACTGACCCCAGGAGCTTCTTCTGTCTCAGGAACCTCAAAGAAAGGACTAAAATGTATCCAAACCTAGGGATGGTTTGGCAGCTGTTATCTCAGCCTGGCTTGGTAGGGGTGCTGGGTTGCCCACCTGTGCTCAGCCCACCCTGCATGGCCTCCTCCTGTCCCCTGCAGTCCCCACACCCCTGGCAGCCACTGTTGTGCAGTCACAGAGCCAAATGCTCCACGTCTGCCAAAGACTCTCTGCCCAGCAGGGCATGGAAGGCAGGCAGGGTAAAGTCAATGTCCCTGGAGTCCACCTCCAAGGAAACCTGAAGCTCGGGCAAGGATGGTAACAGCAAACCTTTGAGCCAGAGATATCACTGCTGAGCAATCTTGAGTCAGACCAGCACTTCAGAGATTTCCTCAAAGTAATGACTGTTTACAAAGGGCATCTTTCTTGCACGCCTGAAAGTTTTTTTAGGGTTTGTCAGAAACAAAGCCCACCAGGATATTTCTACCCTCAGATCCAATCTTTTTCACTTGCTAGGATTTCTGTTTCTGATGGAAAAAGAAAGTGTATAAACTCCTCTCTAGGGAAAGACTTTTGTGTGTAAAAAAATAAATAAAAAATTGAGCAGAAAGTACCTGAGCAGTCCAAGCCTGTATGAGATATTACTGAAGTAAAATTGCTGGGGGGGAGACTGATCACACTGTCATGCTCAGCAGGAAGGAAAAACTGACATTCATTCCAAAACATCCCCTCCCAACTTGTCATCTCCCTGATGTTTTGACTGTATAAAGTGGGAAGGGGCTGCTCTCACTCCGAGCTGCCTGCCCTCAGGTGTGTCCACCATGTCACGACCCTGTGACATGTGAACCAGGACACTTAAAGGACGAATCAGCAGGAGACAGGATAATTTATGGGGAGCCAGGTCAATGCAAATTTATTGTGAGTAATGGACAATGGAAGGGGGGAATAAAGCTCCCATAGGAACAAAGACAGAAGTGTGCCAGTCTCTGCTCTCACAGACATCCTCTGTGCTAATAAAAACCTTGGTGGACAAGGAAAAGCAAATACCAGTTCTGGCGAGCAGATTTACCACAGTGGTGGAACAGGTCAGTGCAGAGGGAAGTGGTTTGATCAGAAAGTCGATGAAATTCTGATGATAATTATGCTCAGCAAGAGGCAAAATAATCTTTTCATTTGCTGGAAGGTTTCAGTCATGCACTTTGACCTTCATCCTGGTGTTTCATTAATAGTTTATATTAACAATTAATGGTTACTTTCATTGGTGTTGTGTGCAACTCGCATTAGAGTTAATTTTCAAGTTGCATATAATAATACATAAGTGTCATGGGCTACTCCTATCATGTGACAGCACATTTATTTCAACCAGGAGCCAGGAGATGAAAATCAGGCCAAACACCAGTCTCGGGTGTTTATTACTTGTGTCCAGTCATCCCACAGAGAAGTGAGATGTTGCAGCAGCTTTCTCTCTAAGGCCCTGATGGAAAACTGCCCAGAACAACTGAAGTCCCTTGATCGTAAAGATAATTTGCCTTTGGGATGACTTTCAATGCATGGTTGGTCTGGTTTACTGAAGAATCATAAAAAAGCCTCTCAGTTCACTGTGGCAGTTACTTGCCAAGGCCCCATAGCTGTGCTAATTTTGGCTTTGACAACACTCGCTGGAATTGTTCTAAAGAAAAGCTCGACCTAAGAGTCACAGCTCAGGTTTAGGGTTATAGTCACAGCCCCACTGCTATGGGAAGGACCATAAAGAAATATTACATCCAGGGAACACCAAGGACCTCAGCACAGGACTCTGCTGAGACAGGCACAGAGACATTTGGAGGGTTGGTTTTAATCACCTGATTTGCTCTGTGCAGTTTGGTTTGGTGTAGGCTGACTCTGAAGGAGATGTGCTTGGGAAACCAGGTCTAGCAAAAGGTGTCCTTGCCCATAGTAGGGAGTTGGAACTGGATGATATTTAAGGCCCTTTCCAGCCCAAACCAGCCTATAATTCCATTTAGGGTTGTTGCCTCCTGCACATCCATCACCTGCTCTGTAAGAGGGAATGGAGGACGGGGTGGGCTGAGGGCTACACTCAGCCCTGCAACAGCCCTGGTTGCAAAGCCCAGTTGAACTTATGCCTAAAAATTCTGGACATCCCCTTGATATATTTACTTGTAAGTGAGGTACACATTCTGTTATGGTTTTAAGGATAGATTTAATGTTGTCCTTCTCATTCCCCCATCAATTTATACCACTGAAGCATTGTGATTATACTGTTTTTAAACTTGACACAAAGAGAGGCCTGGGTCCGTAATATTTGGCCTGAAATTCAACTAGCCCTTTACTTTAGAAGTAATTGGAGGGAATGCACACTGTTTTGTCTAAAAATACATTTGAAAAAAATGAATTCAAAACTCAATTATAATTGAATATTCTTCATGCCACAGTTTGATGATACTAATGTTACTGTAGCAGGAAAATATTAGGCAGCTCACTGTGACAAAATTTCTGGAGACACTATATATTTGTTCCTATTTAAGGACTTTAGATTTGGTGGTAGTTAAACTGAGGAAATAGGTGTTCAGCTCCCTTGAGCCTTCCCCTGCAAATAGCTCAATTAAGGGGCTAATTGAAGTGTAGAAACGTCCCCCGCAGGGTTGAAAAATGCCTATCTGGCATGGGATTGCTGTCCCTGGGAGTTTCCTTCACCATAGACATCATTTCTGGAGAAGACCGGGACAAAAGCAGGGGAGGCAGCCGGCTCTGCAGAGCATCCCCGGGCATCCCTGCCCCGGGGCCAGCGCGACGCGCGGCTGCTCGCCCGGCCCCGCTGCTGGCCCTGCCGAGCTGAGCTGGGCTCCTCCACCTGGCAGTGCCCGCCAGAGGTAATTTTACAGAACAGTGATGAATCAAGTCATCAATCACTGTCACGTCTGGTGGCTGGAGCGTGTGCTCGGAGCCCGGAAAAGCCTGTGCATGCTCAGGATTAGGTTGCAAGTAAACGCAGCAGCGCTAAAATGCTTCCCTAAGTAAGTACTGGCAAAGTCCCTGCTGAAACGTGTCAGAGTTTGTGCACCGGCTCGGGCAGAGCTTCAATCAGGCCCTGTGACTTAAAGTCTGCTGACACTTTAGTGCGCGGTTACTGCGAGCAGAAATACTCCTGGCAGTGAAGTTATCCATGTGCATAAGTATTTGCCGGATCAGGGCATAGCTGCATCATCCTTTGTTCCTTTCATCACGCTTGCGATGCTGAATTAAGCCTTCATCTTTGTCTTTGTCTTGTACACAAGCCCTGTTGTATAGTTACATCACTGTAATAAATGATAAAAGAGAGGACCTGTGTAGCAGAGGGAATATGATGAAAATAATTATAACAATAAAATGTTAATTAGTGCCTTCTCTTGAACAATCTTCTTTCTGATTGCAACGTGATTCTGCTGAAGAACTGAAAAAAAGTAAAAAAGAACCTCAGCAAACAGAACAGTTTATTAAATCTTAAGGCTGCATGGGCTTGTGAGTTTTCTTTTTGTGAAAAAGCCTGAAAACCTGGCAAGAAAGCAAAAAAATGATCTGTCAAAAATGTAAATAGCATGAAGAACTTTTTGACTAGCCCTAATCACCACGAAGCAGGGGAAAGAGCATTAGGAGAACAAAGGTGTGGTTTCGTTCTCACACTTGCAGCTCCTTCCTAGCTCTCTTTGTGCCAACTCTTTCTTTTAAATATATATTAAAAACCCACTTTGCTGCCCAAGCACCAGTGCTGAGCCTTCTGCTCGACACTTGCCCAAGGGTTTTGGTGAGGGAGGGGACTCTGCTGCTAAGCGCTGGCCATGCACCAGGTGTGCCCCTCTCCTCGCTCTCCCTGCAGCTCTCACCCCGCTCCGGAGCTGCCAGATGTGCACATCTGGACTGCGTGTGGAGCAGGGCAGATCTCCCTGAGTCCCTCTCCTGTTCTGCCTCTTCCCTTCTCCTCAGCTCCTCAGCCTGAAGTTGAAGACTGCCATAGAGACTGGAACCTGGACTGCTTAAAACTTATAAATGTCTGTGTGAGTGTGTCTGTGTGTAACTACACATTTTTCACACTACAATTGAGTGAATCTGCTTGAGAAAGAAATTTCTGCAAATTCAGGTTTCCCTGAGCACATGAACCCGTGGAATACCCCTTTCCACGCCCCCGTGCAGCTTCAGAAGCACATCTCTGCAAAGGGAGAGAAAGCTTGCTCTGATATTGGAGTCGTGACACACAGAGGATTTGAAATTGTGCATCTGCCTGTACCATTTGCATTTCATCACCTAGTGCTGGAACAAATAAAACCAAATGAGTAATGATCTGAGTCTGTGGCCTCACTGTTGCTGCTTTGCCAGGAATTATCCTGGCTCAGTGGATACAGTCCTGGGCAGACGAGCGGAGTCTGTTTTTGTCTCTGCCACTTACCTGCTGGATGGCCTTAGGCAAGTCGTTTAACTCTCACTGCTTCCCTTCCTGTGCTCCATCCACCACCTCTGACTTTCTTTGTAAGAGGTTTGAGTTGTGTTAGTGGCAAAGGGCATTTTAGTGCTATTCTGAGAGCAGAATGGCCCAGCTACGGTCCCACAATATTTAAAGTCCCTCTCAGAAAATTATTACATATTTCTCAGATCCGTGGCAGCCTGTTTGGGTGATTCTCCACTCAGGGTGCCTTCCGTTTGCAAAGGCAAAAAGGTAAAATCACCGATCTCCTCAGAAGCGAACTGCAGCAATGAGTGCATGTGAGAATAGTGCCATTTGCTCATGAGCAAACAGCAGCGAGAAAGAAATAAAAGTCAATATAAGAGGGAGCAGTGCCTATTCAGCCAGCCCTCGTTTACATACACAGCAACTGTACTCAGGAAATGAGTGCAGCACTTGGAAACAGCGATTTCTGTCAGGCAGGGGTGCGTGAGCCTGTTTCTGATGGAGGCTGATCACTGAGGAAGTCATAAAAGCTATCAGAGGGACAAGAGATGCAGCTGACATGGGTGAGAAGACAAATATTAGGGGGATGAAAGGGATTATAAAGCAAAGCTGAAAAGATGTAAAAAGCTGATTAAGAAACCAAATATGACAGAGAGAGAAGAATGGCCCATGGGGTGAATAAAAACAATAAAAGATTTCTTTTAAACAGGTAAAGGAGACAAGATTAACGGGGAGGCCTCCAGACCACTGAGATGTGGTCAAGAGTGCTTAATAACACAGGGAGAGGGACTGAGA
Organism: Bombycilla garrulus; assembly: GCA_013400315.1. NCBI lineage: Eukaryota > Metazoa > Chordata > Aves > Passeriformes > Bombycillidae > Bombycilla > Bombycilla garrulus. The sequence goes on from VXBU01012053.1 coordinate 911,094, forward strand.
AGCAAAGTTTCCTGTGACAGCCAAGCAGGGAAATTCTGGGAGCATGAATAATCACCAGAGCAAACTCATACCGTGGGGAAGGAGGCAGGGCTGAGTGCAGAGTGTACTTCTAGCCCACATTGCTTAATGGAACAGCAGGAGACATTAAGTGCTCAGTAACAGGGGGTTTGAGTCATTTTGAGGAGTTAAAAAGTGGTAAAGAGAAACTGATACAAAGCAAAGATCTTTGAGCATCTATGAGAATAAACAGGTAGAAACCAAGACATATTTGCAATAGATAGCAGCCAATACAGATGCTCATGAAATTTGGTGCACACACACACAAACTCACTCCCACCAGCTGAAAGTCTGGCTCCAAACCTGCAGAATGTGTTTTCATTTTTTTTTTTTTTTTTAATCAGAGGCAGAGTTTTAGAGATGTTAACAGGAATGAGATCACCCAGCATCTGGAGAAATACGAACTGATAAAAATGTATCTGCCCAGCTCCACAAAGGGTAAATCTTGTCTGACAAATCTGGCAGAATTTGTTTTAGGAGCTAAGGTAGAAAACATGCAGGATCGAAGCAGTGGAGCTAATCCACATAGATTTCAGAAAAGTCATTTAAACGCAGCCCAGGATGGTAGACTAATACGTAAGGTTAGCAAGTATGGCATAAAAACCATTGTCCTTGAAAGACTAAGGAAATGGTTAGGTGATTAAGGGCAGGTTGTAATGGTAAAACTTTATGGGTCAGAGAGGAGGACGGTGATGTGGTGAAGACAGCTATATTTGAGGTTATTATGATGACAGTTCAAGGCATCAGATGGAGACATACTTTTTACTCCGTAGAAAAACTATTCTGAGGAAAGTGCTACTCTGGGCAGTTCTAATCCAAAAATCACACTGAAACCAAGACCAGTTCATCTTCTGGGGGGCATTTGCCTTTGTGGAACATCAAATCTTCCTGGGTCAGCAAAGCATTCAGTGCACAGGAATGAAATCAGGCCCAATGAGCCCAATAAATGAGAAAAAAGCACCCCACCCTAGGCCAGGCTGAGGTCAGGTTATCCAGAGGGATTTATATTACAGCAAAAAGGGTCTGCTGAGCTAAAAGATCACAGAACAGGAAAAGAACTTCAGACAGACCTTGAATGGGACTGTCAACACTTGGCATCCCTGGGTACTCCTGGATTATATTCCTACTTTATCTCAGCATATGTGCAGTTGGATCCTGGTTCTCCACGGTGATGGTGAGCAAGGTGCAAGAGAGGAAAACTCTCTCAATAGCAGAAGGAAAGCAGAGAAAACCAGGATAAAATGGGGATGATCCAGAATGTGTCATTGAAAAAGGGATAGTGCTTCAGAGAGCACTCAGACAGGCTTCAGTTGTGTGACCCAGCACCTTGGTCATGCCACGTTTACTGAAAAGCAGAGCATCAGCTATCAGAGTGCTGGAAGAAACCCTGTGCATGCTGGAGATTGTGCTAAAGTCCCTCAATGCGTCCCCTATAAACTCTGAACTCTCTGAAAATGCCTGTCCTGTGCTGGAGGCTCTGTACCTGCAGTAGCTGAAATTCCTGCCCTCAGCTAGAGCACAGCGCAGGGTCCTGCTGTGCTGCTCTGCCAGGTCCTCACCTCACCGGGAAATGCAAAGTCTCAAACCTGGCATTTTAGCACAGTGACATGTCTCCCTGCTTTGCCTGTAATCCCCATGGTCATACCCCTCCCTCTGCCCCCAAATAAGGGCCCCAGGCAGTGGGAACACCCAAAGGTGCTCAATCCCTCGTGAAACACGATCCAGCTCCCCACCCTCTGTGAATTTCAGCAACAGTTCAGGAGCTTTAAAAAGTTATTGAGTCCCTGAGCACAGGGCTGGGATTTCGTCTGCCGCCCACTCAGCAAGTCTGGCATTTTTAAAAGAACTTCTTTCTACCTGAACTTCACAGGACTTACCTGCATCCTTTGAACCAGCAAAATCCAGTTGGGAATGCCACCAAAAGCCTGCCATAAAGAGTTCACCCACTTTTGGCAGCTCTTTCCCGCTGTGTCCCCTCCAAGCACGGGCAAAAGCAGACATTGCCTGGAGCAGGAATGCTAAGGGGACCAGTACAGCCCTGGCCCCAGCAGTCCATTTGCCCCGGGGACTCACTGGGGCCACCACATCCCCCCAGGGCCACCCTCCTGTCCCCCAGCGCCACGGCAAGGCACTGCCATCACAACTCTTGGGGACAAGGACAGCAATGTCCCCTCTGGAGGAGTTGGACTGTGCTCTCTGGGCACTTTGCACTGCAAGGGTCACTGCAGACCTCGACCTGGAGTCAGGGGGACTGGGGAGGTGTTTGGGGGAATCTCTGCTCCCACTGTCCCCTCTGAGCACAGCTGTTTGCGCTACAGATAGGAATCGCAGATTGATTAATTGATTAATCACACCTGCTAATTACATTGAACAAATAGGCAAAATTAATATTTGATGTAGGTCTCTAAAGAGACTGTATGGATCAATTTTCCACAGATAAGGCAGGAAAGCTCCTGCAGATAATACACAAACCCTCCTGACTACAGATGACTCTGTCACAGCGAGGCCGATGGAGTGACGCCATCCCATCAGGAACTGCTCGTTTCTTGCACCCGATTATTCAGAGCCCTGACTGGAACATCACCCATGAGTAGTGTTTGCTAAGGGATGCTCACATACACATGTTCAAAGCTGGTTTCAGCGCCACTTGGCTGCTGTTCTTTGGGGAGCTGAACATCAAAAACACATCAAGATAATAAAAATAACAGATCAGCTGCATTTAATACATAAATCATTATTATAAGCACTGTTCTGCAACTCAAACTGACTTCGAGTCAAGCTTCCATCAACATTTAGCAAAAATATTGGTGTTTTTCAAAGGGCTGTAAAAATCCCCTGGCAAAACGACTCTGATTGTGCACCCAAAGGCAGATCAGCCTCACGCAACAGGACAACCACGGCTGAAGCAGCACTTTCATCCTGTTTGTGACCTTAAAAGGGGAAACTGCTCTCGTTTTGTTGTTCAGCCCTTTGCAAAAAGAGGCAAAGTTCAGCCCTCACTCACGTGCGTGCTGACCACAGGCACGGCAGATCAACTGGAAGCATAACTCACATTTCCTGCGATGTGGGGGTCTTTCAGATGAAGGCAAGTTTGTTGCAGTGACCTTGGGAGGGCTGCTCCGGAACCCCTGTGACACTCCCTGGGATCTGTCCACCCCAGAGCCACCTCCCACACTGGTGCTTCCTCAGGTTCTGGATTCCTTGGGGTGAAAGTTGCTACATAAATATACATTATTGTTATATACTTGTCATTGGGTTTCTGCAGTGATTTGATTGCTTCGAAAATGGATTTTAGAATGGATTTATTATTGTGGCAGTGAATTTCTTTTGTCTTGGTTTAATGTCCATTATCTAGTATAAATAACAGCCTTTCTGCAAATCTAATTCCAGGTTTTTGCTTCCTATACCTTTACTAATCTAGGAAATCTGCTTGTATTAAGAAACTGCATCAGAAGGGAGTTAAACCAGCATATCCTCATAAAGCTGCAATAGACATGAAATGTAATGAGAAATCCTACTGCAAACAGACAGTGTTTTCAGTCTTGAGTCTTTATTTATTAAACCTACTTTAGAAAATTCAGGCAATCTACAAATATTTTGGGGCCTGATGTGCTGTAGCCTTATAAAGTAATCTTTGGAGAACAAAGAACACCTGGTGTTTTTGTAGCAAATATTTCCTGATCTTAAAAGAAGGGCTGTTTGATGCATAAAAAAACCCAAATTGCCATTATTTTCAGGAGAGATAACAGCACTGGGGGAGCCTGGTACCAGACTAGCCAGCAGATGCATGAAAGAAGAGTGAAACTGGGTGGTGGTTGTACCAGATTTGGACTTAGGCAGAGATTTCCCAGGACCCTTTGAAAACTGGACCTGACCCTCTGGAAGATGAAATCAATGTATTTAAGGTTCTCCTCCGCAGTCCTGGAACTGAAGTGCCCCAGTTTCAAGACTCTTTGGCTCCTCAGAATGCCTCTGAGGCAGCGCCACAGTGCTGTGCACCAACACAGCCCTGAGCCCAGGCTCATAAGAGGATGGAGGTGCCCACTGTGGGAACAGGGTGGAATAAAGGTGCCCGACTTCAAAATTGAAATCCAGAAAACTTCTGTTCAGCTGCCAGCAACTGTGAATCATCTACTGTCCAGACACATTTCCCATTTCCTCTGAGTGTCCTGGGTGCCTCAGTCCGGCTGCATTACAGATCAGCAGCTCGGTGCCAGGAGCAAAGGGCTCAGCAGGGAGTGGGGCTGCTGACTCAGTCCTGTCTCCAAACTGGCACCAGTTTTACCTGACCAGACCCTGTTGAGAAGACCTAACTCCGCTTCTGCAGAACATTTCTTTTGGTGCAGGATCCTCGGGTTGCACTGTGTGTTCTGACCTGCCCTGGGTGGGATAGGAGTCCCCAGATCTGCCCAGAGCTTGGCTTAATGGCTCCTCACCCACGTACGGGTCAGAACCTGTGACACTAAAATGCTTTTTTTCAGGGGAAGTTTAAAGGTAGTTTCTTACCTAATGTATCAATTCACAAACTATTCTTACAACTTGAATCACTTGTGCCCGAGGGTCAAATGCCACTTGGGCCCCTCTTAAAGCAGATATGGACAAACCCGCTGGAAGAAACCCTCTGTGCTGGCTCTGCCCACTGGGCACAAAGCACACCTGGCTCTGAGCAGCTCGGCACAAAACGCAACAAGCTGAATGAAGGGCCACATTTAGGAAATAAAGTCATGCATAAATTCCCAGGCACCTCACTGAAAACCATCCTCAGATGGATGTGGACTCATGGCCACGCTCAGCACTTGTAGCTCGGGTCAAGCTGACAAACTCTGCACCCACGCCTCTGGCTGCCCAGGCAGAGCAGAAAGGAGCAGGGCTGGTGTCGGCTGCAGCATCAGGGCAGCTTGTGTGCAATCACTTCGTCCCAGGAATGCAAACTTCTTGTGGATAGGAAATTCCTGGAATTCATGCTCTTATGATGCGAGGAGGAATGTGCCTTTAAAAATTCTCACAGTCACTTTATTTTCATAGCCTGGCAAGGAGTTTCGTACGCTAATCGGGAAGGGAAGCACAGCACACCTTTAAATGAATATGGATAATATTTTTCTATTACCCTGATGATTATCGCCTAAATTGCCTTATAAAATGTTTAACACTTTATCCTGGCAGTGTTTTAACACCAGAGAACTTTTTCCACCAGGGCCAAGTGAAGGATGACCTGGCAGCAAAGCGGTCGGCACCAGAGAATGGTGGGTCACAGTGGAGCTGCTGGATCACATCAATCCCAGACCTCATGCCGGGGATTGTGTGCAAGCAGAAGAATTTGACAGCAGGCCTAGAGCTTTTCCAGGAGGTGGCTCACAGCTGGTGATCGTTCCTGGCCCCGTTGTATGATATGTCCCCTCGTGGGACCCCATGAGCTGCCCTTAACAACGGGTCCAAAGGCAGATGCCACATCTCCGTACCAAGGTAAGTGAAAAGGACACGGCAGCTGCTCAGCTGCGCAGAGTCATGGCACATGGGACAGGGGGATTTTATTTATCATCAGGGCGTCCTTTGCCAGTCAGCTCCTATAAACCTTACAATGACACAAGATTCTTACTGGCAGGCAAAATAGTTAGGTGTACACACAGTTCTCGGGGGAATAATGCGATTTCTTGTTCTTTTTACCGGCATTGTTTAACCAGGTCTGACAAACGTGTTTCTGAGAGAATGGAGTGCAGCGGGGTTGAGCAGAAGTGCTTGCCTGAGCAGACACCTGCATCGTGCACTGGCTGGGTGTACATCCCTGCCTGCAGATGCTGCTGCCTCCCAGGATTTCCTACAAAGTGTCTAAAAATCACCAATCAGTATTAGGGTTGAATGACATTTTGCTCACCTGAGATTTCTTTCTATAACTGGCACAGAGAGCAAGAAAGAGAGAGAAAACCTGAATAATTGAAACAGGAGGATGAAGAAAGTTTTTTGTTTTGTTTTGTTGTTTTTTTTAAAGAAAATATCTGTTCTTAGTTGGCAAGAGGAAATCCTACCAAGAATATAGGGAGATAATACTGAGCTGCTTTTATATCACTGCATCCCTCTGAGGAAAAAGTTGTCTCTCAATGGATCTGAAAGGATGTTTTAAGTGAATCAGTAAATGAATCAGTCTGGGGACGTGAACAAAATATGTGTGTTTTCCAGTCTCTGAATATAAACAAAGCATAAATATTCAGAAATTACTCCAGTTAGTCCTCTCAAAAACTCTTTGAGCAATGAGATAAATAATGCGGGTGTTTGCAGTTGAGAGCAGATGATCTCTGTGGGGGAAAAGGCAGGAGAGGAAGGAGCTGTACTCCTCCTGTCCCAATCTTTGGTGATTTACTCACCCATCACAGCAGCCCAGCACAGAGCGGTGTCCACACCACATAAAGCTCAGTGCTAACATACGACACACATAATGGACCTGCTTGGAAGTCTTCACTTGAGGATTTATGAAGAACAATCTAATTATTCAACTCAGTGCTGCTCACTACCATTATTGCTCCTATTTAAAGCCTCCATGGAACAGGCCGTTTGTCTCAGGGGACAGACCTTGTCATAGCGGTTTTCATTGATAGAAATACACTCCTCGGATTTGATAGCAACCCAGCTAATCCTGGAGAGACTTGGTAAACATATCTCACCCTTGATAGGCCCAAGGAATTAGGCCTTGACAGCCCTGATTTTCCAGGAACAGAAAAATGGGGTTGCTTTACCAATAAACTCTAATTAAAGAGGAGCCAAGACCGACCCAAAGCCTCTGTTTGCTGCAACAACACAAGGGCTCTGTGGCTTCCTCCTGCCTGTAATTGCTTCAGCATCCCGAAGGAGGGAGGGGGGCTGTCAGCATCCCCCCCATCAAACTGAGGTTGCTCTGTTATTTATAACCCTGGGTATGTAACAGACGAGAGGAGTCACCTTGGCTGAGCAAGTCTGTCCTGTAGCCTAACCTTGCGTGAGCAGCAGCAAGAAGAGCACAGGCAGTGGTGCCAGCGTGGCAGGAGGCAAAGGGAGGCATGGCCACAGTTCCCACTCAGATCCAACCACATGGCAAGGCCTCAGCAGAGTCCCTCATCTTCACTGGAAACAGTTTTCCTTTTTTTTAAATTTACCTGAATATTTATTCATTCTATTTGTATGCAGAAGAATAAAGTAAACATCCTTTGTTTCTCCTCTCCTACCAAGTTAGAGAAGGTTTGCATTTTCCCTGTAAATTATTTAAAAGTGGGGGTAATTAACATTTCCTAAAAAGCATCTGGGGACAGTCACCAAACTCCTGTCACTGGCTGCTGGTACCTGGTCACACACTGCCTGTAACCAGAGATGCTGAAGGATAAGGGTGTGTGGCTCTTATTATCAGACAGCCTTAAATGAACAATTTTTCAGCCCTTCACATTACAAACCAAATCCTGAGTGCAGCCTTCTGCTTTGCACAGGCTGAGCAGTGCCAGCACCTCCAGGATTTAAGGCTGTGATATTCAGGGGGGGCCTCAGGGAACAACTGATCAGGTTTTTAAAGGTATTTAGATACCTCCCATTGATTTTGAGACTGGCTACATATGTGGAAATCTTGCTATTGCTTTGCTGTTTTATCTTTCTTTGCTCAAGGCAGTGCTAAGAATGATAGATGTGCCATAATTAAAAATATACATGGGAAGCTCAACCCACATATATCTGGTCTTCTTTATTTCTCTTTCACCTAGGAAGTCCAGACCTCTTGCCTCAGTGTCAGAACCAGACCATTTCTTTCCCTCGGAGAAATTAGCTACTTTTTTCCAACATTCAAACCATTTTTTGAGGTTCCTGATCTAAACCTAATCCCTAGGTTTTTATCTTTTGAGTATGGAACTTGAAGCCCACTCTGCTGGGATTTTCTCTGCAACTGCGTTTTTGTTTTTGTCTCTCCCAGTTTTTGAAGGCAAAATGAACAGAGCCTGCTCAGAGCCCAACTCCAGCCTTGGCAGGCAGCTCAGAGGTGCCAACATGGTTTACACAACAGTGGAGGGCACACAGGTCCTCAAAACTTTATTTTTGAGGGCATAATCACAAAAGCAATGACTCTCAAGGCACAGGTGGCAATTCCTGAACATAAAAGCTAAAACCATGGGCTTTTCCTGCAGACAGGATAGATGCTTGCAGAAGGTTTAAACCTGCTTTTCTTTACCTATAATGCAGCTCCCAAATGCTTTGGCTGCTCATGGCCAGCATTCAAGTGCTAAATGTTGCTGTATGCTCCCATACACATGCTGTGGCTGAGACCGAGAAGGAAAAAATCATGGTATAAAAGTAATAATCTGGATTCTAATTGTTGACTGGCACATGACTATTTGAACTGGAGAAGGTCCTTTCTCATGCTGAATATGGTGAAGGATACAGGAGATTTCTTCCTCCAAGGGTTAGAAAGACTCAGTTTGAACAGAAATTTGTAGCCCAGGCTTGCTGAGCACCCCTGAGGAATGTTTTATAAGGGATGAAATGTGCCTGATTCTGCCCTGCTATCAGAGTAGCACCAGCCTGTGCTTCAGTAATTTTTTATTTGCATCATTCTTACAGGAGGCTTGGGGCTGTGTTTCTGTGCTCCTGTGGTTTTGAGTTGTTTGTGGAAAACGTGTGATGAGATCCACAACCTGCCACCTGTTAAGCCCATTTCCACGCTGGAGCTGATACCCAACAGCACTGAGGAACAGTCAGGTGGGAGCCCCTGCAGGGAAGGGAGCAGAAAAACTGCAATGGTTATAATACAACACACTTGTGGTGACATTTGTTGATTATCTAAAGTTTAAACACCAGGTCGAACTCCACTTGCAGCCAAAAAGAACAAACTACCTCAAAAGGGTGACTCAGCCACCCAAAGATGGACGGATCCTGGGTGACTTGGACACAGGAGACTATTGGTTTATGAACAGGTCTCAGGAAGGGTGCCCAGACTATTCTAGAAGCCACCCTGATCCTACTCATGCATAAATTACTGGAAGCTCATGCGGTTGCTAAAATTACGTGACTTGACTGTAAACACTGCAAGTGGAAATCAGTGATTTTTTTTTAAACACACTGCATGGAAACAAGATGAATGCAAGCCAAAAACCCATGTGGCTCCATGATAGATCACACTGTATCACGGCTAGGAAGAAAAGGCTCGTTCCTGGCTGCAGCACGGATGCTTGCTGCTGAAGGTAGTAAAAGTCCAGCTAAAGTTATTTTACTAGCTTGTAAGTAACAGCCCTCTCAGATCATAAATTACTTTCCTATTGGAATTTACTGTTCAGGGTAAGATGAACAACTCTAAAAAGTAGCCTGATGATGCTGTCCAAATGGATTTCATTGCAGGATGAGGATTGTGGGATTTATGGTGTGGCTTTGTTCTGTACTCCCACGTTCCTGACAGGTTAAATCACCAAAGTAGCCAAGTGGCCGGAGTCTGCTCCAGCCTGTTCTGGTGAGCAAGGTGGTGTGGTGAGCAATGGGAATTCTAGATCCCAAACACTCAATGGCTGAACATGGAAAAAGCTTGGGCTGCTCTTTGGGACCCCATTTTCTCAGGGCTCATCGTGTTTTTGGATTGTGAAACAGCTTAGCTGGAACCAGCACAGACATGAGCTGTCAGAGCTTGGACATGGAGATGGAGCAAGCTCCTTCAAACAAAACTGCTGCAATTAAACCCCCTCCTTTTTAATGAGGAGGGCACAGCAAACCCCAAACAGCCAGGAGTGCCCATCCTAACAATGTCTTGTGGTGCTTTTCCCTGTGCAGGTGTTTGTGAGGAAGAGATGGAGGGAGGGACGGAAGGAGGGAAGGAAGGAAGGAAGGAAGGAAGGAAGGAAGGAAGGAAGGAAGGAAGGAAGGATAATCAAGGTGAACCAGCTCACAGCAGTCCTACCAATGAAAGCCAGCCTTGAAGAACTTGTTACACCAGGGACTGAGCATAAAAATGTAGATCTACAAAAATCACTGCTTTAGCAGTGGATAACTTCCCTTCCTTCCAAGGAACAATTTCCCCTTTTTCCTTTGCCTTCCCCACAAAACAGAGAGGCACAGATCTTCTCTTACCCTTCAACCATCCCCACCCCAGCCACGGGTGGGTACCCTGGGCACGCTGCCCCTTCAGTGGTGGGGGTCTGGTGGAGTTAACAACAGAGGGAAAAACAAAACCCGCTGCACACAGGAGATTTCAGTGGAAGAAACTCTTGCACTGAAGAGTATTTTGATAGTGAGACACAAATATGTGAAGACTTCCCTTGGGAAAAAAAAAGAAATTAGCTTCATTGCATCCTCCAGCCTGCCTAAATCTTTTGGCACATTTCTGAATATTGCTGTGCTAATGAGGTAAGGAGCAGCTGACGTCCAAATAAATTCCAGCAAGAAGTTCCAGTTTACTTTAAACTCATTGACTCTCTTAGGAGGAGGTCAAGGCAAAGTTATTTGGTAGTGGTTTTTCTTTTGCTTCCTGTTTTAAGTTACCAAGTTCTTGTACCGTCAAAAAAACTGCTGACTTCTACCCCTCAGGTGTCTGTGCTAAAGTGGAAAATGAGCTGCTCTTTCTTTCCCCCTCCTCCTCTCTCTCTCTGTATTCCTTCCTCTGTGTGTTACTTTGGGGTTGTCTGAGGGACAGGTACACAGCAAACGGCTGCCAGAACATCCTTAAGGGACAGAACATACAGATTTTACAGATTTTAAAATACAGTTGGGCAAGAAATTGGCCCTTTTAAGGTTCCCCTGAATACAACAAGAATACAAGCACCTCAAATAGCACTGAGGCAGCTCTGGAGGTTGATCTGGAGACCAGAGATGGACACTGGAGCCTTCAGGCCTCAGCCAGGTGGGATTTCTCACTGTCCAAGTTTTGATAGTGTTAAGATCTGATTAATTACTTTGACTTATTGAGAATACAGCCATAACAGAGACTCTGATGAAATTTTGGCTCTCATTTTTACAAGTTTGAAAATGTGGATTACTTTTTTTTCATGAGTCATAAGTTTTTAAAGGACTGTCTAAGATTCCAAGGCCTCACAGAAAAGTCAGTGCAGAATAACTCCCCTGAATAAGTTAAAGCCTTTCCTGACCTCACTACTAAAGTATTTGAGGCACTAAATGAAACAAGGCATAAGAAAAAAAATAAAATAAGGTTCTGTGGACATGCTACAGCATCTCTTTATCTTCACAGCCTGAAGAGGGTGGAGCACAATTAGCTCATCTGTGAGAAATTTGGGTGGGCAAGAAGCTTCAAGAAGTATTAAATTCAGCTCCAGAGCAGGATCCTGCCGTCCCATGTGTGGCAGCTTAGCAAGTAGCAGTTGAGCTAGGGAGCTCATGGCTGCAGGAGGCTGTGGTGGCCAGAGAAATGAGTGGGATCCAGAGGGGATGGAGGACAATGGAGAACAGACGCCCTGGTGGTGATCAGTTCAAATGCCCAGGTGCAACCTCAGCACTGATGACTTCCTGAGCAAGGGGCAGGTAGCAAAGGGAAGTGTCACACCTGTAATGCCCCGTTCTTCAAACTTTCTCCTGTATTGAACATCAGAGAGAAAATATACAGAACCACATAGATTTTGCACAAGCCCAGGTTTTAGCTGCCTGCAAGTCTGTCTCTCCAAGAAGTGACACTGCTCCTGGATGACTCCCTCACCCTCTGCTAGAGTGGGGCAAAGCTTCCAGCCTTGGTGTAGATTCATGGCAATTCTCAGGATGCATTCTTACCCAAAATGGGTTTTTTGAGGAATAGAAGCAGAAAAAAGTATTCCTAGGCAGCTGGATGCAAGAGTATTTCAATATCCGCTCATCCAAGCTTTAATCTCTAAATTGCAAAAACATTAACATTATTGATTGATCAGACATCAATCCAACAGGAAATTTAATTAAATTAAAATGTGTCACTGAGCAGTCCTCACACTGTCACATATAAATCTTTGGAAATAAGTAGACAAAGACAGAAGCGATTGATACCATGTTCCCAGTTCAATTTATCCCCAACTATTTTATTTTCCTACTGATCCTGAGTGTGCTCACAGACTCACAGGGGGACAGCCTCATCTGCAGGGTGTCCATCTGATGCACTCCAGCACCAGAGCCCTCCATGTCCACTGCATGTGGGTCATTTACAGCTGAATAGGCCCAAACCAGATGGCTCTGGGGAAACAACTTTACTTCAAGGCACTGTTATGGGGCTGCCTTAACTCAGCACTGCTCCTCCTTGTAGCAGATTTGTCCCCACAGGCAGGAGGGTCTCAGAGAAAGGCTGAGAGGTCCCTTGCATTAAATCAGTTTATTCCTGGGCTGAGCATTCTGCAGTATCCAGCAGTGCAGAGTCCCCACCAAAGCACAGACACATGTGGGTAATAGCAAGGTGCTGAAATGGATGATTAAGAAACAACTCTGTACCACAACTTCTTCGGAGTACTATAAATCATTACAGCTGACTGAATAACACAAAAGGAGATTAAGAAATATTTTCTCCAATTCATTTCTGAACAGCAGTGGGTTTGGTTTGCTGTCACTTATGACAGGATGATATTTACTGTAATTTATTATTACCGTTGCTGCTATTCCGGCAGCCAACGGCTATTCATGAGAAAGTTTGAGAAACCGGGAAGTTCATACAGGTTTTTTTTTCCCTAAAGTGTTTTTTCTACCTGACAGGGTGTTGTTTTTTCCCCAACATCTATTATTCTCCTTCCCAAGTGCCAGTGTCCTGAGGGGAAACCGAGGGGCCGCACACGACTGTGCTCACGCACAAGGGGACGGGGAAGAGCAGAAGGGAAGGAGTCAGCAAATGGTGCTGGGTGAAATGTCTTTGCTTTCAATGGAGCGTGGGGAGGGAAGGAAGGGAAATCCAAATCAGTATTTATAGACAGAAAAATCCAGCACTAAGCATTTTGCTGAGAGAAGGAACGCAAATACTCAGCTACCCAGGTGAGTGGTACCCGCCATGCTCCCCACAGAGTGTGCAGACTCCTGTAGACTCTCTGCCTCTCTGTCTGTCCAGCACCAAGCTGCATGTGAGTGTGGTGCTGCCTTCAGGAGCCACTTGAATTATTTCAGGGTTTACTTCCTCTAATCTTACCAAATCCAAACTCCAATTCCATTTCTTGAGAGCCGTCCTCGAAACAAATACTGAGGTAATACCAATTGGCTTGTGACTAGATGTGAAAATAGAGCTGTCTCAGCACGGAGTCCCACAGACAGGGCACAGATTTTTGCTGTCTCCACCTCCCACTTGCAGCACAAGTACAATTTTCATGCCTCTGTCAGAAGTGCCAACCTGGGGAAGTTGCAATGAGCAAGCAAGGAGAGAAGCGATGAATTAACTTGACAACAGGAATTGCTGCTGATAAATCTCTTAAGAATTTGATCCATAAAGGTTTGCTTCTCTGTGGTCTGTGATAGGGGTGGCAGTTTTTGGGGTCTCCAGCAGCACGCCATGTGTGTTTCAGCTCAGATGCTATCTGCTTTGCAGAGGAAAATCCCCACTGCACAGAACAGACAAAGTGAGCTCAGCTGCTTGGGGAAATGGATCTGGAACTGCATTTAGAGGCAGTGATTTATATATAAATTATAAAGTGTGTCAATTCCAGACACCCATTTATATGGAGTTTGTCAGATCCAGCTCTGGAACATGTATAGCCTGCAGAAACCATCCGGAAAAGCTAAGAGGCTGCTTTAAACCCCAGCGTGTGAAAGGCCCCAAACCAGGATTTAATGGATTAGTAAGGCTGAAAAGGACCATCACAGTCATCTGGTTTTGCTTCCTATGTAACACAGCTGAAGAACTTCACCCACTCATTTCAGCATCAAAGCCATAACTTCTGCTGAAGCTATTGCATAGCTTTAGAAAGACACTCACTCTTGATTTAGAGACTGAAAGCAATGCTCAATCCACCACATTCCTAAGCCAAATGTTCCAGCCATTAACTACCCTTGCTATTAAAAAGGCACACTTTCAGGGCAATTTTATCTAGCACCAGCTTCATACAGTCAGATCCTGCTCCGCCCTTCCTCGCTGTATTAAAGAGCAGTTACAGTCAGGTTTAAGTTGTGTGGACTGTCCTATGAATCACTGCATGTCTTCTCAGACAGTCTTGGAAATACATCACCTGAGAAGATTCATGAATGCACAAATTATTTGAAAATATAATTTCCAAGAGAATAACCAGAATAACCTCCTTTATTCTGATGAAAAACTTCTGTGCATTTTTGTGTCTATATCTGTGTTTTATTTCGCATTTAATCTGATGACTCTGAGATGATATGGACAAAGAGATACAGGTAAATATGTGTCACACAGATCTCTCCCCCAGAACATTAGTAGAGGCATAATTCTGTGCATCAAAGCACAGTCTGTGTCACATCCAGCACAGACACTGAACAATGTCCCTTTAGAAAGGGCAGAGGGTGAGAGTAGCTTTATGACACTATTGATTTATTCTGTGCCTGCAGTTAAAAACTATACCCAGACAGACAATAAAAATAACTGCTCTAACCATATAACAGCTTCCTGCTACTAAAATGGATTTTACACTTAAAGGCATGGAGGGCTTTTCTTTTTTTTCCTTAAGTCTCAATTATGACATTCTTCTGAATAAATGGAAATGAGAAATTGTCAGAACTGGTTTAATCCTGATGTTGGGCATTTTTTCTGCTTGCCTCTGTGTTTAAAAAGGCCGGGATTATTTTCCCATTGCAAAGTTGTGTTGTAAGTGTAGTAGTAGGCAGAGTAACCTGATATTAATCAGACCTGATAACTTGGTGCACAACTTCCACATGAAGAAATGGGCAATAGGAGTGGTAGTTTGGAATGGATGTATCATAAGAAATAAAATTGATCATGGTCTTTGTGGTCAACTGGATGAGCTAGGACTGAGGTTGTGACCTTAGATTTGAATGTTAAAATAATATCTAGAGCAGAATCATCTCCTAGAAAATCTATTTTCATCCTAAGGCTTTGCACAGAGATTTGGGCAAGCTGCAAGTGCTTTACTACACCAACACTGGTGTAGCAGGTTCCTAACAGGCTTCTATTGTAATTAGCCAGTTTCCATGATAATAGGGAAGGAATCTTAAAAATGGAATCCCTGGACTGTGTGGACATGAATGGATCAATGAAATGTTTTAAGACCATATAAGCCTTCCTTGAGGTCTTTATCAAGATCCCTGAGACTGCTGAAAGAAATGAAGATGGCAGGACAAAGAGTCTGTGAGTTGGCACCAGAGGCACCTGGAGAGGTCCTGTCTCTCTGTACTTATCCTGTTAGGATAGTTTTGGCTAGAAATTAAATGATTCACACCAGGGGAATTATTGATCTGAAATTTGGGCTTTTTTCAGATTTTTGTCAGCAGGGCCAGTTCTCTGCTCCAGTTCACCAGTTCACAAAGCAGAACCCACAGGCACACAACATGGACAGTGAGGTGACACAAATGAAAGCCCAGAACAGAAGGGAAAGTCCAAAAATATGAGAGACAGGATGAGGTGGCCAGGTAGAGCAAGGAGAGATGTGCACCACAGCCTGTTTCTCTGCAGAATGGAGATGAGCAGCCTGGGTGCACGAGGTCAGACAGTACAAAGAGGAGAGCATTGGGCTGGAAAAAAAATGCTCAGAAAAGGAAAAAAAAGAGAAGGAGGAGGAATCTGCTATTCAAGTGTCATTCTCTTTCCATAGGTTTTATGATTTGGGAGATACTGCCTGAATGACACATAATGTGAGATATTGTAATGTGATCTCCTGTCCCTGGAGATGGTCTCAGAAATTCAATTATTACATGAGCATGGCTTTTATAAAAGTGAGCAAACATTGTAATAAATGAACTCAAAAAGTGAGAAAATCAAGATTAGGTTCTTCACATGTGGCTGGGGGATTTTTTCCACTTACTTATGCTCTGCCATAAAGTTTAGATACATTAATTAACTTGCTTTAAAATTGACTTATTGAATATGTTTGCAAGATACATTTTTGTTTTAATCTGTAAAACATATAAACTGGAATGTTTACACAGAAAAAGACAAACTGGAATGTTTACACAGAGAGAGAAGACCTTTTTCAGCTTTGTTTTCACATGTCCTTTGGGTAGTTCTAGCATTGGACATTTCATTTCTTGCAGTGGGGATAATTTTCTGCTGAAACCCTCATGGGACATGATACTGAAAACGGGGGTCTGTTTTATCTGATTTTCATGTAATGGTCAACAGAAAATATCTAAGATGGAAGTTGAAACTTTCCTGTCAGCTACAGGGTCCATTGTTAATCTTCACAGGATCTTCAACTCCTCTGGACAAGCCAGGATGTAGTCCTTAAATGCTCACACACAGCTCCTTCCTCACCCAGGGTTTGCCACACAATTTCAAGGGTACAATTTCCCTATGAATCACTCCTCTCTCTTCCTTAGACCTCACTTTCATTTTTATTACTCTTTGTGAGCATGACTGGTTTACAGCCTTTCAATCATCAGCCTCTTCTGAGGGTTCCAAATGTTTAAGCAGTTTCCAGCCCCCGTGGTTTTAGCGCTCAGCTCTCAGACCAGGGTGCTGTTTTTCCACACGGTGCTGTGGGACCCCTGTGCAAAGACATCACGAATGGCTCCCAAATCCCAGCTGCATGGATGGCTGCTCTCCAGCTCCCTCCATGCCTGCACGGCTCAAGAGCAGCTCAGACAGGACCCAGATTTAAATGGGGGCTCATGGCCTATTGCAGAAGGTTGCACCAGAGCTTTGTCGCCCTGTGGAGAAATCTTCACCCCTCTGACTGGGATGCTTAATTGGGAAAAGAATTTCTCTCTGAAAGTTCCAGCAGCTCTGAAATGTTGGAAAAAATCTTTATGGGGGAGTGATCCCTTCTGGTGCTTTTCAAAGGCTGCTCTTCAGAGTAGCAGATATATTTATATTGGAGGTGGGTTGCTAAGTACAGTAACTACTCCACAGGAGCCAGGCACAACAAACCAGCTCCTCAGGTTTGATGCTGTGCTTGAGCACAGCTCCATGATTGTGGATGGCTCCACAGCTCAATAATTGTGACAAAACATAAATCCTGAGTAGGGAATTATGTAAGGTAGCTGTGGCCCCTGAGGGTTTGTGCAGTGAAGGCGCTCTGCAGGAGCTGGTCGCTCCCAGAAGTAACAAATAGAATGATGAGTGCTATCAGGGAAGGGAACCACTCTTGACGTCTGCTCGTACAGGTCAGAACACCAGCTATGTCTTTGGTGACACAACAGATCATGAGTCATGGAGTAATGAGTCATGGCCTAATCAAAGGGGAAAAGGCCAAGTCTTACCTGGGTAGATATACCACACTTATGCAATGTGAGCAGTCCAAAAACTTGTGCCAGAACCAAATTCTAGAATATGTCTGGTTCTGGGATTTCATGCTACATCCAGGAGCTTATTTCAGCCTAGCCTTCTGGGGGATGAAGCAAATGAATTCTGCCTCATCCATTCCCCCTAAAATATTAGTGAGAGAGAAGCAGATATGCTGCATCTTCCTGCACTTCCAACCGAAAGCTTCATTTGGGGAAGAAACAGGCTGAACAGAAAGAATAGGAGGTGAAGCTGAGATATCTGAATGGCTGTGACTGTAAACTAGCAAGCTGGTCTTTGAGAAGTACTCTGTCCACTAGCTGGATGCCAATTGCCAAGAGATGCTATCAGTTGATTAAAACACAGCCTGCCAGCTTCCTGCTTGATAAAACTAAGTACAATCTGATTGGGAATTCTCAAATCCATTACAGAATGGCCAGTCCATCACTTAAATCAGCGTACACCACTTCCCCATGAATCATCAACATACTTTGGTGATATATTTGCAGCAGCTAAACCCTGACAAAAACACTGACAGTTTGTCAGAAAGGTCCCTGAGCTCCGGATCCTGGGGGTGGGAAATGGCAGGACCGTGAGGGTTTCCTGTTGTTCCCTGCTCAGCTGGGTGAAGGTCATTTCCTCTCCTCTCTCACGCAGAAGAAGCTGAACCCTCAACCTTTGAAGGTGTGTCCATGAGCTCCCAGAAACAACAGCCAGCCCGCTCAAGGAACCATCTCCTGCAGGGCCACGCTGACAAGGCAGGGTCGCTCCCCAAAGAGGAGAGCTGGTCACTACATCTGCCTGCTGGCAGGTAAATAAGTTAATCCTGGGCTGCAGAGGAAAAAAAACTGTTGTGAACCGTTACAAATCGGTCTTACACTTTATTTCTTCTGCATGCTGTAACAAAGAAAAAAAAATGAAAATAAAACCAAACCACCAAAATCCCAAACCCAGGGCTGCAGATCCAGGCCAGCAGTCCTGCAGAGGAAGGAAGGAGCATGCTGCCAACCCATTAAGGGTAATCCACTAGCAGGTTGGAGTGTTTAAAAAAAGGTCCCTTTTGTTGGTTTTTTGGAGAGTTTTGTATCTGCTGAGTTGGAGGCGGGTGCCCAACCCCAGATACACAACAGTGTTTGAACATCAGCTGTAATGTATCCTTGATCATCCCAATGTGATAGATGGAAGCATTATCCAAGGGATTGCTGTGGGATACTTGCTAGAAATAACAACTCTGAAACACCAGAGGAACAAGTCAACCCCAGTAAAACCATAAAATCTTCATTCCTTAACAGAAATAAGATCTTAAGAGGGGAAAAAACTGATGCAAAATCTGAAGAAAGCAAGCGAATTCAATAAAATTTGAAGGCCATTTATTACTTATCAGGTAAACAGCAGACTATAATAAAGTAATGAAGCCAGAAAGATAAGTCCTAATCATAGGAATTCTCAGATAATGCCTTGATAGGTGCTGTTATTCTCCAACTCTACCACTTCCCATCCAGGTCCTTTTGCATTCTTGCATTCTCTCTCCATGTCCCTCCCTCGAGTCTCCCTCCACTTTTTTTTTTTTTTTTGTTATAATTAAGCATGTAAGATCTACTTGTGAAATGTGTGGATAATACAACACTTCCTTGTAAAATGTCAACACATTATCTGGTGTAAAATCAGTGTAACTCCATCTCTGGTCTCAATACATTTTATTTACAAGAAAATGCATAAGCAGGAGACAAATATCTACTGTTTGCACAGTTTCAAAAACATAAACTATAACATAAGGGATTGTTTGTGCTCTCCCTTAAATTGCTGGGGGTTAGGGATGTCTCTCCAGAACTGAGACTGACTTGGAATAGGTGAAGTAAAGCAGAGATTCACAGGCACAGTTTCCTCATTTAAATTAACACAAAGTGAGAGGACAAAGAGGCTCCCAAAATTCTGTCCTGGTGGTTCAAATTTGAATATATGTTTTTAAAGCTGGCCAAGCAACTGAAATTAAACCTCATGTAATTAAGTTCCAGTAATTTGAGCAGAAAGCAGTCCTGGGAAAGTTAGCAGGCTGGAAACATTATGGTGAAGAAGATATACTGGATTTCTTTGTGCAATTCCTATCACATCAGAAGTCCACAAAGAGGAAATTTAGGGTAAGTCAAGAGTTTTCAGTCCCTGGTGTGCAGACCCCAAAGGTCCATGGACCAAACCTCACAAGCAGCCAGTTGGGTGGTGGCTCCCACCTGAAGTTTTCAGTGTCTCTTCAAGTTTTCTGTACAGGACCACAGTGACATTGTGCCAAAGTCTCCATCCTCAGGGGTGCTGCTGTCTTCTTCTCAAACTCACGTGGCTTTGCTCTCTGCTCCTCACACCCACCAGCGGTCCTGGCTTACCTCCTGCTGCTGCAGAAACTTTTGGCCTCCTCACGGTGCAGATTTATAAGCAGTGTGATCTCCTCTGCATCCAGGCATCACCACTCCGGGTCTTCTGGGAGACTAAGGTTGGAAATTGGAAAAGGGATCACAAAAAGTGATACAAGCAGAAGTAAAAAAGATCAGCAGCAAGGAGGAACAGCTACAGAAGACCGGGAACGTTACTAAACAAAAAGGATAACGAGCCAGGAGAAGCCTTGGTGACGAAAGAGAAGTAGTGGTTCAAGAGCTGCCAGTCACCAGCAAAAAGGGTGCCACATAAAGCAGCTGACCCTCTCTAATGCACAAGCCCCACTCCAGGCTGGTATGGGAGCTCTGGGAAGTTTGACATCCTTTCTCTTGCAAAGCAGGCTGACAAACACCCTGGAGGACTTTGTGGTGGTGTGGCTGCCCCTTGGATCAGAGGAGTGTGTCCCACCAAGTCCTGGCTTGCTCTTGGAGAGAACTGCCCACTGGCTCTCCTGTGGAAGGAATATGTGTGTACTGGAGCTGTTCTGAAGCTGGACCAGTGCCCCACAAATGGAGACAGCCAGGAGATTACTGCAAAACCACCCCAAATGGAGACACAAGTGTAGACAGAGCTGAAGCATAACCCAGGAGAAGCAAGGCTACTGTAAGTTGCCTTAAATTCACTCAATATACTTGGGGGGAAACTGCTGGGCATTTAGAACATAGAAATATTGAAACCAATCCGATTTTTTTTGTAACATGCTGCTATTTTAGGTCATATTGAACCTTCAACATTTGCACACACTTCAGCTAACACCAGTGTGATCTGTACTTAAGGAGCAGTGAAACACACAGTGTGCCCAACGATGACTGAATTACTCAGGAGGAACTACAATTGATAAGACAATGATTTATGGACCTATTGTTTTCTAGGTTCTTGTAAATAATCCTAATTGGTGTTAATCATCCACCCTCTGCTTTGTGTTATCACCAAGCAAAGTACACTTCCTAAAGAAGCTATTTAGGGGCATAATCCTTCTGAAAGGCAAGACAGCTATTGACTTCCACAGGACCTGCACTGAGGTGCTCGACCAGGGAAAACAGCTCTGGAATATGAGCAAAACACATCACACTGTCTTTCCATGCTTGCACTGAAAATCTTCCAATAAACTCTTGGTAAGTTCAGCATGTCCCACTAATCCCTTCCACGTGGGCTTCATGCAGTGACTCTCCAGCCTTTCTCCCAGCTCAGAAATGCACCACACAAGATGTTCATTTGCTGATGTTAATTTACTGCAAGTGTGCAACTCCTGCCTGCATCCCCTTGCCACGGTCTGGCGGCTTTGGAAGAGCAGACACCTGCACCAGGACCTGTTGTTTTTCTGTCTCTGATTTTTACTGTTGTGCCTGAAAAAGTGCTTTGATCTTTTGGTGCTTCACTGTTTGTCACGCCATGCCCTTGTCACAAGGGAGCCGTGGAACTCAGGACCCCCTTGCCTGCTGGTTTTAGGTGTAAGGTTTGATGGGCTCGGTTTTAGCATACAGATGAGCTTGCTTGACCTTAACAGGTCTGCACTTTAAATAACACTTAAATAGCATTCTAGAGGGTGCAGTCACACACTGCTTGCTTACGGAAACTACAAGGAAACCAGACAGCTTTTCAATTTGTGTATCAAAGAGAAGGAGATTTACACATAAAAGGGCGAATTATTTTGATTTGTAGTTTTCAAGCCACTATACATTCTCCAACATAAATGCTCCCTTGTCTCTGCTTTCTGATAGTTCATATCAGGTTCAGTGGCCTAGATTTTCAAAAGTGGTAATTTTGGAGGCCGATATTCTTCATCGCCAACTCAAGGTGCCTTAAAGAGACCAGATATTGTTAAGATACAGAGTATCTTTGGCAAATAGGGCCATTTTAGCATCTCTCAAACTTGACACTCCAAAGTGACAGTGTGAACAGTCCTCAGGGGTGAGTTGGCCAGAGGAATAAAGCTTTCCCCCACCACACCATCTCTTCTCACTGGTCCTCACAGCATCATACCCTCACCACCACTAAAGATTCCTGCAGAGTCAACAGTCCTTTTTGACATTCTCAACCACCAAACATCCTAAATAACCTCCAGAAAGAGCTCATATCCTCAGCTATCTCATCTTTGAAGCAGCTATCAGAGAAGTCTTCTAAGGCAGGAGGCTGGATAGCCAAAATCTAGCTATATGGTGTTTGAGGGAGAGGAGGGGAGAAACCCTATCCCATTATCTGCATTATCCCGTTTCCTTTGGATGTCCTCCATGTACTTGGAAGAGCAATGCCCCATTCTTGAGGCTTCACATTGCAGCCACTGCCTTTTTGGCAGAAGAAGGGTGGATGTGGCTCCCTTCAAAGTCAGTCAATGTCACATCTTTAATCAATCTAGAAGGTCACCACTGCACTTCCATCAAAAAAAGGTTGGGTACAATTCTCGCTGAGTCCTGATTGTTTGTGGGGGACTCAGGTTGCAGTGGGTTTTGGAAAAAGTCTTTTCTGGCCCTTACCTCAGCACTTCTTCTATTCCTAGGCTCATTGTAAGAGTTTAAGATCAAAGGAGAATTATACCCAAGACTCAAAGATACAGTGGTGCAGGAGGAAGTGTAGTGAAACCTCAAAATACACCAAAGTGACTTAGCTTTGTGTTTCTTTATGGCTGTGAACTCATCCAGCTTTGATATGAGGTTCAGAAAGCTTAGGGAGCTTTTGTGTGAAGGCAGGTCACATTTTGAGGAAGCTTACAATGATTTTGAGTTTCACATTACAATCATCTATGAAATGTCATTGTTCATCTGTGAGCGGTCACAAACCAGAAGTCTATTGCGTTTCAGGGAACTGTGACTAGGAGGGAGGATCACGGCAAGGCACATTTCAAAAACACTCAAACTTGAAGTCGGGACCCCTTACACAAACACACCCATCAATACAAAACTGAATCTCTTAAGCCAGAAAATTCTTCCTTCAAGCTGGAGTAATTTCATTTCCATCCTGACACAATTGGAGCAGGATCCAAAGTCCAGTAAAGTCAAGGGTAGAATTTCCATTGATTTCTGAGGAGCCTGGATCAGATCCTAGATCACATTGTCACACTGCAGCAAAACCCAGCCGTGTTGCAGTGTACCCACCTGCTCTCCAAAGTCTCGGCTCTGGCCGTTCAAATCCATTGCAGGTACAATCTAGGTTATTCCAGCATTCACTTGGTGAAAGGCTAAACAGATACTGTTTTATCAAAATCAGCAATACTGCTCCTCGTTAGTAAATTAGGCCAACTAATGCACACCTTTTATCAGGACAATTTGTCTCCTTAAGTCAAAAACAAGTGTCAAAGTCCCTATTCTATCAATCAGACCGGTGCCCTCCTGCACCAGCTGTGAACTAGGGCTGGCTAAAGTCATACAGAAAAGTCACTGAAGACCTTACAATGTTTTTTGATAAGGTACTTGGGCTTCCTCTACAATAATTCAGCAAAATCTGGCTAGGTAAGGGATCAACAGCTTTTATGTACACTAAAAAGAAAGAAGGGAAGAAGAAAGCAAAAAGGGAGGAAGGAAGAAGAGAGGAAGGAAAAAAGGAGAGGAAGACCCTCTGTTTCATTTATTAATACTTCATATTGACAAGTCACAAAACCACAGAAACACAAAAACCTTCTTTAACCTTTGCCTGTTCTCAACAAAATAACCCACCTACAAATTAAAATCCCCTCCAGACATTGCTGAAATTACTTTCTTAGGCAGTTCTGTAATGTAAATTGTTCTGCACACTAAGAAATTATTTTAAAAATAAGACACAGAGATTTTTATCTTTTGTGCAAATCAATCCAGAGGTCTATATCTGAGAGGAATTTCTGGGAAGAACAAATAATCTTCCGTAGCCAGTACTAGAGTAGGTGCCCTAAACAAACCTCCAGAAGCAGCATAATGAGGCAATGATTTATTGCGTGCTATGCAAGTCTCACTGCTGTGAGTGTGTTGTAAGAACCAGAGAAAGGGAGAGGCAGTAATCACCCAGCCTCCTCCTCCTGGTGTGCTCCTGGATATTACCTGCTCAGGATATGAGTGTGACACCGAGACAGGGCTGCAGCCTCCCTGAGCTGTGGGATTGGCAAATGATCTTTGTGCTGCAACATTTTGTCTTGCATTTAAGGCACCATTTCCCACTGCCTAAAAAATAAATTTAAAAATCTGCATGTGGATATTCTGAAACTTTGCACAAATATGAAATGTCATTCGTGTTGGGTGCATTATTGCTCGGTGTACCAAAAAGGTTTTTCAGGAATGTTGCCATCAGCAGGTAGAATCGTGGATATTTCAGAATGAAGGGTAAAACTTCCCTTGGATGCAAAAGGGGGAGAATTTCACCTGTGAATTAGGGACTAAATACAGACAATGAATTCTGCCCACAAAACCATTCGTAAGAAAATCTTGGTCCTGAGGAACTATAATCAATTAAATGAGGAGCAGAAATATGCAATGTAACCAGCATTGCACCAATCAATACAAATCAACATGAGCCTGACCCTGTATGTGCAGTATTTGCAATTAGCTGGGCTTTTTTTGCAATTTGAAATTCACTTGGGTTCTTGTACTGACTGGCAGGTTGCTTGCACTTATGCCCATATTCCTCCCAATTTCTCCAATTTAAAATACAAAAAAAATTTCCCCCAACTAAGAATTAGTCTTCAAGTGTGTTTGGTGAGTTATTTATCATAAATAAACATGGAAAAAATTACCTGCAGACTACTTGTGCTCAACTTCCCCCCTACCTCCCCCCGCCCCAAAAGGCTAAATCAGTGAAATAAATTAATTGTTATGAATTATTCAGCTCTACCTGTGGCAATGAAAAATAGCAAGAGCATTAGGATTCTTCTTTGTGTACTAAGCCTCTAATTTATAGAGAATGCATATTAATAAAACACAGGATATTCATCAATATTCAAGTCACTGGCTGCCTGACTATTTAATCTAAAATTACCAGCCAGCTCAAAACTCTTACTAGTTAATCATGTAATCTAAGCCATTCTGATATTGATGGTTAACATTAATTGCCCAGCTGCCATTTATAAAAACCTCTCCTGCATCTTCCCTTTTCCTGGCAGAGAACATTTGACACGTTTAACTTTTAGGCAAGCTGGAGTAGGTCAGCTCATCCAGCCTGTTCTCCAGCCCAAAATGTTTCTTTGCTTCACTGTCATGAAAGGAACATTGACTCCTGTTGTGGTTTTGCTTTTGAACATAAACAGTAAAAACTGTCCTTCATTATAAGGGTCTTTGATACGTCCCCTCCTTCTGCAGATGTTCTGCAGGTGGAGAGAAGAACCAGCTGGGTTTTGTTGCCTGCACAGATCGTGTCATCCTTTTCAATGGAAACAAAAGTGTTCAGATCAGGAAGGTCAAAACATCATCATCCACCAGCCACGTACTCCACAAAAAGCCACCAACCACAGATTTCCTCCCCCAAACCTGACTTCACACTCCAAAGGGGATGGCTGGCAAACAGCAGTGACATCTTCAGACACTGCCAGCCTCTGCTGCATGACCTGCTCTGCACAAACCAAGGTGAAACATAAGAATTGGGGGAAAATTCTCATGTGATAAAACTTAGCCAAAGTTTAGGCTCAAACTCCCAAACTTTATCATACCAGTAAGAAGTGCAAATGAAGGGCATGGCAGTGACATCTTCCTAAAGCAATGCAACTGAGCCAGTTTTATAATCTGAAATTTTTTTCTATTCTTTTTTCTTTTTATTAACTTAATCAAATTAAAGTTAAGAAAAACCACAGGAAAAAGCCCAAAACCCTACAAACAAAGAGAAACCTTTCAGTTGCTCTAACCAAAAAGTTATGATCCTGGGAGTTAACTGCAAATCAGCAAACCTGCAAAGAACTCAAGTTAGAAACTCAAAGTTCAAGTTAGAACTCAAGCAGAAACTTCAAGTTACAAATATATAGAGTCATGTAAGTGCAACCGTTTAATTTAAAAAGGATTTTTAAAAACAGCATTCTTACCCCTTTTAAATGACACCCTCATGTGATTTAAACTGAAATTTAAGTATCACAGAAAAATTTTGCAAAAATGTGGGGGTTTTTTTGAGTAAAGAACATAGTTTGCTCTGGATACAGCAATGGATTGAGGGGAAATGCTTGCATTTCATGATTTTGCTGCTCTGGAATGCAGGAGCTACCAAGAAGTGACGAAGTGTACGTTCCCACAAAGTGAGGGCTGCTGAGCAATGCCTGGTCAGATAAGACACGCGGTGTTGCTTCTACTCCGCGACTGCTCCAGAGCAAAATCACCCTCCTGGCCTTGAGACTTATATAAGGGAGCGCATCGCCCACCCCAGCCATGTCAATAAGAACTTGAACCTGGATGTTTGCAGAACGCAAAGACCCAGCGTGCAATAGCAGCGTCTCCCAGCCCATTTCAAAATTCCAGTAAATATTTGCGGAGGATGTTTTGTGGCCCTCGCGCAGGTCCCGCCGGCGCGGCTTCCCCGCGGTGAGCTCCGAGCTGCTGAGAGGTAACAACGTGTTGACAGCGAGGAGAAAATGATGACTGCACAGTGAAACGCGGCCTCAGAACAAGCAAAGACTAAATAAACTCTCAGCATAGCTCGGTAATTCTTTGTGGCACAAAAAAGTGGCTTGGGCTTTGTCTGAACTGGGCTTTTACCTAAGTTGGAAAACCATGTTTAAATTAAATTTAAAGGCCATTCTTCTTAAAAGCACTTCTACAATGCTTTGGCTGGACAGTGTGTTTTTCTAACCAATGTTTACATAGTTTGACCCATTTTCACTTCTTTGCTTTAACTGAAACTATTAATTAAGCTATTTAAAAATTAAATTGAGTATATGCCTGCTTTGGACTGGATCTCAGGCTTCATTTAATTGTTGGTTCTTGTCCTGAGTTTGGCTGTGAGGGTGTGTGAATCTGTCTCCATTTGGAAATGAACACAAAATTACAAATATATTTCATACAGACTATGAGATTGAGTAAAATACTGAAGACATGCCCTGCTTTAATTGTTATAATTGTTTGGAATATATCCCCATGATATTGAAAAATTACACCTGCAAGAAACACAGTGACATGAGGCCAGTGTAGCTCGCTGTGGAAAACTCGCTGCGCAATTTTAAACGGCTGAGCTGGTATTAGAGATATAAACCAAAGTTCGACTTTTGTGAGCACAAAAACAGTCTCACATCATATTTGTTGTGATTTATATGCTACAATCATGCTGGATTTTCAAGTGGAAAAGATGCCTAGAAATTAATGAAAAGGGGTCATCTCTGTTTTTCTATTTGCAACTAAAATAATTCAGGGTTTTCTCTGGCAGAGGGGCCAATGTGCAAACCAAAGTCTGATTTATATTTTCCCATTGAATGGCTTTCTGTACAGAAATCTCATGAAGACACACTGATTCTTTAAACTTCACTGTTGATGCTGAAATTATGCTGTGTGTCAAAATTACATCAAACAACTGCACTTATTTCCACCAGAAAAATTTGATTATTTCACTCTCATTTACATTACATTTTTTTCCCCACTATAATGCTGACTTCGTAATTCCCTTAGGTCTGGACACCTCCAAGTAGATTTTTTCAGTAAAAAGAAAGCTTTCATTATATTTCATAATTTTTTTTCTTCCTTGATTTGAATGTTATAATTGGATTGGAAAGATATTTGTTGCGAACTTCGTGTTTTGCCAGGCTCCACGAGCAGCATCTTTTAATTTCTCTCTTTTCAACGAACCTTTTGACTTGATAAAAGTGGCTCTAAGGTATTTTTACAAAAGAGGCCAACAGAGCCAGTTCATTTTAAACCCTTCTCTTTAAAGTATCTCATTTCCTTACTATTTCTTAATAGCGGCACTATCCTAATATCATAAAGAATGCTGCAGTTGACTTCAGTGGGATCAGGATCACTCTGTACTGTAATTAGTTCTATATTTCAAAATATTAGAGGTCATTTTCTTCTTTATTTTAATCTGACAAAAGAAAACATTTGGGAAAAAAAAGGCTTTCAAGTGTGACTGTCAGTAGAATGCTAAAAATAAGTTGCAAGCATTCCAGTTGCTACAATTTATGTTTCTAATGAAATTTTCCTCTTCTCATTTACTGCAAATTTTTAATGTAAGCTTTTACAGCCATTGATTCAGTATCTTTAATCTTCCACCAATATTAGATAGAAATGGAACTAACTAGGGAAAATCTATCTGGTTATAAAGCACAGTGCCCATAAAGTTGTTCAGTTCATCCAAAACTGCTTTTTTTTTTTCCCAGAGGGTCAGATAGGATAAAATTATATTTTGAAATACTGCTAATACTATTCAGAGATTAATATACTTGTAATTAATAATAAGTTTAAAATATTATGATGCCTCTGGAGAAATCAAAGGATTCAATGTCAATCAACCTGGCTACCAGCGCTGGGCAAGATCCCACAGTGCCAAGTTCTGGTTCTTTTAATTGCATTCAGTAGCAAAATGAATCGTCTACTCCCTGAGACTGGTAGCAAAACTCAGCTCCAGCCCAGACCAGGGAGGGAGCACATAATTTCCAGCTACTCATTTAGATGGGATCTGTCAGGGTTTGCATGAGCAAAGGCCTGGGAGCCAGTCTCACAGGGAGAAAATAGCTGAGCACCCACGCCCCGGGTCGCGGCCTCTCCGTCCTTCCCTGTGCCGGGGCCTTGCCGCAGGCTCTGCCGGCACCACGTCCCTGTTCTGCAAAGAGGGCTGTGCTGCTTCACTGCGAGCTCTCAGGTTCCATCCCCTGCCCCAAGCTCCTCTCCCCAGCCCCGTAAACACCCCGGAGCAGACACCCTTTGTCCACACAGTCTATTTATAAAACCCCACTTCCAACATGTTTCGGCTGGTGTAGGTCAGCTCCACGGCTCCAATTATGGCAGCCAAGCTGTGCAGCAGGAAGGTGCAGCACCCAAAGAAATGGTTCAGGGCCAGTAACAACTTGACCCTGAGCAGCCCCAGCAGAGCAGCATGTCTGGCCATGCCCTTTGAGCAGGGCAAAAACGTGCTTTTCCCTCATGACCATTGTGTCAGTGCTAAAAATATAAAGCACGTCGACCCTGCAAAGAGCTCAAGTTTGCCTTGTGGACAGTCCCTTTAAAATCCACAGGTCTGTAAGGCAGAATGAAATCCCGCACCCACTGGAGTGAATGGAAAAACTCTCCTGCCCTGCAGGGTGCCAGGAGTTGCTTCCCAGGGCAGGAAAGTTAAGAACATGTGCAAGACGTTGGCAGGACAAGAGACCTATTTTTGGACACTGCTTATTCTAGATATTTCTACTGTTCCCATTAACACTGTCCCAGAACACGTGGGAATCATTCATGCATTTGCTAATCTTGAAATGAGAAATGAAGGTTGCCCAAATTCCCTGGATGAGGCACAGCAGCAGAGGCAGGTCTGTCTGCTTGGGGGCTCTCCTGCTCACGGAGTCTGAGACATGAATACACCATGCAGCCCACAGCAGCAGGGCATGGGGATGCAGACTCTGGACACCTCCTCTGCCATAAATACCCACATATTTGCCCTTCCCACACCCTCTGCATGGGCACTTAGAGATGAGCCCCATCAAACACCCGATGGTGTCTCTGCAGCTGCCACGCATGGACAGGCACTTGCACATCCCTGTAGGAAAGCAGCGTGCTTTTCTGCTTTACTGCTTTGCTGCTGAGACCTGGCCTGTGTGCTCCCCACTCCACTTACTTCTCATCATGTGCAATTTCATGGCTGGGATGCACAGGAAGGTTCTGCCAGGATATGACTGGTTAGTTCACACACTCACGGGGCTTTATCCAGCAGCACATGCCAGTCTCTGGACAGAAAGGTCTCTGCTGTTTCCAACAATGGATTAAAGTCTTCCCTCTACACTGGCCAGCATGGTCCACAGCAGTGGGGAGGTGAGTAGCCCACATGGCTATGGCCATGATTTGGCACACGAAGCACCCCAGACGTGCTCAGCCATCCTCACCACCTGTTCTGGGCACAGGGGAGACTTAGGGGCTACATGCACGTGCACGTGCATCTTTTCTCCTCCATCTCATCTATATCTGGCACAGGGAAGGGGTGTGATCTCCTGACAGTGTGAGAAAAAGTCTCTATTTATTCTGTCTGGAAGGGCGTTGTGCGCAGTGCGAGCATCTCAGCTCACGTGTGTGCTCACAGGAGACATCATTCGGGTGCTGACAGAGGAGCTCTGCTGCATCTCCCCAGCCATGGGGGCAACCCGTAGATCATAGCCAGCAGAAGGAGGAATGACTTCAAATCTGCCCTGCCCTCTCCCAGCATCCTGATACTGTCCAGAAGAGCCAGTGCTGAGTTTCAGTGGGCTGGAGGGGTGGGCACCGGCTCCCTTCTGCTGACTCGACTGAGCCCCGGGGCCCCTCAGGGCTGGCAGCGATGGGGGCACTTCTGTTAGCACTCTGCAGAAACAAGTTAATTGACATATGCTAACACACTGTTAAACATAACACTGTCGTGTTTAAAAATATACTAGCTGGTTGGATCAAATGCATTTTAAAACACGCCTTTTTTTTTATTTTTCTGAAA
Source organism: Bombycilla garrulus (assembly GCA_013400315.1). Taxonomy (NCBI): domain Eukaryota; kingdom Metazoa; phylum Chordata; class Aves; order Passeriformes; family Bombycillidae; genus Bombycilla; species Bombycilla garrulus. Next base: position 941,401 of record VXBU01012053.1, read on the forward strand.
AGGATGAGGTTTTGGTTAACAAGTTCTAGTAAAAACATTTTTGAACATGGTTGAGATGCAGGAGATGTGAGAGCAAGAGCAAGTGTCCTTTGGCCGAGTATAATCTGTAGGGAAAGTTAACTTAAAAAACAGGTTTTCCCTGATAATGTTAATTTGTTTACATTGTCCAGTTCACAGGATTTCAACATGAACATGCAGCAAAATGTCTGTGTGCAGCATAATACCCATGTAATCCATCCGCAGCGTTTGTAAATTCAGCCCTAAGGCACCACCGCAATAAACACCATAATCGTGTAATACGATAATAACAACTCCCCAAAAGCATTACAACTCTTCCTGTCAATACAGGTATATCTTTAATGACATGCTAAAACTGAAACCAGAATTAAAATCAAGACGTTGTTTTGTGTCTTTAGCTATAGCTGTAATATATATCCAGGGAGAGGATTCCTCCCTCCGACTGAAAGGAAGCCAGTTTCTGACTCTGTCCACTTTTCTTTATGTAAATTGCTACTGCTGGAGAACACACAAACCATTCCTCTTTGCATGCTTTTCTGCTGCGGGCTGGTCCTCCAGCACTCTGCAGCCCAAGGATTCTACAAAGCTAAAAGCTGCATTAGCTTTTTACTTCTAGTTTGAAGCCAGGATCCTCAGCCACACAATCACTTCCAGTGAAGCTCTTCACGCCATCACAGGGCAGTGAGTGTGATTTTGGCTGTTGGATGAAATAGCAAGTGCAGGATAACACTAAAAGACAAAAGACTTTCTTTCCATGCAAATGTACTGTGGGACAGCAAATGGAAAATGAAATAGAAAAATCTAGGTCAGTGAAAAGCTTATGGTATGAAGAAACAATAAGCAGAATTGCCTCTAAATATAACAAATACTTACTCAGGTTTTTACCAAAAGTGTTGAGGGCTTATTAAACAATAATGCTAGGGCCTGATTTGTAAATCTGCGTGTTCAAATATCATGGTGCAAAATGAAGTCAAGATTCAAAAATGAAACCATACATCAAATGCCTGGCAATGAATGTACACGAATAAATGCTGTGATCGTCCGTCATCTGTGCCCCAGTCAGTGAAACTGGAGAGCTGTACGAGGGGTTTTCAATGAGGCTTTGGGGATGAAGTGCAGAGCTGAGATCCTTCTCTGGGCTGACATCACAGGGGCTACAGAGAATTTGCACTGATACTACTCAGAGACGACATTTCTGTGAGAAGAAGTGATGGTGTTTTGTGGTTTACATTGTACTTTATGTGCAGGGTTTAAAGCACAGGAGAAATTAAGACAAAGATGCCTATGGAGAGGAAAGGAACCTGTGGGGCACTTAAAAGCAAACCTGTCATTACAGGGATGCCCAGGACAGGGTGTCCCCAACTCCAAGCACTGCTGCCAGATGCAACGGCAACCTCTGTGCTCAGGAATGTCCTGTCCTGGGACTCCAGAGATGGGCATATCATCACAGAGCTGGGGCCAGGATGAGCCTGGTCATTTGAGCTTGGACTCGAAGATGTGAGAGGTCTTCTTCAACCTAAATGATTCTGTTATTCTGTGTGCTGCAGCTTTGAGATGTGGAAGGGAAAGGAAGACTGAGGTTGGAGCTTAGAGAAGGTTGAACACATTCTCTCAGTAGTAGCTGCTACCAGAAAGAGAAAGGAGAAAAAAGATAGGAAAAAGCTGAGGCTGAACACTTATTCCAGGCTGCTGCCCTTACCAAACTGTGCATAAGAGATCAGAGGGCTGTCCTGCCTCTGCCCTGGGGCAAATGCTTCTGGTGAGAGGACCTGGTGAAAATTTGTAAAGTCCTCTGGCTATGCTATTCTCCAGAGGAGATGATATTATAAGATTTTTTTAAAGGAGCAAGCAAGAAAAAAAGCCTGGAAGCTTATGAACTTCCTTGATCTGAAGCTCCAAGAATTCTTTCCATGGTTTTGGTACAGCACCTTATGTGCAGGGTGGAAGGGGAAGCTATTGAGTGTTGAATTACAGAGGGGAAAAACATCTCAAATTCCTTACTATTTATACTCACAACTTTCCCAAATCATTATACACAAATCCCCTAGCCTCAGCTGAACTGCTCACGGGTTACAGGGCCAAGAAAGAGGTGGAGCCTTCATGGCTCACTCTAAGCTTTTCAGAAACTTGAAGTTCCTAAAAGAATGAAAGCAATGAAAGTTACCATGCCAGGCAGAGAAAATTCAACCTCTACAGCGCCCCACACGAACAGAATTAATGTACAAGACAGTAGGAGGTTGCTTTCATAACAGGGAGCATAGGTTGCTTATTTGTGAGAAGTTTTCTGGGACTACCTTAATTGTTAAGCTGAGGCTGACACTGGGTACAGAGAGACAGAAATTTGACAAAAGCATTGAGTGATTGGGGGTATTTGAGAAAAAAATCTATTCTGGTAGTCCAGACACTAGGCTGGGACTTGTTAAGTTGTGAACTTGTTAAATTCCGGCTCCACCAACGGCTTCCTGCATGACAAGAATCAAGAGCCTATTTCTGCTGGTACAAATTCTCCTTGACTTTCAGAGACACCGTGGCCTTCATGTGGCAGTTCCTCATCCATAAAGGTGTTTGAGGATCTGCTTCCCCTCCTGCACATGAGCTCCACCAAACACCCTTGGGATGGATCAGCAAACCAGGGGGCAGAGAGGGGCTTTAACCTCACGGGACAGGTCCAAGTGCAAGCCCTGGGAGATTCATCTTTGCACAGTGCTTCTCCACCTCCTCACACAAGCCTGCTTTTGGGATGGCTTAAAGCCTTATTCGACTTTTTAAAATTCCTTTTGCCTCTCCCACAACCAGTGAAGTGGGTTTTCAGATTTCAGTTTCCTTGTCATTATTTATGGTGTTTCCTTGTTTTGCCAAAGTTTCATTAATGGTTTTTAGCCCAAACAGTGAATTAAATTAGGAACACCCATTTTTACTTTTGTTTCTGGACTATTTTCACCTCACAGCTTTCAAGTTTTAGCAAGTGCTCTTATTTTTGGATTTTCAATATTGAACAGGGCAGTAGAGACATTAAAGTAAGAAATATGCTAATTGGACTATATAATAAATGTAAAAGTTATGAGAACTCTCTAATCACATGAGACTTGGAGGCTCCCACCTCTACCCTAATTAAAAATCTCAGTACTATATGATTTAGCATGAGGCTCACCAATGCTGCTCACAAGTACCACGTGCAAGAATGAAGCACCCCATGGGCTCCTGGCAAATGGCATCTTCCAGGAGCAAATTGAAGATTCCAAACTGCAACCATTTCACAAGCAGGAGCCAGGAAACTCCACAACAGAAACAAAGATGTGGATTCCAGGACTGTATCCCAGGAGGACACATGAGATCCTCAAGAGAATTGAAAGGAAATGGAGAGATGCAGTAGGGCAGTTCCTGCCCTCATACCTCTCAGAGGGAATTCCTGGAGGGTAATGCACAGGTCCTACAGCCCAAACTCTTCACAGACCATCTAGTAATCAAAATGTCTGCAGCCAAGAAGAGCACTGATGGCCAGGGAGACAGCTGCTCTCCCACCTTCTCCGTGCAGGAGGGATGGACCTGAGCTCACAGCTTTGCTGCCACGCACAAGGTGCCAGTGCAGCCAGCGAGGTTCAGTGAAATGTGCAGCCATTGAACTCTGTGATGTTTATCCACACCCAAGTGCTTTTTAAACACGGACTGTGGAATCACCCAAAAAGCACCTTAGCCAAGGTGCTCTCAGATTTCCAACTGATAGCCCTTAAAAATAGAGTTTCTCCCCCGTTAAACAAGCAACTATAACATTACTAGAGGTCTGGAGCCTTTTGTGCTGAGCTTCGACCTACAGCAGTATTTCCCTGCTAGAAAAAAGCAGGCTGGAGTTGGTGACATAACACCAAATATACAGATGGGACCACACTATAATTAGCAAGGGAATGTCATTCCTGCCATCTTTGCTTCGTTTGTAACTGTGCCTGTAAGCTCTGGGGAATGGTGTGCATTTCACACAGTCTGCACAAGAACGAGGATTGCCAACTGTCCCAGTTCTGGTGGGATACCCTTGGTCCTCTGACCCGAGGCTTGCAGAGCTGCCAGCAGGGCTGCCAGAGAGCCGTGCCCCTCGCCAGGCCACTGCCATGACCCTTGGTCCCAGGGCAGAGGGGAGGGATCTCTCTGCATGGCATCAACAACTCAGCTCCCTCTAAAACAGCACACACTCCCATCCGGAGGAGCACTGCCCATTGCTCCTTGATGGGCTCCTTCACACGGACCCAAAATCATCCTTTTGCCCATCACCAAGCCAAATGAGCAGCCTGGGCCTAACAAGAGAGGCCAATAACTCTGTTCTCCTCTCCACTCAGCCTGCTCCCAGGAGGGAGAGGATTTATTCAGAGCAAATATGGGGATTTTCACTGGAGCTGTGCTTTTCAGCACCTAACCACTATTTTTAAATCTCTCTATTTGTTCCAGTAAAACACCAAATCAATGTTTTGATTTTACTGCTTACTTTAAACATTCTCAATAATGTTAAGTCCAGTTGTCTTCTGAACACTTTGTCATCCTCTGCAGGCACTTGGATAAAAAACTCACTGTTGGCCTTGCTCTGTCTGTGCAGTCAGGTGAATTTGTTTGGTTTTTCACCAGGCTGCACAAACTGGTGAAACCAGCCAGGGGAGCAAACAAACGCAAACAGGTTCTTTTCTTACGCACAAAATTCAACTCAGCCAATTCGTCCTACTGAGTCCAAAGGGACCTTGCCTCTGAAGGTCTCAAAGCATGCTAGAAACATTAAGTTGTATAGAATTTTAACCTTAGGGATTTTAAACAGAAAAGACCTGCTTGATCATCTCATCAGTGTCTTCTTCATGACCCATAGATAATTTCCCTGTGTATTTCTTGCACAAACCCTGAATTTTGAGATAAAGCAGAGCACATTTTTCTGGTAAGGATTTCAGCCTTGATGAAAAACTTTAAATGATGTTCAAAGCACCACATCCTTATATAAGATTTCCTTTTTTTAATTTTTTTTTTAAACATGGGAAGTCCACCACAAGTCCTCCAACAGCACCACCATATTAATTGTAGAGGAGGGTAAACTGAGGCATGGAGGAGTCAGGATTTCCCCAAGGTTACAACAATATCTAAGTGTGGTTTCCCACTGTTATTTTTATTGAGGTTCAGGGTGCTGCTGTCTGGTGGGAGCTGCCTGTCCCTGCTGTCCCCTTCCCTCTGCCCCCAGCTCCAGGTGAGGGAGGCACCCCAGGGCCCCCAGCACCCATCTGCATCCCCAGGCTGTGCTCCCGGGGCCTGAGTGCTGCCCCATTTGTGCCAGAGGAATCAGGCAGCTCCTGCTGGGAGCTGGAGCCAGAGTCCAGGACACTGGAGAACTGGGGTCTGCTCACAGCTCTGCAGCTGAATTTTTGAGGATCTGTAGGGAAATCACTTATTTCCCTGGGATTCCCCATAAATTTGACAGAGTGCCTCGAGATTCCCCAAGGAAAGGCACTGTTCAAGTACAAAGCTTAATTATGATTGTTATAATATAGTCATGCCACTAATTCCCACTAAGAACTGCAAATCGCTCCCATTCCACTCCTCCATCCCCCATGCTTGTCAGTGCTGGTGGACAATTAATTCCTCAAAAAGGAATATATTAAACACATGTGAAATCTTTTTTATTCGCAGGACATCTCCAAGCAGATTGCAGTTCCCCTCAAACATATTTGTGATTTGAATGCGTCAAGTGATGTATTTCCGTATTTTTTTTTACAGCTTGACAGGATTTATTCAAAATTCAAGTTGTGACTGGCCAAATAAATCTTGCAACATCCTTCATATGCCTGTGATCAACCAAATTCTTCTGCCATGTAGAAATTTAAAATTCATTTTCTGTAAAGCTTGCATAGTTGTCTTTAGAAATCGTATTGAATGAGCTGCTTTCCCCCCCCCACCCAGTTAAATTTAGTCATTTTGAAATCCACAGGAAGCAATCTCAGGAGGAGTTTAGAAGGCTGAGGTGAGTTCATTGAAAACCTCAAATGAATTAAAATACATTGAAAATACCTTGCATTTTTGCTCTGCAATAAACACCAAGGCTGCCAAAAGAAATGAATCAGCCTCTCCCAGCTGGGCTGAGCCACAAAAACTGTAACTTTTCTTAAACCAAGGGGTTAATGAAACCTCTGCCACAAGGGTTAAAGGATAAATTCAGCTCTGTGGCCATTGCTTAGGGAACATTTGAAGGGCAGCTCAATATCCCACCCACAAAAATCAACCCCTCTGCTGTCAGCCCTGCAACCTGAGCAAGGAGCTCTGAGATCTATTTGTGTAATATCAGACCTGAAAAAATAACAAGTTGTGATGAAATTAAAGACATCCAAATTTTTAGCCATTCTCTGCTGATAAAGGCTCTATTATTACCATTTACAAAGGGGAAACACAGCCAATTATAAGCTACTTCTGGCACATGCCAGGCCTCGAGTAGAAGATAAGCCAACACAGCAGAGCTTGCAGCTGGAAGCCCAGAAATGTGAAAATGAGCTGACTCATGGAAATATTCTCATATAAAATATCGGTTGGTTATTTTTCTCTGCCTCCTTTCTGTGTGTCTTAGGAATGATATATGAATTGCCTTATTTACTTTGTCCCATAAAACTTACATTTTTTTATTAATGTGCTGCCAGCTCCAAGAGCAGTCGGTGTGGGAGCAGATGGAGGGAGGGAAGCAGGGGGGAGAACTGCTCTTTTGGGGGCACAGCATGGGAAAGGTCCCCTGCAACACTGCAGGTCCAAAGGCACAGTGCCCAATTTTCACTGAGCTTTGTCCTGCTCCCAGAAAGCAACCAGCTCCTCACTCTGCCCTGATTTCACCAAAATCGGGAGGCTGCCTGCACTGACATTCCACCGGGGAGAATCAGTGTCAAAGGAGGCTCCCAGAATTTATGCTCCTACCCAGAACCAAACTGTGAGCAAAAATGATTTCCTCTGTTTTTCCCCAGTGCTGCCTGAACCAAAGTCCAGCCCCAGCAGCAAGCCTGATGCCCAGTTCCTCCAGCCCTGCTGCTCCCCAGCAGGCAGGGGATGTCACTGGCCATGGGAGGGATAGTGACTGAACTTACCTGCCCGGCACACCAATGGGCAGCTTTTCCCTGCACTCACCCCAATGTCCATGGGGAAATGTAACCTTTGAGGTACCTGTCCCCTTTCAAGCCCACTTAGAAAGCATTCACACGTTGTTAGGAGAGGCCTGGGTCCAGGTGGGTGGGTGGTGGGATGCTGTATGCTTCATTTCCTTAGGAAATGAGGTTAAACAACCCTGCCCTCCCCCGTTATACTGCACTATTGAATTAAGGATGGTGAATGCTCATTATGAATATAATTAAAAGCAACAGCCTCATCTAACAGTCTATTTTTATCCATTCCTCACCTAGACAAGCAGCAGAAGGAATTAAAATCTGAAGGGAAGAGCCACAGTCGGGTAGAGTTTTGCTCTCCACTGGATGGAACTGTGTTGAAAAACTATTTCAGTAACACAGCCTTCCTTAAAAACTACTGTCCAAAAAAGATGTGCTTTGGATGCTTTTTTTTCCTGGGAAACCCAGGTTTAACCACTGCAAGGGCACAGATTGGGAAGATATTTCCATTTTACGAGGGAAGAAGGCATGAGCTTTGCAGCATTTCTTGCACCAGCTGCCGGCCCCTGTGGCAGCAGGGTAGGTAATTAAAAAGGACATCGTGTAACAGATAAATGCAGGATAGTAAGTAGTCATTATTTGATATATAGTATATCATCTATTATTAGAGGCTAATAATTCTCTAACCTATTCATGCTAGTCTTTTGTCCAAGGAGCTGGCTGCTTGGCACGCTCTAAATTTCTCAACATAAAATTTACTCGATGTTACAACTCATATCTAATCCCAAATTTCTGTGCATTTCACTGCAGTATATCACGTAGCGAGGTAAAAGCTCAGCACTAAATCCTTTGCAAAAGGAGGAATGAGCCAACAAAACTCCATGTTTTCACTTTCCTGCCAGAAAAAAAAAAATGGTACTTTGAATATTTTTCTTAGTTGTAATTTTATTTCCTCCTTTAGAATGCTGCAATTCTACACATGCTCAACTGTACTTTACACAGCACTCAATAATGCACTTTTTGCCTGATATTTTTATATTAGTGGAAATAAGCTGCATTTTAAATAGATTTCTACATACATTTAAATACATTTTTTAAATGTATTCTAAAGGGAACCAAAGGAAGTGCTATTGTGTTTAATCACAAGAAGCAAAATCCTCAAGTCATGTAAATCACCATTTCACAATCTGCTCCGCAGTATCCTAATTTGGAAAGTGTATCACAGCAAACCAAGCTGAATTTATAAAGGATTCTTTACACGTTCAAAACATTCATGTAACTTAAGAGTGTCAATCTCCATCAGCTGTCCTAGATCACTCCAAGAAATAGAAGCAGAATTTATTTATTTGGAACTTCATTTCTTTTCTTCTAACTGCAGATGCTTACTTTTCTTTTTTATTTAATTTTATTTTAGTTCCTTTCACTTTCTTTTACTTTCCTTTCCTTTACTTGATTTTATTTTACTTTCTTTTGCTTTATAATATTTTATTTTATTTTTATTTCTAAAGCCCAGTCTAAAAACTTAACTTAGGCTATAAAACAAGCCAAGACACCCCAAATACCCAATTACAGCATCTCCAGAAGGTTTAGAAGCCAGAGCAGCACTGATAAAAAAAAGCCACATGGGACGAAGCAATAACGCTGCGCTCGCCCGCAGGATCTCTGCTGATGAGCAGCTCTACAAGGACTCCACTGATAAGGGCTCACAGCAAGAAACCGTAGTAGCTGCACCAAAAATGACACCAGATCTCTGCTCCTGTCTTCTGCAAATTGTTTCCCAGCGCAGCTCTCTCCTGGGAGCTGGAAAACACTTGCCGCATGTTATCGAAACCTCACACTTTCAGTTAACCTGGCCCTGCCACCAGCCAAGAGCTGGAGATGCAGCAGGAGGACAAAGTCTGCAAACTGCCGGGAGAGGCTGGAGCAGACCTTGGGAAAGGAGCAAAGGGACCCTCCCAGCAGCTTCACGTGCAAATCCCCCCAGAGAGACCTGGATTTCGGCTGGACCCAACTCCAGACTAAAAGGAGAGTTGAGCAGTGGAGTCAGGAACGGAGACAGATGGGAAAAATTCTCCCCTAGGGATTAGGAAGCATGTGGTATTCAAACTGCGTGATATAATTTTTATGTTGTTTGCCTTGTTTAGGTATCCTTCATAGAAAAGCAGTATTTTGTCCACCAAAGGCTACTAAAATCTACGTGCATTTTTGCAGTACTGTGCTGTTCATTTTTGTCCGTGGGCAACGTCGCATCTGTGCTCATTTGAATCCCGTTCCCCATAGTTTTGCCTGGAATTGGCAGCAGCCTCCCTCTCCTATGGAGGGATTCTGTGTGCTGCACTAGAGCTGTTATACTCCACCCCAGAGATTGCTGCAGTTCGGCTCAGCAAGATTTGCTTTCAGGCTCCCTGTAAGAGTACAAGCATTTGGGGTCCTGTCTGTGTTTTAGAGAGGGAACAAATACCCTTCGTCAGGATTCAGAGCAGAAGTACAAAGGTTCCCAAATCAAGAGACTCTGCTCAGGCTCTTGGAAAGATGGAGGGAAGGCTGAGCACCGGCGAGTGACTGGCTTGGCCAGAGCACGCAGCACTAATGCAATTACAAAAGGCTCGTATCTAGAAAGGAAAAGTTTGTGCTGATATTGCAGCAGAGGAGGAAGGAGGGAAAAGGAGGAAAGGAGGAAAAAGCCCTCTCAAGTGTCTTAAAAACACTTGACCTACTTCTATGTAAACTGACAACCCCTTGCATTTTGCCTAAAATCAGCAGCCTCCACCCCACCTTGCTTGTGGTCTCTGAGGACTTTTAGTAACTTTCTCACTGTTATGTTTAGGAGATGGGAAATATTTTCCTACAGCTCAAATCTCTGTTAGATCAACCAAATTACAGGGAAAAAAAAAATTACTTCACTTTCTAACAGATGCACGAGTGCACCTTGGGATGAATGTGTTACGGAGTCCAAGCTATTGCCACCTGCCTCCCAATTACATTTGCTGCATTGTCCCTTGTGGTGTGCACCTGTGACATGCTGGCACGGAGCGGGGACGACTGGAGTGTGCAGGCGTGGACCCAGCCACACAGGATTTTGTTTTGCAAAAGTCTCCCAGCAATTAGTGCCGTGCTTTCTTAAAGCATAAGGGATATTCTGCAGCAGCTGACTTTCTTTCCTCCTCTTGACATGGTGAATTAACACAGAGAAATTGTTGTCTTGTAAAGGGGCAAAGCCGTGAAACTATAATTTAAAAAACTCTTCACCTTAGGATACCAAACGTCCAGCTGGCCAGGGAGCAATCTAACAAGGGAAAAGGTCATTTATGGGCTCCCTGCTTCCTCTCCTCACATATACACCTAGTCAGCCAATTAACTACTTCTAGAAATAATTCCCATCAAATTTCAATATGATTTTTACAGCTGAAATAATAGAGAAATCCACAAGGCTGTGACTGTTTGCAGCAAGAATGATGAACAAAGGAAGGCTTCCAAGGTTTTAGGCTCATTATATTCGTTCCAGTATAACATACTAGTGGATTTTTTTTTTCTTTCCCCTGGTAGTGTTACAGCTCTTTAAGTGGCTGAACAGCATCTGCACCAAGAGGACCACATGATGAGAAGCAGAAGCAAGGAGACATGGTATTATGCATATTGTAAGGGTACACTGAGCAATGCACTTGCAGTGACGTATGTACTGACAGGATTAATTTGACATTGGCAAGTGAAAACTTATTTTGTCATTAAGCTATCATAATTATACCATATCCAGAGCCACCGGATGCCCTAGCTGAGAACCCTACATACGCTGCCCTTGCAGTGAGAGGCTAATACAGAATTTTAACATCCATCTATTTTTGATGGGGTTGGTACAGGAGAACAGATTGGGACACCGATGGTTTGTAAGTACCCCACGACTACCTACGGGTAGTCAAGGTGACAGCGGTACTGGAAAATGGCTGAGGGGCATTTGCAGCCTCTTAATGGGGGTCCAGCTTCCCACAGCCTAAAAAGGCAAGAAGACTTCAACAGACTCTAAATCCTTTTCTAATGCAGCCTGGCTAAACACTGCTTCTGATTCATATGTTTTCAGCAAAGAGGATATTTCCTTTTAAAACAAGGACATATAGGAAAAATAAAAATATACAAGCTACATACTGGAAAAATGAGCTCTAGAAGCCAGAAATACCATGAAGGTCTTTTGCATGTGACTAATATTCAGAAAAATCAGTCTTTTGTCTCTGCCCCTATCATTTATTTGGACGATTAGATACGCTTAAGAATGGAAAACCAGAGAGAGCTGCTGCTCTGTTAAGGATGTGATATTGCAATATTTATTGCTGCTGAGATAGGAAAAAACAATGGAGTATCCAAAAAAAAATCTTAAAGTTTCCAGGATTTAAGTACAGCAATTTTAGGTTACCTTAAAGTGACAATTTACGAACAGAATCAGAATAGTGTAATAAGCTGGGTAAAAAAAATAGTTTAATTTCTAGTTCATAAACTCCCCTATCAATGACAAAATATGCTATTAGTGGCCTCAGTACAATTGTGAAAATATTCCTCAGTTACAATTCAATGTGCTGGGTGTTGGGTTTTTTTTCTTCAATGTTGTGTGTTGTTGAGTTAAAAATGACAAAGCCCTGGATTTCTTCGTTCTTGCAATCTATTCTTTTCCCCTGACTTCCTGTTTTCATGAAATTTTAATCAGGCATTTAAAATAAATAGCTATGCAGAGCCTCTATGCCTCTTTGAATGCTTGGGATGGATGTTTTGGGTAAAGTGATAGCCCAGAGACCTTGAGAGCATTTAATCCCATTCTAACTAGGCAAGACAACAGAAAATTAAACCACTGAACTCTTCACTTCTAGAAGCTCTGGAGAGGTTTTGGGTGAGGGATGTGGGAGATTTCAGTGTGTGGGATGGGACAATGAAATTACATGTCCATCTCTGTTCTCCCTGCTATGAATACTGGCAGCAATCAGACCAGTTTAGAAGGTCAGCTCTCTGAAAAAGAAAATGTGCAGCCCCTTAGTGCACTCAGACAGGCAGGAGCCTGCTTGGTGCTCACCCTTGCACAGTCTCAGCCTGTGGCAGTGGTACAGTACCCACCACAAGACAAAATTTGGGGCAGATTACACCAACGTGAAAAACGCCAGGAACCAGATTAGAAAAAAACTGAGAGCCTGGGAGGAGGACAGTGCCAGCCAGTGGGAATCTCACTGCCTCGTAAGAGCCTGTGGCTGACAGGATAAAAAACTCCAGATTTTAGGAAATCATAGGAAAGCTCCTTGAGTTTCAGGGTCAGTGGTTCAGTTATTAATGAAGGTGACATGATTTGATATGAGAGTCAATGACCCCAGATCACAGCTAAGCCTGATCGCTGAGCCTTACGCTCATTTAAACTTCTGTGGGATTTCTATTATCAGACATATTAAGAGGTAAGTGCTGCATGGTACAGACAATAAAATAACAATGTACAAGTGGGCCAACAAACTGTTACAGAGTCAAACGTCTCATCAGGGACGAGTCATCTTCCCCTGGTCAGGGCTTCCTGGAGAACTGTGTTTAAATTGGAGGCTTTTAAACACAGTCACATCTCCAGGTGCCTGTGTGTTTCGGAAACATTTCACTTCTACTGGCATGGGGGTCAAGGTTTTTTGCCTGAACCAGGGGGAAGACAGAAATATTTACTCTGTAGTTGTATATACTGTTCAGTTCTAAAGAGGACGAATCAGTTGCCACCTCCAAAAAAAAGAAGTGAGAGCTGAAATCACAAAGGAAACTTACCAGAGCAGCTTAGAAAAATGAGGGAGATGGAGCCACTTTAGAGATGTGAATGAAAGTAAGAGGATTAGGGAGTCCTCTTGAGGGGAGACATACTTAGCAGGGCTCACGAGATGGCACAAGTAATATCTTCTGTTGAGAACAATGAAAAGTTCCAGGATTTCATGCCTAATGAGTACTTCCCAGTTCTGGGGGTTCTTTTACCCTGAATTCTGCTTGGCTGTTGTTTGATCTCACCTACTTCTCTCCCAGCCCCAGCAGCTGTTTTCTGCTCCTGCCATGTAAAACCCTTAGAACCCTGCTCGTAGGTGCATCATTTACACCGTGGGGTACATCTTGCTTCTGCACACCACTGTGAACTGTGGCAGAAATCTCCTCCGTGGCCAGCTCACCAGCCTCTCCTTGGCATGGCCCCTGACTTTGACATATCAAAAATAGCAATATGAAAATGAAATATGAAATATTTTCATAGAAAAAATATTCCAAGCAAAGCAAAACAGAGCGACTCTTGGCTCCTTGTCCTTTAACATACATATTCAATGTGCAGGAAGCTAGGAAGAGCTATTCACGGGGTTGGCTTGTTTTTGTTGGTTTAGCTTTGGGGGGAGGGGGAGCACATTCAATGCATGCTGGATCCTTCACAAATTTTAATAAGTGGTTTAAACCACAGTGATCCCTTCCGCCCCCCCCATCTCTCCTCCCCTATATTTTTTATTTTATGAAACAGTGTTTAATTTCTGCAAGGACATTTCACTTTAAAAGGAAGAAAGGGCTACTCCATAAGGGCTGTGCAGTGCAAAGCTTTTTCCAGTCATTTCCAACAATATATTTTGGAACTGTTCCCAGTAAACAGGCCAGATTAGCTGCCTTTGGTTCACATTTTACATTGTTCATGAGATAGGGGAGCTCTGAAAAGCAGACTCTGTCCATACTGTTTGGTTGCAATAAAGCTAATTCTATTCAGTCCTATAGCAGTATGATAGCACTTGTGTAGGATTTCCCTTCGCTTGCATATTTATAGGGTCTTGTAGAGCTCTGCTGTAGCTCAGTGCCAGCATGAAGAAATCAAGCTGTCAGTAGTTTCTATTTTTGTCCCTACCTATAGTTTCAGTAATGACAAGTGAGTGAGGCAACATATGCATTTCCCATCTACAGGAAAAAATTACTGTCAGTGTCTTACATCTGTGCTACAACCTATTTTCCTAGGGCTTCAGATTATGCTAGCTGATAGTTAACATGTATAAGCACTGGTCAGCTGCAGTTGGTTCACTGCATTAGTTGAAGCACAAGAGAAAAAGTTCCAACGATTCAAAATTCCTGGTGCTTTTGCCCGTTAAAAGAGGAGAAAAAAAATCCTGCCTGGGAAATAGCTGTTCTTGTATCACATTCTGGCTCCTATCATGCTTTGATCAGCACACACTTTCAAGCAAATGAGGATTCTCCTCTTAAGATTAAGGGAGCTGCTGATTATATTTAATGTCCTCTTCTTGACCCCAGATGGTTAACTCGTCGCTGCAGCTTCTGGGGGAATTGTTTCAATGAGAGCAGATAATCCTAAAATCGAGCCATGGTCAGCAGCATGATGAAGCATGACTGCTTCATCAGAGCAAATGGAAGGGACCTGGAACCAGGATCCAGAGACACAAGGTCTCCCAAAAGCTGCTTAATTATTAAGGCAATGCCTGCATCGTTCACAATCTTCCCCCTTCTGGTAAATACTAACCCTGATTTACAAACCCACCAGGGCATGGCCACCCATGAAAGCCACCAAATCCAGGCCAAAATTTGGGCAATGCTGCTCGTGATCCCCAGCAGCTGGAAGACACTGACTCTGAAGGCAGTGCCAGGGACGGCAGGCACCCACCCTCGCTCACAACGGCTCTGGCTTGACAGCATCAAGGCATTTACAGCCTCCGACATGACTGCATCAGATCTTCAATGACAGCTAATAAAACAGAACTACACCCCACTGCTTTGAAAAGCAGCAACTCAGAACTCCTTCAGAGATTAGACTTATTTAAATAAGAGAAAGACACCGGGCTTTTTAAAAAAAAATAAAAAAGCTCATAAGGAAAATAGCTCGGCAAGTTTGATAACATGGGAAACACTCTTTTTCGTATTCTTTCTTCTTCCTCCCAGCTCCATCCTCTCCTTGCCTTCCCCACAGCCTAGAAAAGCAGATTTTTATCCTGCACTTAGTGCCTGAAGGGGGATGTGCTCGCCTCAAAGTTCAGCCTTTATCCGTGCTGCTTCTCCACTCAAAGTGACATTTTTTTGTACAATTCTGGGGCTTCAACACACCACAAGGAACAGGCAGAATTAAGATAGGAGGGCAGGGAGGCAGGGGACAAAGTAAGAACTGTTGGGCTGGGTTGTAAATAAAAAGCAGACAAAATATGTTAAAAAATACCAGGCAGTGCTATAAATCCCTCTCTCCTGTGTGAGCCAAGCTCCTGTGTTACAGAGCTGGAGGGGCTGTGAGACTCCCCGTTACTTTATAGTCCATGACGATCACCCTCTTACAGTGCCACAGTATAACAAGCAAATGTCCCGACTCCCAGGAAGCTGCTCATAAAAAGAGGCACTGCAGCCTCTTAACAATTCTCCAAATAAGAGAAGCAAAAAGAAAGGATTCTTGGTTGTTGGGTTTTTTTCCTCCCTACCATAAACTTGCACTTATTTTGCTAATTTTGTTTTAATTGTGTGCTGGAGCAGAGGGTGATGTAAACTGGGGAGAAGGAGAAGGAGAGGGAGAGGTAGAAAAGGAGGGAGCCTGAAGCCAGGGAGCCTTCTTGCTTGTTAATACACAGGCGAAATGATATGCACATATACAGCTCTGAAAGCTACCATGGGGAGGGAAGGAACACAAAGGAGCCATTTATTGCCTGAAAACTGTCTCTGAACAAACCCATTGTGTTAAAGTAATACAAATTCACAACACCTTCCTGCCTCTTTTTCCATCTGGGTCTGGGCTAGTTTGGGTAAAGGACCCTGCCACCCGGCACAAGCCCTGGAGCCGCAGACCCTGGCAGAGCTGTGATTGCTCAGCATCCTTGGAAGGTCCCCTCCTAGGGCCAAATGCCACGCTGATAACACCGAGGTGAGAGAGAGGGAGGAAGAAAAGGAGAGAGGGAATAATTTGGCTTGGACACTCTTAAAAATCCATCAACTCATTTCTGGTCAGGCTGCGGGTTTATCGAGGCAATTTAAATCCAAGAACCAGAAGGAGGTATCTTTTGATGTAACATTTTGTTCTTTTTCTGAATACAAAGTTATTCCAGGCAATGCAGTTGGCCTGAAATAGTTATCAGTTACAAAACCAGGACCGCTCCTATCTCCCCTCCTTGTGCAATGCAAAGAAGATCCTCCCGCTGAGCTCCAAAGTAGGGGAAAAGCTATTAATTAAAAATAATTCTCCACGTTAAGGCTTGCTGCCTAAAGCTCAGCTAATATTAAGGAAATTCCAGCCGTTCACTCCCTGCTGCTGGAGGCTTTTCTTTCTCTATTTTGTTTTGCTAAGCTCTTTGAGAAGAGGGGGATATGGATATCGCCTCGACGGCTCCAGCCCCTTCCTTCTCCTCCCTGAAATTCAGGCTCTGCTCTTCCCCTCTTTGGGAAGGACCCAACCCCTCAGACTGGATCACGCTGGAAGGGAGAGCAGGTTAACTTCCTTTACACCTTTTCAGCCGGAGGTGAGGCCGGGGGATGTCCCCTGACCTTTGTCCCACCCGAGTGCTCAGCGCCAGTCACAACAGGGAGATTTCCCAGCCCACAGCAGGGCTGCCCCTCATCCCTGCCCCAGCCCCACGCTCCTGCTGAGCATCACAGCTCTGCTCCTTGAAATACCTGCCCCAAAACTTCAATCCTCAACCACACTCTCCTCAGCCATGTCCAGGCACTGCTTCTTCAAGGGAAACTGCTCATGTGCAAATCCAAACCTGCTTCTCTGGCTGGAGTCCCACAGATCCACTGTCCAGACCCTGGGACACAGGACCTGCACGATAACAGCTAATATGGGAGAAGTATCTTTCAGTTCTGCTTTTTGATGGCAATGTATTTCATGTCGCTAAAGTTAGATATCAGTGACAACTTCCAAAAAAACTTTGAAAAACCTTTTTACATTTCATCAGGTGTTGTCACAGTGCTTGAGAAATGTAGAAAGAGTACAAAAATGGAAATCTGAAGAAAAAAATAAACTAATCAAACTTCAAAACCATTCTTTTCTGTGCTGGGAAAGGGTTGAAATTCTATGTTTCCCTACACCTAAACACTATAGAACTGCAGCAAATAGGCCGATTTTGACAGTGACAATACAACTGCAAAATTCCAGCCATTATATTATCTCAAAGCACATCCTGCACTATTATTTTCTTAACAGTTCCATACAGTTAAAAACATCCACTCCATTTCCATGATTTTATCCTGGATTCATATTTCATGCAGGTATATTTTAGAGAAAGGACCCCCAAAAGCTTGTTTTATCAAATTCTAACTTTTACCATTTCAAACCTCCTAATGCTGAAACTTGACGTACAAGCTGACAGAACAAA
Organism: Bombycilla garrulus; assembly: GCA_013400315.1. Taxonomy (NCBI): domain Eukaryota; kingdom Metazoa; phylum Chordata; class Aves; order Passeriformes; family Bombycillidae; genus Bombycilla; species Bombycilla garrulus. Next base: position 958,838 of record VXBU01012053.1, read on the forward strand.
AGCCTCTCTTCAGTGCACATATTTTGAAGCCATTACTTTCATTTTTCAAGCAACAACAACAACAAAAAAGGAATACCTTCAGTATTTTTTATGATTCCAAATTTCTTTTTGAAGTTCCTTAAGCCTCAAAAAGGTTTAGTTAAAACAATTTCTGGTTTTGGGCAGTAAGTTTTTAGTGCCCATTTTTCAAGCGTGCTTTTCTAAATACTCTTTTCTACTGAGATAAAGGTTAAGAGAAGGTAGTGACAAAGACAGTGTATGATGGGGGAAAGTATTTCATACACCACTGTGAATTTACATAGAGCTGTCAAATGTGCTATACCAAAAAGGATTCCATTAGGACAGACAAATAACCTCTTCATTCTTAAACATTAGTCTTAGGAAGATGCGAATTTAGGTCTTAATTCATTAAAGTGTTAAGTCTGTACTTAGGTACATGCAGCTGAGTCTGACTCAAATCAGAGAGGTTGGAGATCAAGTTAATTTTGTACTTACATGGGGATTTTGGTCCAAAAAACCCGCAGAACTAGAACTGAAAGAACAAATCACCCGTTATATCCATGCTTTCTTTCAAAATCATGCCTGCACCACAGTGCCAACACACATACAGCAAGTCCAGATTAACGTATTCCCATGGGAATTTCTGCAAGGCTCTAAGCACAGATTACCTGGAGCTGGCCATGAATCTCTATTCACAGGTGACACAGGATTCATACTGCATAGACACCTCAGAGAAGGAAATTGGTGCTTTAAGCTGTCTCCTAAGCAAAATACTGCACTTATTTCTGCTGAATTTCAGCAGTGAAGATGTTGTAACCCATGATGTTGATCCATTTTGCTACCATTGCCACTGCCCCTTTTACAGAGAAAATTACTCTCTATATTATTGCTGCTGTGCAAATACATTATAAATATTGCTTAAATTCATCAATAGCATTCAAACACATCTTTCAGCCAGTCATGTGAACTGTACTCTTGATTTTCTAAGTTCTCATCCTTCCCTTAAAACTGAGTGTTTACCCAGCCTGAGTTCACACACATTCACATTGTTTCAGTGAGTAATTCAGATTGTTCCATGGGCCACATCGATTCATCAGCAAAACCTTAACGTGAGCTATTTTGAGCCAAAAAATACAGGATGTTTTACTTGAACTGCACAGGCAGCATCTTTCCCAAAATCCCAGCTGAAAGATGCAGTGCTCTCGGGGAGCAGAGGAGTAGCAGTCATACAGCTCCTTACTCACTTGTCTTTCATGGGAAGTTCATCCCAAATGCCTGCAAGAGAAATTACTGAATACAATACTACTGCCTGCATCACATTATTTATACTGCAATAAATACAAATCAAACAGCACTTTTGATGTAAAATCTACCAGTTGAGAATTTCACTTCCACATGAGGCTGCTTCTATTTCATACAGTGATATTAATTTCTAATTTTTCCTCCTGTCTCTGCAATTACTTTTTAAGCTTCTCTATTTCACTTCATAAATCCCATTCATAAGGCTGCAAGTCACCTAGATGCCATCTGCTGAAAAACAGAGTGATGGAAAGTCTGAATAATACACTGAGTCAGGGTTATGGATGCTACATTTTGACACATTCAGTGGCATAAAGTTGGGGGGAACAGATTAATAATTACTTTACCTGAAACTAAATCAGTTGTTCATTACAGGCCTGACCACAGGCTGAAGCTGGTTCTATAAATACCTTGGTTTGGCCTGATCTAATACAAACACACTGGGTATGCAAATATTCCACACTCCAACAGCAAGATGCTTTTTCTGATAGTTCTTGCTTTAGCATGTCAATCTGAAGCCTTGATTGCTTTTCTCACACTTCTTTGGATGAAAGGACATAAACAGCTATGAAAACCAGTTCTTTAATATGCTACTCTTCAATTCAATTCAAACATACACTTACTGCAAAAAGAACAACATGAACTGAGAAAAAAAAAAAAAAAGAAAAAAGAAACAGAATGGAGAGCACCATAATGTAATAGCAAATGCAAAGCAATTTTCATTCCTGGATCCTGGAGGATGCATGTACAGAGCAATTTTTCTACTATACAGCAAAAAAGGGATGAGGGGGAGGAGCACATGGGGACAGCTTATGAAGGACTGCTTTTTAACTCAAATACTACATTTTTGCAAGCTTTTAAAAACCACTGCTAATAATTTATATTTGGTGTGATGGAGAGTGTATATATATAATATTGCAGAGGACAAAAAGGTCCTAAATCTTTCTGGCTTGGATTCTTTGACCTCGAGAAGTTTAGTCTGAAAACATTTGTTACATGATGAAAAGCTTTGTGAGAATGCTAATAACATTCTTAAAGGGTTAATGATGCCTAACTGATTGGCACTAAAAACTAGATTTCATTTGGTATAGTGACAGGGAAACTCTGCCACCAGGAGTATACGTTCATGCCCACATTATTATAGGACAATTTAGATCATCTTATTTTAAATTTCATGGCTCTGTAACATAGATGTAAATCAAAGTCAGTGAGGCAAATGATGATTTTTCCATAGTGAGATTTTTATAGTCTTGATCTTGAAAATATGCTTTGAGCCCAAGCTGTCTATCAAAATACTTTGAATCAGCCAAAGGAGTTTGTGTTGCTGCTAGTGTACAATTAGAATCAGAAAACAAAAGCAGAAAGCTTTCAGAACAAGCCATGTCCCATCATTTTAAAATCTGGGCTATACTAACAATTACAATTAATAAAAGAGCTGGGAACATGAGGTGTTCAGGTCCAGTAACATGCGAATATTGAAATGGAGACATTTCAAACTGAAATCCTGGGTACACACAGAATATCACATGCTGTTAGTGTGGCTGAAAGCTCTGCAAAGGAATACGTGTTCATTTTGTGCACATGCATAGAGGCACATGTGTCTGTGTGCATCTGCACATATAATTTGTTATTCAAGGATTTCAAGTATTTAATTGCATGATTGTAGCACACAGATTCAGTAACATCCAAGCAATTCCTTACTTTAATAAACACACTGTGCACTTGACATATTGGTTGTCTGCTTTTTTAAACCTGATTTATCCATCACTTCCATTTCCAGATTTGACTTATTGGTCAATTCCTCTCTAACATTTGATGCATTGGTTATTTTCTTTTCAAATTTGATTAAAGCACATCACACAAGTCTTTTCAGATCTGTTTCTAAATATTACACATATATCTGGGAGGTACATTTAGAATCTTAATTCCAAAACTTTCTTGATTAATAATTCATCTCTTCTTATCTTGGGATAGTCTTTCTTATACGGCAGTATAATCTGAATTAGATGAAACAAGCAATTACACTGGACATAAAATACAGTAAATGTAGCTTTACAATAAATTGCTCTCTGTGAAGCTTTAAAGAGAGTCTGGAGATTTAATAAAAAGCATTAACACAAAATACGGAAAATTTGAGTTCTAGCTTCAACATTTTTATGCTCTAGAGTTACGCACTGCAAAGACAAACAAAAGAGAATTCGTGCTGTGCATCTCCAAGTGCCCTGGGGACATCAGACAGGGAATCTCAGTGTAAAAACTTTGTCAAGAAAAAAGGCACAGGGGCAAATCTTTGTGGGAAAAAGACAGGTGCAAAGTTCCAGAAAGGGCTCCAGAAAGTGTCTGAGTTCAACATCCACTCAAGCCAGAACCAGGTGCAAGACCAAACTTCAAAGAAGACGAGAACCTGATGGAGTTACAGAGTCCACAGAGAAAGCAAAGAAAGGAAGGAGGTGAGCCTTGACCTTCTGGCCAAGCTCCAGCACACGTAATCAAATTTTACCTAACTAAATTCCTTCTACACCCTCAACAAGATACATGTTCATTATCCACTTCCTAATCTGGCCCAAACGGGGGGCAGGGCTGTTTTATAGAGCCAGACAGCTGCTGGGTTCCACTGGTGCATGAAAGGAGCCATATCCATCCATCTCTTATCTGCATCACAGGGCTATTTTGAGGGCTATTTAATAAATATTTGGAAAGATGAAAGACACCCAGGAAGTGCAAAGCAATATTATTTCACACTCACCTCTGAGCAGAAATCTAGATAAACTGTACGACCTGGGAATTCAAACGGTTACACAAATGGATTTCAGAATTAGTCCTGTAAATGGTCCCATCCTGCCCAGGGTTGAGCAGCTCCCAGGAGGAGCTGAACTCTCCCCCTGAACCCCAGAGAAATGGAGGGTTCTCCTCATGCAGCAGGAGAAGCTCACAAAACAGGGTTGCCTTTGAGGGATATCCATTTGTGTATTAAGACACTTCTATGGTTCTGGTAAGAGTTCAGAACAACTACCACCAAAGTCAAAAGGAGATTTTCCACTGGGTTTGGTGAAAGTTTCATTTAATCCTTAAAGCAGAAATGGAAGGAGCAGTGCGGAGTGCACAGAGCTGACTCTGAGGTCTTTACACAGTTTCCTTCTATCTACATGACTAAAAGTAAGAAGGGAAGAGATAGAGAGGAATATGACCTGGAGATGCCAGGATAAAAGTGAGGATGTATGTCCCTACCTATGGCCCAGCCAAATAAATAAAATAGTAGTAGTAAAACTGGCAGTAAGGAGTAAAAACCGGGCAGTTGCTGCTACACCTTGTTGATACAATGTAGGGAGATCTCCTTTCTGACCTCCCACAGGCTATTTCATGGCAGGAACAACTGGGGCTGCTGGCCTTACGTGGAAGATAGAGCTCTGTGTTAAGATCAGTCTGTGCTGCACTTGGCAATTCATCTCTATCAATCATCCACATAAGGAAGGAAGCCAGCCCTGGATGACCTGATCCCCTTGGTTTCTCTTGACATCTAAAAACCACCATGACACTTAAAAAAAATAAAACCACCATGACACTTCAAAAATAAAACACAGGCTCTCAGTTTTAAATGAGCTTCCTTAAAAAGATCTGACCTCGGTGCTGCCAGAGCCCTGGTGCAAGAAGCTGCCAAGATGTCCCCCCTGGGAGCAGCATGGCTGTTCCTGCAGTGGTCCATGACCCTTCCCACAATAGGCTCCTTCCCTGCGCTGGCTGCAGATCGCCATGGGTCAGTGCTCCCAGGAATCACTTTTCCTACCAAGATGCATCTGTGCATTGCCCTTGGGTGTACATCTCCTGCATATCATGAGTCCCAGCATGATGATCACAGATCCTTCCAAAGCCCACTGAAACCACGGAAAATAAGGGGTCGAGCAGGACCCCCACGTCATGACATCTCATGTCCCAGAAAGCTGCACCTTGGCTGGTTGATTCATCTGCTTCCCTCTTTGACTGAGTGCAGCATCACTTTATGTGGACAATGAGAAAGCAGAGAAAGCTCCTTAAATTTATACATTCCCATATTCAGTTATTAAGTTGCAAATAGGCGGCAATTACCAAAACATTATTGGGATGGATTAAGTGTTACCACTTCTTTTATCATCCAAAACTCCTCAAGTTTTTGGTTTCAGTTCTGGTTGGTTGCTTGCTTGTTTGCTCACTTGGAGTTTTTTATGTGTTTTTAGTTATGGTAATTTTACATTATTCATTCTTTGGACAAAACAGAGATTTCTGTGTATGTTAAAATCTAGTGTAGTATTACAGAAGCATGCAAAAAATGTCTTAATTCTTTTCTAGAAAAGCTAACAAAGGAGAAATTGCCTGCTTCCTACAGCCAGGTACCTTGAATTTGGTGAGACCTAATTACTCATTTCCCATAAAGTAGAGCAGCCCATTTCCTGGCCCCATAAAGGTCTGACTGAGGGCATACCATTCCCACCGAATGTCCTCAACCTGTGGGCTCAGAAGAAGACACCATAAGATAAGACACATACCTACACCTCAGAAGATAGGGTCCATTACCATGTGTGAGAGCAGGCAGATTTCAAAGGGTGGGATAGTTTCAGTAGCAAAGGCCTCTGGATGTTCACTGACATTTTTTAAAATGTCTAAAATGATGTTGAGCTCCCTAATTTTTGTATGAATCCAGCAATGACTTCCTGTCTTCCTCAACCATTCCAAAAGTCAATGCTACGCTGTCCAAGACAAACTACCCTCTCAAGAGGAATTAGGAAAAGACTTGTGCCCCAAGTGAATAATATTCAGCCCCCTCTTACTTTCCCAGCAGAGCTTCCCCTCTCTTTTCCTCTCTGCCAGTGTTTCCCAAGCAGCGCAAATCCACGTGTGAACGTTTCACAAAACTGGGAGCCAGTTCTCACACCAGCAAACGCCAAACCCTCCAGAACCCTTAAAACAAACACGGAGCCGTTTGCATCGTGCACTTGTTGAAATGTAAAATGGACCTGATAACTCAGGTTTCATCTGCTGGCTTCTCTCTGAGACAGCATTTCAAGACAGAGAGGTTACGTGTGGCTACAGCATGGAAGTGGTTTCAGTGAGGTTTTCATACAACCCAGTTCCCACCACGGCTCGAAGAGCATCCCTCAGCTTCAGAGGTGTCTGCTGCTGGCGTGGGTGGCTCGGACAAAAGGCAGGATCTCATTTGTGCTGACTGGGCTTCCAAGAAGTGGTTCACCACTTACACTACCCTGCAACATCTTACTGTGCTTCCAGTAGAGAAATGCAGCATCAGAGCCATCCGCTGTCACCACTCACATGTCAATGGAGCCCTGAACATGCTGCCACAGGAAACTACAAAATTACCCTTTCCAAAAGTGGACAGAGCTTATGTTAAGCAAACAATGTGTTGATAAAAAAAAAAAAAAAAAAAAAACAAAGAAAGAAACAAAAAAACCTCACCAATCAACAAATCCAACCCATACCGTCCACAAAAAACATCCAAAACAGCCTCCCACCATTACTATTAGCTATTAGCTCTCACTCTGTTCACCTATTGCTGTGTACAGGGCTTCTACATCTAGAGGAAAACAAGGAACAGATGTTGGGTGATTGAAAAACTTGAGCCTTCCATTGTTTTATTGACTTGTCACCACAGAGAAATTTGCTTTAATTTACTTTAAAAGTAAATTACTTCTTCTTCATAAAACTGGTGGTAAGTCACAGTTCTTAATGAGGACGTTAAACAAGGATTCTGTTTAACAACCAGAGGCACCAATTCCAAATGCAATGCCTATTTGAACAGACACATGTATCTTCTCTTTTGAAACACCCTGGTTTATTTTCAAGATGTTCAACATACCCAGGGGAAAAAAAGAAGCCTTTGAGCCCTTGAAAGCCTATGCAAAAGCTTAGGCTTTTTTTCCCCCTTCATGATACTTGATTGTACCAGATTGTACCAAGTAACTTCCCTTTTTTTTTTTTTTTTTTCTTCTTTATTCCTGAATGAAGTAATTCATATCTAAATAGAGACCTTTTGAACTCTACTGGCTTCAAGATAATCTGCAATGTAACTGAGGAAAAACATGAAAGAAGGAAAAAATGCCAGGAGTTCAGGGGCTTAAAATCAGGCAAAGACCTTCAACTTTTTTTAACATAAACAATCAGCTACTCGCAGCCCCACATACAAACCTTGATTCATGTCCCCAGACCCAAACTCCAGTATTGCCACTCCAAATCAACCATCACTGATGACTGTCAATGGGAATGGTGTCTCTCAGTAATGGAGAGTGAAAAGTCTTCCAGACACCTCAGGAGCTGCACAGAGGATCCCTTCCCAACCCAGCCATGAGTACACCCATGGAAGCGGGCAGCCTGCGAGGCAGGAGGCCTTCAGAGATGGGAAATGAAGATATCTCCTTCACAAAGAGATAAAACAAAGTTTTCAGATGCTAGAAAACAGACTGTTGCCTTTATCACCTTCATATGTCCTCCAAAACAAATATGACCTTCATATTTGTTTTATACAAACAAATAATTAACTCTGTAGCTCCTAATCTAAATATGTTGTTAACAGAGTTTGACTGCAACAGGCCCCAGCTGAGGGCTGTATGAAGGTTCATGATTTTTTTCCTGGCCTTTCTTTATACTACAAAATTCATACAACTATGCAAGAAATTTCAGCTGCACCTTCTTGGACGCAATTTGCAGTTTACGACTTACAGCTCAGGTGACAGCTGAGTTTCTACCAATTAAACAGGCCACATCCTCTGCCTTGGTCCCAAGTTTTGTGCAGAAGACCTGGAGGAAGACAAAGCAATTCTGGACCAAGATGTACAAAGATGCCCGAGTGATCTCTGCTTCTGCAAAAGCAGCAGGTGCTGCTCTGAGGGAGAGACTGTGAGACATGGCAGGAGCCCAAGGAGAGGAAAGAGTAGAAAACCCAGGATGTGGAAGTTCTTCTGGCACTAACACACCCTGCTACTGCCCTGCACTGGTATCTTATGGCTGATGAGAAAAGAAGGCTCTAAATGGACATCCCTGCACTTGGGAACCTGATCTCTTTCCACATCACACCCTCCAAAGGTTGTGTGTTCTCACGAGAATGACCCTCACCTCAGCATTCAGCTAGAACAGACATGAACTACTGCAGCACAGGGGTGCAGAGCTTTCACACATGTTCAGGGAGAGAGGGAAGGATAAAGAAAGAAACAACTGATCTCCGTATTTGAAGTGACAGAGCAGAGTGGAGTGTGGACAGTGGGAAGTGCCTTTGTGGCCAAGGGATCTTTCTCAACCCTAGCACTTGCTCAGGCTCTGGTTCAGCACAGCCACAGCACCAGTACCTGAGCACCACCTTCCCTGTGATTCAAAGAAAATGGCTCTCATTATCACAGCCCTCCTTCCTGCAGCTCCCAGGAAGTCTCTCATCCAGGCAGAGACAAGCCCTCAGCAAACTCCAGCAGCCTGAGCAAAGCTGAGCCCGAGGTGTTAACGGCTGTGACTATAATGCAGTTAATTTAATTGGGTTGTCCATCCTTGATATTTGCGAAGTCCCTTTTAAATGTTAAAACCTTTTTTAAACAACTGAGTTATTATTTTCTCCTGAACTTCATTTCCATTTTAATGCTGATGTTCACTTTCTTTTGCAAATTGAGTGAAGGTAAAACTCTTCCTATAATATACCATCCTTTCGAAAAACTTATTTCCTTTTGGTGCAGTTTCAAACAGATAGAGCTATAATGGCCAAAATAAATTTTATCCCAGAAGTACAGAAAGCTAAAAGTTACGCTTAACTTATAAACCTTTTTTAAGAGAGACAAAATCATGCCAGCCTTATCACCATGACAGTCACAGTTGTTTAGATTTATTAGGCAATGGTAATCAGGCTATACAATAAATTCACTATAGTAATGCATTAATCACTTTGCAAAGAAAAATGAGCTACTGAAAAGAAGACAATACATTTCCCTCTCTCTTCTTTCCCATGGTAAGAACTGGTCCCTAACTCCATTCTTTAAGGAAGGAAGCATATATTTTCTCTTCTGCTGCTGCATCTGTGACTTGAGCCAATGGCTCAGCAAGGTCACTCTCATTTGCTTTCTACATAACAGAGTTCTGTGAACATTTCTCAATGAGATATTCCTTTAGAGCTAGAGAATACTTGGAGTAAATTGTTTACTTGACTTGATTGCTGCTTTCCCTGATTCTGTACAGAAAGTTCATACTTTTAGATGGGACAACTTTTTAGGTTGTTGAGGTGATCATTGGGGGCATATGGATGTCCAAAGCAGTTTTATAAGAAAAGGGATGTATACAATGCAAAGCAAAGGCAGAACCTCAAAGAAGAAAGAGATATTTGTATCATAAAGGGACATTCTTATCTTCCCCTCATAAAGGTCTATTATGAGCACAAACACCCCAACTATCACCCTTCGAAATCTGTCAGATTTTACCTGCAGAACTGGTACCTGGTCTGTCTGAGTGAGGTGGCAGTGTGGTGGCACATCCATTAGCGCTTCTCAAGACAGGGTTTGGTTAAGACTTCAGTTAGGAAGCCAAAATCCTACAAAACTTAAATCCACCTCCAGGAGATGCTGCCTGGTATTCTGCCATATAGATTAATCCCACTGCACAGCTTTGTGCCAACACATCTGAGAAGAAAAATCCCTGGGGAATATTTACTCACAAGTGAATACTTTTGGTTTGCTCCAGCATATCTCCCTATCAACCTCCCAGGCAAGACACTGGAAGTCAATGAGAGAAACAGAATTAGCAGGTTCTGTTTCCCCTCATTTTTTTCCCAAGGAGCAATGAGAATCTTCACTGAAGAAGCACAAAATGTATTTTTTAACTTTTGAAAAAGCAACTTAGAGCCAAGAGCAAAGTCCACCTAGATGGCCAAGAAATCCTCTTTGGTTCACCTTCATCTGTGGCATTTTGGGGCAAACTTCCTTCTGTCACAATGGAAAATCTGGATCTACCCAAACTGGAGCTGAGCAGCAATACCAGCAGAGGGAAAGGTGGTGTGCAGATGGCTGTAGCTGCTCAGCTGTTTCTGAAATTCACTAAACCTGTGTGACAGATTATGCATGCAGCACCTGAACACCCCAACGTGTTACCTACAACCGCAAAGGCTGAGTCCTATCTCGCACTCTTACTTTCATATATAAAATCATAAAATGTTAAAATATGTTTCTAAAGCCTGTCATTACACTCTGGCTGCGTGTTGCACTACAATATTCCTGTTACCAGGGTAAATTCGTGGGGAGGCTGCAGTTAACACTCCCAGGTGAAGAAATGCTCTGTACCCTCCATCCTGCAAAAGACAGAATATCAGAGTGAGAATTAAATTATTCTCCTTTCAGATGCTGTAAAGCCTCCAGGCAGCATCCTCACAGTCTTTTTCAACACAGGTAAATTGAATTCCAGCAAGTTTACTGTATGCAGACTCTTCAGACAAGATATTAAATAATGATGTCATGACCATAACCTATGAAGAAAGACTAGAAAATGTGGAGCTGTTTAGTCTAGAGAAAAGGACACTGCAGCAAGCCATAACAACAGCCTTCAAATATGCAAAGGGTCAGAACAAAGTGGAAAGGAATGGGCTGTCCTCGGTGTGAGGACAGGAGGAACCTGAGCTGTGGGTTAGACAAGGAGAGAGCTTTTGAGAAGGGACAGTGGTGAAGGTCTGCCAGAGAGGCTCCAAGGAGGTGTCACACTCTCCATGGGGGGCTGGAACAGCAGGTTATGCAAATATCCATCAGGGATAAAGTAAGCCTGCCTGACCCTGCCTCACAGCAGAGGGATGGATTACATCACCTCCTGAGATTCCTCAGAACCCTGCCTCACTTATGATTTTATATGGCCGAGCTCCCAAGAGTAATTTTCCCCACTGCCCAAGCTTTTCCTTTATCTGCTCAGGGCTGGTGCATCAGTTCTTCCCTCCATCCAATTTCTTGATTTGTTATGTGCTCATGTGAGTGAGTAGGCTGATGTCTGCAGGGCAGCCAGGCAGCAGAGTCTGCTTACACCGCTCAGATCCATCACCTAATTCTTATGGAAATAAGCAAATGAATGGGAGGGAGGTTGGTGTAGGAATGCAAGAATTTGGGCCAAAGTTCGAGGGTTGCTGTTAGATAAATTGTGCTAAAATATGCAAATAATTCTAAAATTTCACGTGGATTTGCCTGACATCTTCAAAGATATTTGTCTTTGGGCTGTTTGAGGAAAGTCTGAACAGGACCTGCTCCTTGGCTCCCCTGCATCCCCTCTCTTGGAGGGGGTGGCGTGGGCAGGGGATGGGCAGCAGTCCCAGCCTGCATCCAGGTCCTTTCCCTGCTCACTCCCTGAACTGCGGGACTGTGAGGAACTGGTGCTGGCTGCATCCCTGCAGCTCTGGGAGGAGGTGGGACTGCTCCTCAGGAGGCACAGCGAGGGATCCTGTTGGAAGCAAAGTAATCTGTTCTCCTGACAGCAGCACCCACCGGCATCGCAGAGGACCTGACCCCGGCAGATCTGAACGCGGGCACTGCTGGAGGAAAGCCTTGCAAGGGGAAGCTCCTGAGTCCATGCAGGGCTGCAAAGCCCCCCAAAATGAGGCACGCGGGCACTGAGTGGGGATGTGCTGCCAAGGAGCACTGAGTCTCCAGACGTGTGATGAACACCTGCTGACAAGCAGAGTTTACCGTGGTGGAGGAAGGAGAGATTTTTGGGTCTGACTCTTGCTTGCTTGAATTAAATTAAATTTTAAAATGCATAATTCTTTTTTTTTAAAAAAAAAAAAAGTAAAAACATGAACCAACTGCTCTTCCACATTAGCCATCCCAGTTTATTTTCTTCCAAACTTTTTTCTGCCATACATGCCATGACAACTCATAATCTAAAGCTTTTTAGTGCATTCTCTTGCCAAACTTGAATTTTTATACAGCAAATTAAATTAACTCTCATGTTAGCAAACTGGGAAAACTAAAAGTATATAATAAATTGCAAGAAATGCTTAAAGGGATAATACATCAATAAATAATCCATGCACTTAATCTGAAAACCATTAGGTAGTTGGAGTGATGACTGATTTAACACTACCCATTTAGTATACCTGTGATAATGTGTTATTTAAACTCAAGACTTTACATTAGATACAATTCAGACTAAAACATTAATTTGGAAATAATTGTATAACTTAGGGGATTTTTTTCCTACACTTTAAAAAAAAAATTTAATTAAAAACACAGGATGAAATAAATATTTTAGGCAACCAGCAACAAAATGGGAAAATACCATGTGTTTGGAGTTTTAGTGCCCTCTGAGTGCTGGAATTTATTTGCAGCAAGCAGAAAATAGACAGCAAGCATAAAAATTCAGCAGATTCCCGCTAGTAAAATTATTTATCAAGCTAACAAGGGAGGAACCCTTCTAGTAGCAACAAGCCAGCAAGGAAAAGACGTGCCTTTATATTTTACCTTTGGGTTAGCACACCAGTAAAAATGCCAACTGACAAGCACTTCACATAAACATTTCTTTCTAAATGAGCTGCCTTGTTAGAAAAAAATCTAAGCAAAGGAGCAGTACAGTCAACAGACAGAAAAAAACCCAGGATGAATACTACATTGCTGCATATTACAGGAAAATATAAATAAAGACATAAAAATAATGTTGATGCATAAATGACTTTAATGAATTAACACTTCATTTTGCATTTAAATTAACTACTTGGGCTATAAATCTATCTCAGCTTCAATCCTTCCAGGAAAGAATACATGTCAGTTATCTATTATTCACATCTTTCTTACCTCTGGAACTAAACGTATGCATGCACACTCAAAAAAAAATAAAAAAGAAGTGTGAAATATGTATGTGTGTATATCCATTCACAGTGCTGTTGTTAAAGCCGTGCTACTCAAGCCCCATTGCAATATTTATCGTATACTTATTTTACGACTGAAGCCCTGAAGTCGGTTTTACAGTTTAGTTTAACAATACCAAACTTTGATTATAAATTATAAGTGGCTTTATTGCAGCCTGAAGAGGCAAAAAATTTGGAGACACTTGATTGCCTGATCCCAATTAAATTTTAAAGAAATAGTAAAGCGACACACATTGGCTGAATAGCTGAGCTCCGAGGAGCACTGCAAATTACTCCTGCTGGCTATGCAGCGGGGCTAGACCCTCCCAGGACTTCTTTGCTAGAATGAACATTTGACAATTGTCAGCAAGCTTTAAAATAAAACCAAAGTAAAGAAAACAAAACAAAACACAAAAGAAGCCAAGGATGGTTCTCAAGCATTATTATTTTCATTGCGGAAAAAAATAGCTCGTGGGAGGGTAGGGGGCAAGATCAGACTCAGCATTTCAGCTGGTTCTGTAACTCAGGAAGTAAAACCTGCCACAATTGTTGACAAAATGAGAAAAAGGAAAGTTTTACACTAAACGGAGCACTCAGAGGGAAGGCTGGAGCAGCATTTCTGACTGATCTCAGATGGTTTTCTGGACAGTAAGACAGATCCTGTATTATTACTCACTCAGGACTCCGAAGGCAAGCAAGAAAGATGGGAAAGGTAGAGGGAAAAAACCCCAAACTACTGTAAAAAAAAAAGTCTGTTTAGAGCTCTTTCTCCTCTCACAGCCTGACATTCGTCTCGCCTCTGCAGCAGCTCACAATGCAGGGAGGGAATGCAGTGTCTCCCACTCCCTGCTCCAGCGCCCCGGGCGCTGCTCGGGCTGAGGGAGAAAGTCCCCAGCTCGAAATTCCACCCCTGGGCCCGATCCTGCATTCTTTGCACACCCAAGTCCTGCAAAAACAATGGGATTTCTGGATGTGCGGGAAATGCTGAAACGAGCTGGCATTTGTTAGCTGCTGATGGATTACATTAATATGAATATTTGTCTGTAGGGGACAAACACTTTTGAGAAGTGAGCGCAACATTATGGGCAAAACATCAGCAATAATAACAAAAAAGGATAGAGAGAAGCATCATTGATGTAAACCATGAAATAAATAATATATGTCAACTTTTATGTTTCTTGCCTTTGATCTGGGTACAGCTGACATTAAGTCCAGGAACTGATACCTTTTTAGCTGAGAAGACACAAGATGTCAAGTTATATTTTTTAGTGCAAGGCCAACACATGAAAACAAAGCTAAAGGAGTCGAAGAAGTGAACATAACAAAAAACACAGAGATTATCTCTTGTCATGGGAAAGAAAATGATGGGAGTTTCCACGGAAGCTGAGTGGTTAATATAATGCTGTCTTCACTTTGCCATTCTCTCCTTATTAGAATATCATTTGGGTCCAAGTAATAAGGAAAGAGTTTGTTCCTGAGCACAGCAAGGGAATGCCACTGCAGAATGAGGACTACAAAACGTACTTAGGTGTTTATTCCTCATTCCCTGCCTGCCTCTCGTTTTAACTCTCTTGTAAAGACGTTTGAAAGTGGAAGCTGTTTGGAAGCACACATAAAAGCATCCATTAAAAGGCATTACATTACAACTCCATTGGATCCTGCCCAAGTGATAGAGGCAAGCTGGAGCATCACCACAGATCCCAGGGAGGTTATTCCTTGGCTTTGGTGGCACCGAGTAAATCTTGTCTTTGTGTTACTTTCTTGCTTGCTCTTCACTAGCACCAGCCCTCTGGTGTGGGACTAAGCCCAGAGCCTCTCCATCAGCTCCCCCATGCTCCTCAGCATTTACATCAGGTAACAGGAAGCAGAATTTGGCCCTAGCTGTCTACACTGGAGCTGAAATTGGGTTAGTAGGTTGTTCCTGTCCACACTTACAGCGGTTGCTGGCTAAAACCACAGCCAGAAGATTGCAGACAGGCAGGAAAAGTGCCACCTCTGATTTTCTCCTCTTTGAAATGTGCACCCCTCCCCAGGGAAATCGCCCCTCCTCTGGGACACTCAGGATGTGCTGCCACGCACCCCTCTCCTTCACAGCCTGGCCCCGTTAAGATTCCCAGGCCTTCACACCCCCTTTCCTAAATTTAGCCTGGGCCTGAGTCTTGGTGCCTGCTCCGGGCTGTGCTGCCGCAGAAGGGCCACGCAGCCCAGCTCTGCCGTCAATAACCCGGCACAAAGGCCCTGCACAACGCCGAGCTGAGATTTAATTACCTATCACTGCTAACAAAAGCTCTCTTTATTTTGATTAACTTTGAGGGAACAAGGTTCCCCACCATCACAGTATGTTTAAGTAATTACGCCGTACCGACTAATATGCCTGAAAACACAAAAAGAGGGGGAGTAGGGAGAGAGGAGAGAAGAAAGGGAAGACATGAGCTCAGCCTTACTTCCCAATTTAAACTAGGAATGACCTCAGGGTCAATTTTTCAGAGTATCTCAGATCAATTCAATTCTCACCTCCGCTGCCTACCTGCTAGCAAATGAACTTACTGTGCCTTCCAATAGACAGAAATGACTAAAAGGAAATCGCATTTAGCTGCATCTGAATAACCATGGTTATTAGATGATGCGTGCAGAGGAAAAATTACCATTTCCCTTCTCCTTCTCCTCCTTGTGATTGTCATTCTCACCTCACTGGTGATTAAGATGTAGGATGCTCTCGCAGATTGTTAATTAGGTGTTAATATCTGCAAGGGGCCACAGCAAGCTCCTACACCTGAGGTCATTTCTCAGAAGTCAGGCTGTCTCCGGTGACAATACCTGTAATTCCCATAGCTAGTTTGATTCCCACTCAACAGCTGGAGCTAGTGTTTCTTTCATGTCTGGTTTCATTTCCTATCTGAAATTATATGAGTGCTAATATCTTTATTATCTTTCCCATAGAAGTGCAATGCTGGAGTATGGCACAGTGTGTTGTTCATAGGCTTTATTTTCTTTTTTCTTTTTTTTTTTTTTCCTCACAACATTTTCAGAACATTTCAAGCAAAAATCTTTATAGTTAGCAAATTTACAGCTGAGGACTCCATTATGGTTCAGGAGGGGTAGAAGGTAGGAGGGAAACAATAATAATTTGGGGATGGAAGAAAAGCTGCACAACTGCTGAATGATAATGGCTCGAACCTTGGGAAAAAAACGTAATGGCAGGAAGGGGAGGAATTACAAGGACAGTGTGACCTCTGCATGCCTTGCAGGTGCACAGGAGCTATTCTGTACATAGAGGTATTAAACATATATTGTCTTTAAGAGAGAGAGGGGGCACATAACTGATTTTGCCTACATTTTGGCACGTTCAAAATGAGGGTAAAGTTATGTGTAATTCAGAAAATGACCAGCTCCCAGTGCACCTGATCTTTGTAATCCTGGCCCAGTGCACTCAGGAGACAAAATTCCCATCCCGCTAGAAATGGTGCGTGGGACCTGGGCAACACCAGTGATTTCTCATCTCAGAGTATGAAGTAAGGTAAATGACAAGTACTTCAATAAACCAGTTTTCATTAAAGGGCTTCAAGGAACATTACAGCTATTTTTTAACTCCCACAAAAGCCTAGAAGGTAAGAATTAATTATCTAGGTTTGTAACTGTGTAAACTGAGATATAAAGAGATCAACGGTAACAGACCTTTAGAAGAAACCTCAGATAACAAGTTTAAAGTGTTTCGGTATTTTGCTGAATCTAGAATCAAATAAGTGGGTCAAAGTCTCACAAGTGAGTCAGACTGTGACTCCCAACTCCCGTTTTCTTCACTCTCTAAACATTGTGACTATATGTGGAGCCTGAGAAGTAATTTTATATGTGGGATGTTAAATCAGTACTTTTCCTGTCTCATCAATCTCCTGTATTTTGGTACAGTGCGAATCATTTGGTAACTGGCATAAATTAAAAAAACCCAGGAGAGATGTTAAAAATAGTATATTTTTTTTTTTTTAGCACTTAAAATCCTTTATTAGAACTACACAACAGCAAAAAATACATCACTGGAAAATATTTTAGAGCTTACTCTAAACACAGGGAAAAGTATTAAATTGACTTTCCTGGGAATTTTAGGGGAGTAAAAGCTGTTACATACGGCATATACTTTCTCTTCACTCATAAAGATTCGAGACATTTTCATACTGCAAATTCATAGGAATGAGCTAGAAAGGCATTTGAGGCATAGTAAAACCCTGCTTTTTTTAAAAACTCGAGAACTTATTTTTTACCTATGTCAAATGATCTGTAAATCGTACTAAATATGTTTGCAGAGAGGAAAGGGAGGGGGAGAGCTTACTCTGAAGTTTTTAATCAAGAATAACATATTGCATCCCATTTGATAAAAAAAGATTCTCATTTAGGCTTAATACAGCACATCTGCTTGAAAAATACATACAAGGCTCCCATTGACTGCTGCAGGAAGTTTGCCAATAATATTTCATGGAAGTTATCTTGATATCAGCCTCAGAAAATAAAGACATTTTACAGGGAGTGTTAATTCAACAACGTAAAGTTAAAAATAACTTGCTCATGCACAAAGAAATTTGATTGTTTTTACAGTTCTTAGCTTTAATTTTCAACTTTATCAGATGTACAGCCTAGGAATGAAAACCAGAGCTAATTTGCAGTGAAGTTAGGTAGTTTGATATCACAGGCCACGGCCACGAAAAGAGAAATGATGTCATTCATGAACAAGACAGACTCAACTGCACATCAAAAATACACGTGGCCAGTATGAGAATGCAAAAGGTCTTGCACAAACCACAAATGTCTTTTAAAAATGCATGTGCAAATGCAGGAATAGCAGTGAAAAGTAAGTAAATGTGTATTTTCAGAGTGCCATGATTTCCCCTGTGTGAAAGGTCTTAGAGGCAAACTGAAAAAGAAACAGAAAATACATTTCTGTTCTTTACTGCTCCTTATTCTCCCCTTAGTTTAGGTCTCATCTGTACGGAGAAATTAGGAAATAAACTATACTGCAGTGCCATTCATTGCCTGGGTGGACACTCCTACTCTAGAGTAAGAGTGGATTTTCCTGGTTAATTTATTTTATTTTGAAAGCAGCTTAGCTGTACCAGGGAAGGGGGAAATCCACCCTTACTCCCAAATAGGAACATCCATCCTGGGAATTCACAGCTCAGCTACCTCCATATGAGCTCAGGTTTTGCTTTTTATTAGTACAATCTCCCCTGTAGATATTCCATTGCAGTGGAAGTACAGGCCCCAGGAATTCAAGGGAGATTTTACCAAAGGCTTCAGTAGGGCCAGAATCCCACCCAGGATCTCTCCTCTCACCTGGGATGTAGGTAGGATGCAGTGTAGATCCCAGGGTCCATCTTTGCTTCATCCTGCCCTTGGAGCTCTAAAAATGTCCTTCAGAGCCTCTTTGAAAACTGAAATATTGTTACACAGTGATAAAAACCAACATCTTTTTTTCTTGTTCTCTTTAAGAAAAAACCTGGCTACATTTTTTATGTCAGAAGCAAATTCTACTTTCCAACATCATCATGCTGATCTAGAAAATAGAGGGATATTTTATTCCTGTTGGTTGCATGACACTGGAGGATGGAAAATCTCCTCTGCACCAAATAAAATACACTGAAGCACAGTGAAATACACCTGGGGTTATGTGTGTGTGTAAGGGACCTTAGCTGGTGCTGCTGGGAGCTGGCATAAGACAAAACACAGTCCTTGGAAAATAACAGTTGCTTTGTAAAACACCACGCTGGACCCTTTGTGGTATTTTATGGAGTAGCAACTAATTTTGTTGTTGGTATAACAGTGCATATCACAAGCACAAAATTCATCCTGCAGTGCTTACTCTGAAAGCTCTCAGAAGTGGGAGGACATGGAATGACAGCAGCACTGGCCTCCACCACCCCTGCTGCTGCCTGGCCTGCCAGGGACATCATGGTGAGAACCTCTTAACCAGCAACCACCAAATATTCCAGTCACAGTCATTAAATAAATGGCCTTGAAATCCTAAAAGTTTGCCAGAAATAACATAATTCCTTCAAAGGAGCCAAGTTAGTAAGTCAGACCGTGGAGACTACTGTCCACTGCTATAAATGTACAGTCTTAAATTCCCCCAACCAAGCCACCTCCATGAATATCAAGTGAGCTCTCCTCCAGACAGTGTGGAGGCTAGGAGTTCTCATATCTAAGCTTATTATTCCTAATATCACAGAGACACTTCCCTGAATTGTCCTTCTCCTGCCCAAATTCCCCATCTGACCAGATGTCTTTCTCTCTCTTGCTTTCACCTGTCAATCATGTTCACAGCTGAAATTTGATTTCTCTCCCAACAGTAACCTTAGATGAAATATTACCATAGGGGTCAGAACTGCCTGAACCTTGCTGTAAAAGTTTGTTAACTCTTCCAAGACCCAAGAGTTATTTGCTTAAAACTAACAGATTTTGCTGCTGGTGTTTTTGTTGTTTTGTTGTTGTTTTTGGTGGGGTTTTTTTTGTCTATAATATCTGAAAATATAACCACAAAATACTGAAGGAAGAAGCAAGGAATTGTCCCACAGAACAGCAGGCTAAGCAAGTCTTGAGATCACAAGTGTCAGTAAGGGAAAAATATTTCCTTTTCCATTATATGGATAAAAAGAATAAATATCACTAATTTATATAAATATAATAGTCACATGTACGAATTACAGGAAGCATGGCAGATTTTCCTGTGGGAATATTGAAATTAGAAATGTTTCCCTAGGAGCAAGTTGATGAAACATGTGCTGCACCTTTGCAATTAAAATACACACTTCATGTATTTACTTCAGCTGATAGCAGCTTGGCTCTATTCTTGCAAGAAAGCATATTGCACTCCAAATTTTCACAATCCCCCCTCCCCCCCACCATGTGGTCTGGTTTCCCTCTCATTTACAGTGGTGGAAAACAAAAATAATGCAATGCAGGCAAAACCCTATCCAGGTTGTTCCTCAGGGAAGTAAGAGGAGCACCAGGCTTAAAATGAAGAACCTGTAGTGCTCCTTGAGAAACCTATTCCTACAGCCCATACACCATCAAAAACTCCTCTCAGTTTCATTTAATGTGCAGGCTAGAGCACCAATTACATCTTCCCCATCCTCACTTAAATTTTAAATAATAAACCTGTTACTTAAATCTGTTTTCAAAATTAACAAATAAATCTATTCTTTTAATTCATTATTTACATTTCTTTTAAAAAATAAAAAATAAATCTATTATTTAAACAAACTTAATTCCATGAGCTAATAAAATTCAGCTGTTTCTAACAGCACTTAACCATTGATCAAAGCGTGGCAGGCTGTACTGCAGCCTGTGTTCTTAACTAAAATAGGAGGATTCATAAAAAAATTCACACAGGAATCTGTCATTGCAACCTTGGTGCTCATTTAACCCACTTAGTATTTTTATAGTCAAGGTCAATAAAAGTCAGATTCCACAGGAAAAAATAATATAAAGTGCTTGCTCGAGTCTAGCAGGGGAAGGGTTTGAAAGTTTTAATTCCCACATTTTCATTAGTGGCATATTTTTTTAGTCAATGTTGACAGATTGAATGAACATGAATTTCCAGAGAAAAGCAGTGCTGTGAATTAAACTCTATTGTAATTTGTAAGTACTGAAGTCATCTAACACAGACTCATGATTTTCATCAAGATCTGAGAGAGATCTTCAGAGGACTCATCCTTAATCCCCGTAGCTGATGTCTGAATGCCAGCATTTGAAGAAAAAGAAAGAAAACATTTGCAAAGGATTATATATGAGGTGTGGGACACGGGAGAGCTGCCTGGCTGACAAAACTACAAAGCCCCATCATTGCAAGTGGTTCTTGCAGGCACCTGAAATCAGCCTCACCCAAAAGCCCAGGGAACTGCACCACAGCCTGTCCCTGGCTCCCCGGGGCTGAGCAAAAAGCACCATCTCAGCAGCAGAAAACAAAGCAGGCAAATTACCACCCCTGCTGAAATATGGCAAACTGCTAATGAAAAGGAAAACATACCTTTTATTTTTGACCTCAGGTAACAGGGATTTTCACATCACCGTTGTAGATGATTCTCTCGGGTACCTAATTTAGTAAATATATTAAAATAAACTATTATTAAAAGGAATATTTAACGTCATAAAGCCTGTCTGTTGTGCCAGTATGGTACAGAATAGGACCTTTTATATGCAAATCCTAAATTAAATTTAGAAATTCTCTTGTAATGTTTATTAACTCTGACTGACTGAAGAAGAAATGAACACAGTTTGAAGTGAAACATTTCTAGCTCACATATCTAGTATTTACTTCACATTAATAACAGGAGATTCTTACTGATAAATTACCTTAAAAACATATATTTTTGCCTAAGCGAATATCAGTTTCTAAGATCTGAAAGTGTGTAGCTTTCTGTATTTCTTTCTTAATGACTGTTATTAGCTGCACTAATGTAATTGGCAAAATAATAATCAATTTTTGTACACACTCCATTATTTTCAAGACAGTAGTTTAATAACAAAAGCAGAGCTGTCATTTCCCCCTGCAGTTACTCACACTGTACAAACTCATCCTGTCAACACATATTTAAAATCTAATTAAAAAAAAAAAATCAACATAGAGTGAATCTTTGTACGATAAGTGAGATAAGTCAGTGAGTCAATCCACATTTCTTAAATATGGATATTTTTTTGTGTCCCTTATAATCAACTCTCTCCCTGAGTGTGCATGCACGGGCATACACATATATTTCCTATGAAGTGCCTGCAGGAATGCTTGAGCTCCATGCATTTATTGTAACTGTGCAGCATAACCAGAGCAAGAATAAACCACAAGCCTGATCGACTTGAATAAAAAGAAAAAAGGCAAGACATACTATAGGTGCTTTTCCAGCATTTTGATTCCAGATTAGCTGTGCAGTTCTGAAAACAAAAGTGGACAGCACGTTTAGAGCCAGCTGAATTATCCCTGTCCCACATCCCACCCAAAGGTCCCCACTCAAATGAACCCCCTCTTTGAAAGGACCCCACATGCCACTGAAAGAGATTTGCCTTTTTGTTTTGTTTTGTTTTTCTTTCAGATTTGGAGTTTGTTGGGCTTTTTTTTTTGTTTGTTTTTTTTTTTGTGGGGTTTTTTTTGAGAAAGGGGATGGTGCTTCCATAAATGCAATACTTGGCACCTGGCCCAGGATCTCTAAAAGCAAATGACTCCTGTGGACCTTTGGTGTCATTTTCCTCAGGACGATCTCTCCTTTCATGCCAATCGGTTAATTCATCCTGTTATTAATGCAGGAGGCTGAGAGGAACAGGTTCTCAAGCCTCACACCTGAGGAGCATCTAGAAACTGATGTGGTCAGCCTGCTTTTAGTCTTTGCTGTGGCCATCCCTGCCCTAAACCCACACCCATTCCCAGCACAGCAGACCTGGAACAGGAGGCACTAACCCTCTTCCACAGACAAGGTGCATTGCTTCACTTAGCAGCTTTATTTAACTATCAGTTTATTAATAAGGAAAGAGTCAAAGACAGTAAGAGAGCATGAAGGCAACCAGAGACACTAAGCAGATTTATTAATTTAAGAAGCCTGATTACTTTCCTTCATTTTATCTGACAGAGTTGGTGTAAGACAGTTATACTTCAATAAGTTCTCTACACTATACTGTGCTATTTTAAAAGGATTTCACAATAAAGGAAGCTGAAAGACTGTGCACAGTCTGGAGACCGTATCTGGTGTGACATGAATATAGTATTTTAACCAGATTTAATCTTACAGTATTCCCTCCTCTACAATGACTTTGCAGGAGGAAACCCTACGGAAAGGAAAATCTGTTCATCCCACACCGCAGAACACTGAATCGCATTGCAGACTCCAGCAGCTCTTCCTACATATTAAAATGCTTTCATCGGGGAGTTTGGAAGCAGTTAAGTAGGGGGGAAGGGGTGGGAAAGGAAAAAAAATACTAGGTCTTGTTTGGTTCAATTTTGGGCTCATTTTTATTGTCACGGCTCTCAGCGCTTGACGGAGCAGGGGCTGTTTGCAGCGGAGACACCTCAGCTTAAAAGACAATAGCAACACCCTGATTCCATCCCCTTCAGCAGTGCCATCCCACTGCCAAGGCCTTGGCAAGAAGTTTTGTTTCAAAATTGGAGAAGCAGGGCTCAGGCTGCAGGAAAGGGAATCAGCCTGCTTTCTTACAGAAGAGGGCTTTAAGCTTAATCACATACACATTCCGAGGCACATACACACAGGCTTGTGAAACTCAGCCTCGGCAAACGCTGTTCCCCGTACTTCAGATTCTTTAAAAGCCATGAAATGTAAATCCTGCCCGCTCCCATTCTTGCTCCCTGCGGAGAACTTGAGGCCTGATCTGAAAAGTCATTTAAAATGCTTCCTTTGATTGCTGTTGGGTTTAGATTTGTCTCTGTGTGTGCATAGGTACGAAGGAAAAAGAAAGGAAGATAAGGGGGAAAAATTCAAGAACTAGAAAAGAAAGAAAAGGAAGAAATAGAAAAGGGAAAGGACAAATAAGAGAGAAAAGGAAAAAGAAAAAAAAAGAAAAAGGAAGAGGAAAAGGGAAAAGGATAAGAAAAATTGAAAGAGAAAGGAAAATAGTAAAGAGAAAAAGAAGGGGAAAGGAAAAAGAAAAAGAAAAAGAAAAAGAGAAAGAAAAAGAAAAAGAAAAAGAAAAAAGAAAAGAAAAGAAAAGAAAAGAAAAGAAAAGAAAAGAAAAGAAAAGAAAAGAAAAGAAAAGAAAAGAAAAGAAAAGAAAAGAAAAGAAAAAAGAAAAATTGGAAATACTGCGACCAAAGCCGAGGGAAGTGCTCTGTGGACATACCTAGGGCCGGGCGGCCCCCGGGAGCCGCCGGGTGACAACCGGAGCTCCGCTCTGGATGCGCTGCCAGACGGATCCATAGTTCCGCCCAGAATCCCCTTTTGTAGCAGGGATGGGATTTAGAGAGAAACAAACAAGAAACAAACAAACAGCGGATGCGGTCTTCACCTTCCCGCCCCTCCCGGGCGGCGGGGCCTGTCCCCCGCACCTGGCTGAGGCGGAACCGCGGCTGGGCGGCCTCTGCAGCTCTCGGGGCTAGGGACTGTGTCCGGGGACAGGGACAGGGACAGGGACAGGGACAGGGACAGGGACAGGGACAGGGACTATACCGGGGACAGCGGCTGTGCCCGGGGCAGAGCTGTGGCGGAGACAGGACTGTGTCCGGGCCGGGGGCTGTGCCAGAGACAAAGGGCTGTGCCGGGGACAGAGCTGTGCCGGGGGCCGGTGGCTGTGCCGGGGACGGGGCTCTGCCGGGGCCCGGTGGCTGTGCCGGGGACAGGGCTCTGCCCGGGGTCACAGTTGTGCCTGGGCCGAGGGCTGCGGCCCTGGACGTGCCCCTCGGCTCAGGGCAGCCCCCGAGGGGGCCCGGCCGCCCCCAAAGCGACACCGCCGGCTGCGGCTCCGGGGCCGTGAACGAGGAACGAGGAGGGGCCGCATCCCTGCACAGACAGCCCCGGCCCGGGGCATCCAGGAGCTGCTGGAAGCAGGGATATGAGAATCCGTGCCAGAACCCTCCCCAGTGCTGCTGCTGCCCTGGCCGAGGCAGGTGCTGGGCAGGGAGGCAAAGGCGTGCGGGCACTGAGCTCTGCTGACACCCCGCTGTCCCCACACGCTGCAGCCTTTCGGGGACACCCAGATTTAATGCAAATCCCAAGGACTGAGGGAGACGCCAGAGCTTTCGCTAGGACAGGACGTGGAGGCTCAACGCCTCCGTCCACAGCCATCAGCATCTCTGCTGTATCAGGAAAAGCCAGGGCAACATTGCTCAGGACTGTGGGGTTTTTATGAATTAACAATTGAGAGCAGCACCCAGGGACACTTCATCCTCTACCCCCGCTGGAAACTTGAGGACACTGCTTGATTTGTTATTTACTGGGGATATTTTCTGCACGGAGGAAAACACCGCTTCTAGCAAACTTCTGCTCTCGCTTTGATTCTTTCCATGTAAGATGTTATATTGAGATGCATTACAAAACAATGACATTTATTAATTTAAAAAAGGAGAAAATCATGTCACAAAGTTCACAAAGCTTCAAAACAAGTAAGGAGAGAGGCAGGGCAAGTTCTGTCCTTGTCACTCACAGCACCACAATTACAGGCCTGAACACTTCACTGTGTGTTGGAAGTGACACAGTTTTAAAAACCAGAATTTGGATGGAAAAAAGTGGGTGCAGCAATAGTGAACAAAAATGACCATTTCAGAGAGCACTGAAATACAGGCAGCGTGCATCGAGGGCACTGAGATGTTGTCACACTGTGCCGGGTCAACCCGATACGGTGATAGATAGCTCAGAATGGAGCTGCCTGTCTGCCAACTACAGCCTCACAGATCCCTGGCCTTTTGCTTTTCACTTGAAAAGTTAAGTCACATCCTGGACTATTTTTGCATTGTGTTGGCTTAGAGCTCACAAATCTGAATGCACTCAGCCCTCAGAGTGACAAATGTTATTCTCGGTCCTCCCCCGCAATTTCAGGCAGTCAAGAATTAGATGCAGCAGAGTGTACAGTATTTTAATCTATTGATTTGTACCTGCTGTGCCCAAAAAATTCATTAGAAGAGCCTTAAAATTATGAAGTGGTTCAGAGCTCAGCTCCCTCCCGAAAAGACGAGTTCTTTTTTGGCTGCTCACCTCTGCCACGTTCTGTGGTGTGCTACATCATGTTATTCATACCAAGACCTGCACTTAAAACAGAGATCTGAAGCATTTGGTTACAGCCTCTGTGTGTGTGTGTGTGTGTGTGTGTGTGTACAAGCAGGATTGGTTTTTGTCGGAGCTGAGCAAACAAAATCTATCCCACCCTCCGTAGCTACCCCCAGAATGCCCAAACCTCACGGCAGCCGCTCACAACACAGTGGTTAGGGAAGAGGGAGGGAAAAAAGTGTATTAAAAACCCCTTAATTCCTAACATTGAAGTATGTAGGATTTTTTTTCTTTTCCTGCGTGAAATTTTAAATTCAGCCATCTGAACAGGTGTCAGAAACAGTGGGTCCATTTAGCTCCTCTGATGATCGAAGTAATAAATATAGAGGATTTCCTTTCAACACAGCACATGCTGAAATGACACCAATGTAGTTCTGGCATCTGAGCAGATAATTCTGATATATGCATCATTTCCTCCCTAAATCCAGGAAGCAGCTACACTCTCTATCTGATATTAGTATATTATGTCAAATAGAAATTGGTATTAAAATTATGAATGATTCTAGATCAAGAACTTCCTACACACTACGCAGAGGGAGGGGGAGGAAACAGCTGCACAAAAGCTTTCGGAAGGGAAAAGAAAAAAAGAGCTGGGAAAGTTCATTATTTAAACTAAAAATGTGCTGCCATGTTTTATGCGAGGGGAGTTTTCAAGTGACATTTTGATTCAGCATTGGCATTTTTGTTTAAAAAGGGTGAAGAAGACTTTCCAATAAATAGAAGATCTCCCCGCTCAGTTTTCAAACGGGCACTTCTCGCTGCATGCCTAGGGAGAAATAGCTCAGGAAATAAATATGTACTGGTGTGACTGGGATATTTCCCTCCCTTCTCCCGTATTTTTTTTAGGATTCAGTCCAGGATGACATTTTTTCAAGCAAGGAAAATGCTGTAGCAAAGCCAAAAAATTACTCTCGGCCTCTGCTCAGCTGAAGCATGGAGGCTAGGCAGGAGAGGGCTGTGTTTCATTTTAGGGGGTGGAAATAAAAAACACTTAGGGGCCAGGTGGGCTGGGGAGGGAGGAGGGGGCTCAGTGCACACCATTTCCCAGCCAGCAAAGGGCCGCTGTCCACGCACATATCTCCCGGCACCGGTCACATGAAAGTTCTTTGTAATGCAGCTAATAAATGGGAAGGCACTATAGGACTATGGGAAAAATGGGATGTTTTTAGTGACAGGCAGATTAAGAGCACGCACACCTTTTGACACCCAATTGCTTGGCTCGGGCAGCATTCCACCCGCTTTTTACCTGTGGGAGAACAGTGCGGGGGATCCTGCTCCCCTTTGAAATCCCCACCTCTGAGTTCAATGGGAGCAGGATTGAGGCCAGAGTCAAGCAAGGGGTGATTAATGAATGTAGGTTATTCAGAGCAGAGCGGTTCCAATTAGTCCCCAGCAAGCAGTCCTGCGGCAAAGGTGGGCGCTGCCCTGCAATGACTCATACAGAGAACCCCAATAGTCACTTTAATGAATATTAAAATGTGTACCTAATTTTTTTTCCCTTTCAGTTGGCCAGTTGGCATGTTTCAGGCTAAAATTCAAGTGCAGCCTAAGGAAGGCTGCTTCTTTGGATTTTTTTTTCAGTTTGCAAAGCAAGATTGTCATTACAATGCCAAACTGAAAGAAAGCTTTTTCCCCTCACAGGTTGGGGTTGTGATGGGAATTTTCCCTTTGTCACCCTATTCTAGGAAGTCTGTTTCTAGAAAGGTTTTCTCTTATCTCTCAAATTGTTCAAATAGGATGTTTGGTTTTTTTTCCTCCGTGAAAGAAGATACTTCAGGAAGGCAGCTTGCTCTTCAGTACTCAGTCAATTCACAGTACTTTTAAAATCCTATTGCCTGCTCCTAACTTTGCCTGCAAGGAAGCCTGAAGTGACAGCGGGGTGTGAGGATGAGGCTGGACCAGAAGTGGTTCTGCTCCAGGCAGCTTGGGGTTCTGTGCTCCCTTGGGGGCTGCAGCACCACTTCAGCGGGGGCTCTGCTGATAACAGGTCTTGTCCCTTCCCTTCCCTTCCTTGTTCTCAGCACAGGCAGCAGCAAAGCTTCTAAGTGAGCCCCTGCAAAAACACCTGGACATTGGTAAAGGCTCAGTCAGGGAAGGGAAGGTGGGAGACAAAATAACAAGCAGCCTTGTCTTTATGAGAGGAGATAATTCCCAGCTCGGCCAATAGCAACCAGTTTACCCACAGATTACACATTAACCAGAAAATAGAACTCAAATTAACCCGAATCTGGAGCTTGAACCATTACTCAAACGCTGGTGCAACAGCGGGTCAGATGCCAAAGGGCAGGTTGGTGCCCCAGTGCTGGGGAGGGGTGAGACACAGCATCGGCTTCGGAGACCAAGCCACTGCTGTCACCAACAGAGAGGCTGGTGTCCATCCCCGCCAAAGGGACCTCAGCAGGAGCAGAGTGACCTCCGGCACCAGCCACTGCCCACTGACACAGGCTGTCAGGTGTGCAGGTGCTGCAGGGGGCTCAGAGCCACACCTTGACCTTGCAGTTCAACCCTCGACAGGTCCTGTCCCTTCAGGGCCACCTGCAGCCGGGAGGGATGACTTTACTGCTAGGGAGAAGTTGTGCCAGCAGCAGGGGGTACAAACACAAATGAGAAGAAAAATGTGTTGGGTGGATGAGCCTGGGTGTGGAGACAAACCCTCCATCCTGGAGAGGCTGGAGTGTCCTTCGGAGAGGCCTCTGTCTCTCACAGAAAGTGGGCAGACAATCCCATTCAGAGGGCAGGACAGTTCTCTGCCAACGGACACTGGAGGCTCCCAGGGAAAGGTGGCTTTAAATGAACTGGGTCGAGAGCTTGAGGAGCCTTTCAAAGTTGAAATGCCCTTTGACATGGGGAACTGCAGTGAAGAGGGGCTCAGAGACCTGAATGTTTTTAGCACATTAACCTCTGGGGTTGATTGTTTGGAACAAATAACTCTCAAAAGTTGGAGGAAGTCCTTTGGATTTTTTTTTCTCTGCTCCTCAGCTCTCTCTGGACTTTCTAAGGCCTGTAGCAAAAGAAAAAACAACAAAACAAAACCAAAAACCCAAAACAAAAACAAAAAAACCTTCCACAGGGTAAACAAAAGAAAAAAGGAGGGATAAAAAAGCAAAGCAAAGAAAAAAATAGGCAGTATGGACTAAAAGGGTAAGAAATCTTTCAATCCAGTGTTAAGTGGCTCTGTGAAAAGCCAAGCCTGATGCGATGTCATCTCTTACTAGAGACAGGCATGGGATAGCTTGGATCAGATGATGAGAGGATGTGAAGTCTTCTCTTTCACTTCACTCCATCATAAAACAATCAAAATACAGGGCTGTATCGTGTCATCAGTTTTTAAGCAGACCTCCCATTTGAGATCTCCTAGAACTTGGTGGGATGATCTGAGTCACTGAAACTGCCCTCACTGCACTACTGAGAAGTCGGAAGCAGCACCTGAAAGCTCACATTTTTTCATCTACCTGAACGAGAACTCAAGTCCTAGTGGGTGACAATTTTCAGTTTTACATGAAGCTATCCTTTCCCTTCTCCCCTCCTGAACATTATTGAGTCCAGCTCGTGGGTCAGCATCGCCCCTTCGGCAGGCAGCACACTGAAGTACTGCGCTCGCAGTTATGGAACTTTGAACTACAGACTAAGAAACTGAGTACGGAATCAAAAAAATGCAGTTTATTATTGTAGATTATTCTCTCTTTCGATATAACCATAGAGTTGAAAATGAAAGAAAAGCACATAGGAACATCACACGTGGTTAGTTAGTAACTCAAGATATAAAACAATTTTGCACAGCAAAATATGTAAAAGAAAAAGTAACTGACAAGATTTTTTTATATTTATTGTGGTAAGATTTACTTTCCATTTTTTTTTAAAAGACAGGATATCAGTCCCTGAAAATAAAATTTACTGATTATTGCCTTTAAAACTGTGGAATTTTTGAAGTTACAGAAAATCCAGTTCTGCACCACAATACAACTGTAAAAAAATCTGCATCATTTTAAAACTGTGCAGTAATGCCATCTTTATAACTGCATAAATTGTATTAGCGTTCTAAACAGGTTTGTAATTTTTTTTTGTTGTTTTTGTATTATATGCTTGCAGGTTATATCTTAGTGCAATTCAGTCCCAAATACTTCAATATTGAAAAAAAAAAAAAACCAAAACAACCCATACATTTTTAATGTAAAATACCCCTATAGATATAAACAGGGGTGCCTCCCCCTTTTAATACTTTGGTTTTCAAATACAGTCAGTGGTATAGCAAGGACTACATATACCCAACTTATATTTAAGTTGCAAGCACATGCTGCATAAACTACTTTTTAAAACAGTCCCGTTGCAAATTCTACCCCCCTTTACATCACGACAGTAAACAATTTAGTGCATCAATCTTTAAAAAAAAAAATCTACATCTAAACAGACCTAACTCTTTCGAATTTATCTATAACATTCCTTTATCTGTAGCATACATTTTAACTGGGCTAACAGATGACAGAAACTAGAATTAAATTATATACTAGGAACCCAGAGCATTCCACATTTGACAATGACCAAACGCAAAAGGAAAAAAAAAAGGGGCAGATCACTTAAAATTAATTTTAGACTGTTTTTAGGAAACAGCATGGTTTCAATGTCCCCCCCAAGTGGGATGTGAATTTTGTGTTTGAACATCATTCCAAAGTTCTTTCTGTGTTTTTGCTTTTTTTATTTTTTTTTTTAATTTTTTTTTTGCCACATTAGGTTACCAAAATCCATTCTGGTGGGTTTGAGAGGGAATGCTTCAGTGCATTTAAAAGGAAGTCTGAAGTTTTGAGTAACTCAAAGCAGTTTTAGAGCAGATGCAAACTTTAATGGGAGGAAGAGGAGGAGGGAGATCAAAGGTTGCACTTTTTTGCTTTCAACCCAAAAAAGTGATGAGGCAATAAAACAAAAGGATGAATGCCATGCCATAATAGTCTCCAAAAGTCCATTTCCAAGCAAAAGAAAAAAAAAATAATTATACCGTACATGACCAGCATGCAGGATTTTTTATTAATATAATGTCTCTTTTTCATAGTCTTTTGAAACAGTTATAGTTCATTGTTGCTAAGACAAAATAGCAAGCGTAATGCATGAGATGAGTATGGGATTCTAATGGCAGACTAAAGTCTCACGTTTGGCAGATTAAGGCCAAAACTCACATGAACACACCGAAGGTTGATGCAGGCTTGATTTTGGCAGGTTGATCTAGGCATATCTCTAGTTTTGCACAACAACGCTAAAAACTGATGGAACTCAGCAAGCTGGAGTCTAAAACTTTCACTTTTTTTTTTGTTTGTTTTGTTTAGGTTTTTTTTATTTTTTTCAATTTTATTTTTCTTTTTGCAAAGCTCAAATCTCATATGAAGAACTCAGGATGGCAAAAAAAAAATCTGACTTTTTGGACACAGCAAGCTCAAAAGAAAAAACCTCATGAACNTTTAAAAAAAGGTAATAGAAGGTGGCAAGCGGGGTTGTGGCTCTAGCAAAGCCCCCAACAACAACTCACACGGAGAACTTTTAGTTAAGGTGGCAAGGCTGTGGGAACTCACATGAAAAACTCTGGAGAGGAAGGGTTGTCGCTGCTGGATCCGTTTTCTCTGAAGCCATTGCTGACCAGCTTCTCGTACTT
>VXBU01012053.1:992477-1003611 GCA_013400315.1 Bombycilla garrulus
CCCCCCGCCCCCCGGGGCCCCCCCCGCCCCCGGCGCCCCCCGCCGTGTCCCATCGCGGGCCGGGGAGACCCGCAGCCTCCGGGGCTGCCGGGCTCGATTTTCCGACCGGGCTTTATGGGAATATCGATAGAATTAAAGTTACTTGTAATTCCGTGATAAATGAGATGTCTCTAGTAAGTAAGATTAAGTGCGGTGCTATAAAGTTGTTTATCTGAAAAGTAATTCTCAGAAACCTGACTTCTGACACTTGGTCATATATTAAACCTGCTTCTTGAACATTGTACTTCAAATCCTCCCTTCTTCCCTGGCCCGGTTCCTTCCCCCCCGGAGTTTGCTATTTATAACTCCGCTCAGGGTATCACTGTAGGTGCGGGCAAGGCTCTGGGTGATTCTTCACCGACTGTGAAAGTCATCATTTGCAATAGCTAAAGAATCTCTACTTAGGAAATCGCGCTTGGCGAGTGGATTTACAAATGGATAACATCTTCTGACTATGCCATTATCAGTGTGAGTGCCAGTACTAACATCTGAAAGTCATACAGCATGTACTGTTCCTGGCAGCTGAAAGGGGTAGGGCATACTGCGAATTTAGGCAGATAATTTGCTCTAGAAATTATCACAGTGGCAATTCTGTAAAGACAAAAATTGCTACCGACATTTCCAACAAAATTAAAATACAGTTGCGCACCGTCCCGCAACACACCCGCACACACAGAGCCGTGCACATCTGCAGCTTTATCTTGCAGATGGCGATCCATGACAAAGTTAATGCAAGTTAACTGCTCGGGCTGACTTTCCTATTTCTTCACTTTGTTGGAATCAACAAAACTTCAGGCTCACAGCATAAATCCCCCTAGGATAGTCCAATTCCCTCTATTTTTTTTTCTCCTGAACAAGATAAATGTGGCACTATATACCCCTTAACATGCTTGTGAGAGACACAAAATTTGTGCTGATATTTTTAAATGAAAAGTTATTGCATTTTGGAGTGTGCAGTTGTAGTGTTTCTCTAGGCCGTGTAGTAGATGGCTATGGAAATGTGGCTCCAGCCCCATAAAATAGTTTGTTTGGATGTGAAGGTTCCAAGTGCTACATTTGCAAATGAGTAAATTTTCTGAGTAAACTCTGAACTCTAGACAAAGAGTATGAAATTGTGTGAGCTAATGGGGACTGTCTCTTAATTGATACCAATGTAAGCAAGTCCTGCAAATTAATTGAAGCTCTGACCTACCAGAACAGCAAGTAAAATTATTAGTTGTACAATATTGTTCTGGTGTGATTGTTAGAGAACTGCTCCACCAAAATGTCTTTACTGTTCAGTGAGCAGAGCAAAAAGATTATTAGCAATTTTTGGATAACCTTCAGAAGCAACATTCTCCTCCCTACAGTATATAATTCTCGATTTAGTAGTATTTTTCTTTATTATTTGGCTATTCACAATGGGTGTCTAAACATTTACAGTCCTCTATTAACAGTGTTTCTTCCATAACAATCACACACTTTCATTTCAATTAGAGCTATTCAGTCTCCAGTTTTTCCACAATTATCGCAGGCCAATTCCCTCAGACTGCTCCCTTTTCCCAGCACTGTTTGTAACAATCCTGCCCCGAACCAGGCAGAGGGAAAATTCCTCTGTCCCTCTCTCAGCCTCTTGCCCCGGTTTGTTTTCAAGCATCTCCGTTCGACGATGAATCCGTGGAGCCCTGCTCGCTCCCTGTGTGCTGCTGACCTGGTTCGTGAGCCTCCAAACTAATGTATATTTATTGTGGGAGAGTTTTCTGACAGCCCGTGCAGGGGGATGTGAAACATTAACTGCAGAGCCCCTGGGGCCGGCCTGTGCAGAGCACGGCAGCAGCAGAGGCAGAACCTGCCCCGCGTGTGCCTGTCCCACACACCACATCCAGCGTGCAGCTCCTGTGTTATATGCACTCCCAGAGCCATTTGTTATAACTTAAACACGTATCAAGACCAACACATTAAGTACAGTTACTGCTCCTTTTGTTTATCTAGTGTCTTATTTTATGGTGCAGAACTAAACAGTGTCCGCTGAATTTAACTATGAAACCAGCCAAATTGATTTCAGAAAGACTTCTTCAGGGTAACAGAGTGATAAGGCATAAACTGCTCCTAGGTGCAGTGCTAGATAAATCCTTTTAACAGTCTTCAGATCAGTTAACAGGGTAAGTAAATCACATATCACTGTTAGCAGATTTATGGGAGAGAATTAATAGAATCAGACGAGATAATCTGGTAGGGATAAAATTGCTGAGGAAACAGTCCTGCCTTATATTGGAGGGTATGAAACAACAGTCTGATTACTGGGAGTCGTTATGGATTGCTGAATTATGAGCTAAATCATCATAAGAGTAATTCAGTATTTATTAATTCTTTTCTCTTTAAACAACTCACAGATGCAAATAAAAGCCTCTCTCTCTCTTTGAAGACACATTCTTTATATATTTTTATTGGATGTAATTTACTGTTTGCATTACCTGTATTTACTTCATAATTGAACATTTTGCATTCAAATTTATGTAATGCATTATGCTTGAGAATATATTTCTCCCTTATTAGCATAAATAGTCACTTACCTCATGAATTACTAACAAAGTTTATCTGAAAATATAAGTATATTTTTTATTAAGTGGAGCACAAACATATGTACAATAAATTCTGATTTGCCAGTAGTTGTTACAGAAACACAGAACAACTCTGTATCAGAGAAGAGGGAAAAGAAGGAGCAGCGAAGAAGCAGAACCAATTACTGTGTGTATATATGTGACAATAATTTCTTCTGTCGATGTTTTGTTTATTTTTAATAAAGGATGAAAGACTCAAAGGTTTGCTTTAGAAGGAGCAGATGAAAAAGGATCTCCAGGATGAATTTCTCCTCTCTCTTCCCCCCAAAATTTTCCAGTGGACTTGGCTCCCTGGTGCTGTGCCACTGCAGCCTTTGCTCCAGCTGAGCTCCTGCTGACCCGCTGCACGCCACAAATGGATGCTGCTCTTCACTCACTTTCTCATACATTTCCCTTTTTCCCCCTAATCCTGTTTTTATGCTTGGGTTTACATCCAAATAATCAATATAATTTAGGCCCATTCTGCAGTATCAACACAACCTTGCTTATTCAAAGAAAACCCCAACCCTATTGACTTCAAAAACGATGGGATTGAATCCTTGATCCCATTGAAACCAATGACAAAACTTGTATTGATTTCAGTGGAAGCAGGATCAGGTCCTTGATGTTAGCAATTTGTTTATGTCAGGGGGCTGATCCTACAAGAAATGAAAGACAGCAGCAAAGTTGCTGGCAGGAAATCAGGTCTGCTCCCCAAAATCCAAAGGCAAAATTCCCAGCTAAGCTGTGGTGGGTCTCTTTTATGCTGAGGTTTTAGCACCGGGATACGGCGTGGTGGGATGCCTGGATAATTTAGTCTGGACGCAGAAAGCTGGTCCTCCTGGGAGCATTCAAATGAGCACATCTATAAATGTAGCACAGCAAAATGAGCTACTTTTGCCACTCTCGCTTTTCCCAAGCCCGGCACAATCCATTTCTGTGACGACAGTTTTCTGCCCCGTACGCATCCAGTACTGCTCTTTTATTTTAAGGCTGAGAAAATCTTCCCTTTAAACTCATGCTGAGCATCAAATTGGACTCCACTTGCAGCTGAACATCTTGGCTGTCTTTTCCTTTCCTCCATCAGCTCCAGTGTATTTTATGTAGAATTCTCCCTGTTAATGAAACTTTCGTCTCCTCTCTCCTCTTTCCACTTTTGTTAATGTTACCCAATCCACCAGACTTGCTGCATTTCAAAGCTGTAGATGGAGGGAAAACAAAAGAATATTTATTTCCCTACACAGTCTACTATTTGGCCATTCTGTCCAGATCATGAATACACGACCTCTATTCATTTGTCTGTAAAGTTTCTGTTGCTAAATTAGAAAAAAAGTAGCATGAAAAGACAGGATTAAACACACATTTTGGTTGCTTTTGTGTCCCATCCAAGAGGGCTTGTGTTTTAGCTCTAGGAATTGTGAGGTTTTAGCAGCTGCTTTGATTTTATTCCCCTGGAAGTGCCTGACAGTCACGATGTGGAAGATGCTGCATCGGTGTTACACCTGAGTGCGTGAGTTTGTTCTGTCTGCTCTGAGTCCAAATTAAATGATAACTTTTTAGCAATCAGGATATTTTCATTGCTTGCTTATAATGTTCATAAAATACTAGAAACATTGCAAATAAAATTGTATGATCTAGAGATAGTTTCTCTCTCTGAAGGGGAGACAGCACAGAAGTGCAACTGGAAAGCTGGAAGTGACTCTGAGATGTGGCTAAAGGTCGGTGTCACCAGATTTGCACTGTACTTGTTCCATGATGCATGTCCTACTTTACTAATTTTCATGAACAGCTTTCACCTAAATGTAAAAATCAACGAAGACATTTTGATGCTAAAAACAATCTATTCATTTAAAAGAAATAAAGACTTAAGTTGCAATAAAGATTTTTATAAAGCTTTATGGTGGAATTTATCATTTATAACCTGGGTGATCAGATTCAGCTCTACAGTGTGGTGTTTTCTTTGAAATTAGCCTAAGTGGGTGAACGGAGAACCTGGTAAAAACTCTTGCACAAATTAAGCTGAAAACTCTACAGAAACAGAAAACTAGCATTAGTTAAGGGGAGAGAATAAAATTATTACATTAATGTTATGTATCTGAGCTATCCTGATAATGTCCTGCAATATGCACACTGCATTTGTGTCTATTTTAGCTCAGAAAAATTATTGCTGCTTTTTTCCCTTCTGCTCTGCATTAAGTTGTTTCAACAGTAAAAATGGTTGCAGTGGCAACATAAAAAAATAAGTGAATTTTATATGCTATCTCTTTCTTGGAGTCAGCCGTCAGTAAATGGCGAGGAGGGCATGATTCTGACATGATGTTTTGACACGCAACTGTGAAGGTTGAAATGGTCTTTATTAAAAGTTGTGAACTCCAGTAAATTTTAAACAAATCCATGATTTAATGTCTTGAAGTGCGAGATGGCACAAACTCATTAATTTTTGGTGATAAACTGTGCTGCGTGCGATGGGCTGAGCGCCATGCTCTGGACTTGCTCCCTGTAAACAGTAAAATACGATAACTGCTTAAAGTAACTGATGGGGTCTTTAGCAACACAAGGTTCTTGGCTTACATGACCTAAAAAGGTTCATTATAACGGAGGAGGGCTGGCGTCGAGCCCCGCGGCTCTGGCAGCTCCGTGCGGGGAGGGTCACCCGGCGCGGGGAGGGAGGGGAGAGCGAAGCCAATTCCAAGCGGCAGCTTCTCCCCCCTGTGCTGGGGATGGCGCGGGTGGAAACGGCTCCGGGAGGGGCGAGGGGACAGCGAGCAGGCCAGGAAAACCTCGCAGCAATAAGAGACAGTTCGAGAGAGATGGAGGGCTGATGGCTGCGACACAGACGGGGAGGGAGCTCCGAGCCCTGCGCCCCCGGGCGCGGCTTCTGTCTGTCTGTCTGTCTGTCCATCTCTGGGGCAGGCGCAGCGCTTGCCCACACGGCAAAGATGCCGCAGACATGAGGAAAGCTGTCGGATGGAAGGTGGTTGTGAGCACGGGGAGTTATAAATCCAAACCCCGGATGAACAGTATGTATGTAAGAGCACCTAAGGATCTTACGTTACCTCCAAGCCTTAATTACCTGAGTGAATCTGGCCTAACCTGCTTATCTCCTGAGCGTTACTCACGGGGCTCTGGCAGGAGGTGTCGGTGAATACAGGACAGCTTTGGAGCCAACACCTTCGCCAGCTGAACTGGCAGGAGTTGAGGCTCAATCGTGGGGAGGGGGAGAAGTTGGGGGGTTTCCTCCTTCCCAGCCTGTCTCTTAACGGATCCAGCTGACTCCAACTCCTGCCCTCTCCAGCCCAGGTGAGCCAGCTTCCCTCCCAGCCATTCCCTTCCCCTTCCCCAAATTCAATATTTTAGCTCCACCTATGGTTAAGGACGCCAGGCGGGAGCTTGGCTGCTGGAGCTGTCTTGACTACAGAGATATAGCAGCATCTGTCAGAAAATCTATGTGAAAACAGCACCCGTGCCAGCAAATGGAAACTGTAGCTTTCTAATCAGCTACATTTGATTTGGTTTGATATATTTAACTTTTTCTTTTTTTTTTTTTTTTCCTCCCACGATTGGCAAATGTGTTATTCTTTCACAGAAATGAAAACAACCTGCAATTTACTGGGTTTCTTTACAGAGTCTTGGTGCAAAGAAGTGTATGTCATTATGACATCTGATATCTTTCAGTGCCATTAATTGTCTTCAAGTGAGGGAGGGAAAGCCTTATACCCCATTTTTTTTCCCTCCTACACCATCAGAATTGGTTCACTGTTATGGGAGTGCTGGGCAGACCTGGTTCAGATTTGTCTCCATCCGGAGTCTGGGTCATTCGGAAACTCTAATACTTAACTAAAAGGAAATTATAAAAATACCCATGAAATTAATTTTCACACCTGCAGTTGGAATTAATAATGGCAACCAGAGTGGCATCCTATTTCAGCTCCCTTGAGGTGACTAACAGTCTTGGTCATTAATATAATCCCAACCACCAGAGGAATTCACTGTCTGAGGGATCTACCATGAAAAACAAATGATCCCCAGAGCTATGCCTGCACAATGGAAACTGGCTTTAGTCATGTATTAGTCATTTTATCACAAGATTGTATTTTTGCACTGGGAAGTTTGCGCTCTGTTATTAAAAGACAACAGAACAGAACAACAGCATTTGACTTGGTAATTCGCACACAGGGTTTGATTATGTTTGAGCTTCCTCGCTTTAGAAGGATGTGTGTAAATGACTAAGAGCAATAAAGAAGTCTTCTAAGTGTGAGGCTTTCTAATGTAAAGTTCACGTGCATTTATTACCGTCTGTGCTTAGAATCCATCCTGCATATATCTGTGGGTGATGCTTGTACTTCATCTTGATAAGGGAGTGGTCTATTGCTAAAATGCTACTTGAATTTTCCCCTGATTCTGCTTTTCTCCCTTAATTGCAAGGGATGAAATGTGTCAAGTGTCTGCTTCACTCGGCTGGGAATCACGGTACTGCCTCTGCAATTTCCCAGCCTTCAAAGATGACATGCAGCTAGCAAACTATAAAGCTAAGCGACTGCTCGGTGGCTCTGAGCTGCCTTCAAAAGGCATTTGCTTCTAGCAGTGGAGCAGCATTAGGACTTCAAGCAGGGCTCAAAATAGGTGTGCACTCGAATCCTTTAGCAGAACCATCTTTCAGAAGGACTTTCTCTAATTATATTTGTTTAATCCTGCCCTAATGGCCACACGTGATACACTCAGAGTATCTGAAATGTTTCAGCTTTATTCTTCTCTGCTGTCGAGACCAGCTTGTTTTGTGAAAAGCAAAAAAACTATTCCCTGTGCCCCGGGAACCATCTGCTCAGGGTGTGAGCACATTTCTACAACTACCTATATTCATACACAAAGGTGGTCTCTTGCCTCTTCTAAATGCGAAGTCTGATATGTTTTTTTAAGGCAGTCCACACCTATCACACGGCACTGCATGTACTGTGCTGGGAGACAGTAAAAACCTCGTGGTGCTGCTGAAGAGGCCTTCCTATGCCTAAAGCTGCAAATTCACTATGTCATACAAAGGGGCTTAAACTTCTTTAGCAGTGGTGCAGCACAAGAATTAGAGAGAGAGTTGGAGATGCAGGCTTGTCTCCCTGTAATTTGTACAGACATTTCAGCCACAGCTTTTTCCTCTCCATTTAGAGCAGTTACCAGGACCAGTTACTGTGAATGTAGCTTGTGTTATTCCCTGTGGAGTAGGAGACAGGTAGGGCAGTTTCTCTCTTTATTCTTTCTGTCCTCTCTACAGATTTACACCTTTTATAGCTGTTAAGGTAACTACCAAACTACTTAGAGACCGGCCTCTTGCAGTGGCAGGCTAGCACTTTCTGGTGTTAGTTTAGCCCCAGCAGGTTTAGATTCCATCCCCTGCAGTCTTTTCTAACAGGGATTCATTTTTTTATCTGCCTGAAATTCAAGGTTCAGGCTAAAGATGATTCCAGCAGCACCTGCCAAAGTCCTTTTGCAAGATTTGATCCAAAATCAAGCTCCAGGAGCCACTAATAAATAGGTGATGTACCATAAGGCTTCTGTAGTTTTCCAGGTGGCTCAAAGAACTGCCATTAGTAGATCTAGCCTTGCAAATTTAAAGGAAAGATATCCATTGTGCCACATTATTCTGCAAGTACAGCTGGGAATGAAAAGCTAGCTGTAGCTGGGTGGGCACCATCTCAGAAGAATCGGGATACCCACACCTTTGTGTCATCAAAATCAAACAGAGCGGTACAAAAAAGGGCACTTCACTCCACAGAGGTCATGTAGTGCCTGGAGTCGCAGAGGTCAAGCTACCACACGTGAACCCTGGTGCCTGGGCTCTGCTGCTACATAGCGTCCCTGGTATTAGAAAAAATAAGTTCGACCATATCAACCCACTCCAGCAGTTGCCAGCTGCACAGATTAATTTTTAACCTCCTTTTCGTTCTCCAGGGCTAAGGCAGATGAGTAAACACTTCACGCCAAGCCTCAGCTGGGCAAACTGTTGTCAGCTCAGTGCAGGTGACCGTTCCCAAGTGTCTGTCCTTTCGTTCCCAGATCGCTCTTTTTGATTTTTCTCTTTTCATAGAAGTTTCATTCTGCCTGCTGGCCAGACACCACCAAGAATTCCTCTGATGCCTGTTCACAGCAAAGGTGCTGCAAAGCTGCAGTTATCTGAGCAGAGGAAGGCTGCTACAGGATTTTCTCATGGAAAAAAAAAAAAAAGTTCGGTTTTAGGCTTCTGGTGGCTTCTCTGAAAGATAACTAAACTTTGCATGTATCACGATCTGGAACTTGATCTTGGGGTCAGAAGTACAAGCATTCAAAGTGTGCCTAAGCAAGAATGATGCATAAACCCCCTGGTTATCTTCCCTATCACCTGCTATAACAATACCCATGTCTGGAGAGGGCCATCTTCCTTTATTTTGGACTGAGGTGGCAGCTGCAAGAGGTAGAAGCAGGTCTTCCTTATCTCCACAACTTGAAGCATAAAAATGGGGTTAAATGTCCTGGATATTAGTCCTGCAAACCCCAGGCAGGGCACAGGAAAGCCGTGAGCCCCAACATTGCCACCCAGACTGAAAGTCCAACAAATAGCAGAAAACTCTCTTTCTTTGCTAAGCAGGTAAGTCTTTATTGATGCTACATAAGAATTTCGCCTCATCTGAGGCTGGATAAAAACAGCAGAAGTTTTTCAATGTTTGGCCCCTCATTTGGGAATTTCAACTAATAATGCTCTGTCCTTCCTCTGTTTCACAAGTCCCCTAACTAATATACCGGGATGTGTGAAAACATTGCTATGACTCATAGCTTCACAGCCCAAATCCAGATTTCTTCAGAGGCTTGGAGTGGTTGGGGCAAGGGCAAAATTGCAAAAAATGAAGATAAGTTGTGTGAGACTTGCTCTGAGGAGGAAACACCCAAAGCACATCTATGCTCTTCAGCATCACCAGCCAGGTAGTAGTAAACAGATACAAGAAAAGTGCTTAGTACACCAGACTTGCTGGTTTTCATCACCAGGTGTCCAAATTAGAAAGATATGAAAAAAATATACAGTATCCTGGAGAGGTGAAGCTATTGGTCTCACCAGAAAACCCAGCAGAAAGCTCAGAGATGGGACATCAGTTAGGGGAGCAGGAAGAAACTGAGAGGAAATGAGCAGTACATGGTTCTTAGTTTTATCTCATTTTAGGTGTTCTTTCCTCACAGTTCATACTGACAATTAACTGTATTTCTGGAAAACACAAGAGCTGGTGAGGAGGAAAAAGTTGTCATCTAATCCCCTTTGGCTGTCAACTCTATTTAAAGCACATACTACAGAGGTTTAATGAAACTTTTCATTTGGACAGAACACAAAGTGTCCCAAGTACAGCACTCACGAGTGTCCAGTCATGTGGAATTCAAGGACTTTGTGGTAAACACCACCTCTGTAATGCAGAACAATTAAAGTCATTCTCACCACAGCTGAGCATGGCTCATTTGTGAACAGGGTGCAGTGAATGTTGTATCAAGCCTGTGATGATCCAACTGTTTCAGGAATAAACCTTTCAAAGAAGAGAAGACATTTATAAAAAATTGAGGTGTCACAGAAAAGGCCAGATGTTCAACTTTTAGGTCTTTAAAGGGCATGCAAATTTTTTCTCATGACTGAATGTGCATATTACCCATTGATGTGATCACTTATGCATCCAGCTCATCATCTGAATAGGCAAATATCGTGTCTTCTGCAGCAACCAACTCAGAATTTAATGCAAAATTCATTCTTTTTGAAAATCAGTCCCCTAGAACACAATGGTAAATCACGCACGATGAAGTGATATGAAGAGAAATGCTGCACCCTTCTTCTGAGGTCTTTATTTCTTTTCTCTAGAAAAATGTCTCCACCTTGATGCTGAAAGCCACAATTATTATTTCTTCATAGTCACACTGTGTCACTGCTCAGTGGCTCACATCATTGATTGGGCTCCATTATGCTAAATTCTAGAATGCCCAAAGAGCTAAATATAAAGCAGGAGACAACAGATACAAAAATAGATGTGGACCACAAGGTAACCATGAGCCACAGTTACTGTGAGCCTGCAGTGGATTTGTCTTCTGAGGTGCAGTGAAGCAGAGCTGGGGTGACTCAGGACGTGACAAAAGAGCACAAAGGACGAAGGGTTAGTGGTGGTTCTCGCATCACTGAATTACCACACTGAAAGGATTATCCTGCATCATGATAGATGACACCACAGCTCTCATGCAACCCATGATTGAATGATGCCCAAAGATGAGGCTTCTGATCCCACATGATCAACTCACTTTTTTTCTTTTTTTTTTTTTCTTTTTTTTTTATTCTTAACAAAAGTGAGATTAGTCTCCCAGGAGCAGCCAGTTCTCAGCTCTGCTATGGTGTTTTGCCTTGCCTTTTGTTTCCTGGCAGCTCCTGGCAGCTGGTTATGGGGTTCCTTACTCATTTCCTTTCCAACCACATGATGCTTTTATTTACCATGTTTGAACAAATAGAGCAAATTGAATTGCAGATGATA